>JAYKKG010000033.1:0-116944 GCA_036507285.1 Trichosanthes cucumerina | reverse complement strand
AGACTTTCGATCGAACTCTAATCGAGAATAACTCTTATTCCATTAGGCGTCCAATTACCATTGTTGATCAATTCATTAACATAATGAATTCGTGAGTGTTACCTGAATCTTTAAGTTTTCAAGTATCCGTCCAAACAATAGCCACGAAGGGTGAACCAAGAAGGAAAACCAACAAAACTATCCACTTTGGAATTCCACATTCCGACTCCCATGATCAAGCCCTTGAAGGGATTGTCTGGATCCAGCCAAACTAGCAGACAGATCATAAGTCTCACGGTGTGAACCGAAAGAAGAGACCAAGTGGGTCTCGTTTTCCAAGTCCGCTCACTCACTATAAGTACTCTCTCCATCCACGATGATATTGACCTATACAAATGCCACCCGAAGGGCACGCTCCCATTTGCGCCACGAGACCGAGTATAGATCTCACTGCGGACTTAAAGAGATTTGTTGTTGGAAATTCAAATGTATCTCATGCCTTATATTTCCTCCCCCTTTCGGCACTAAATTTTAATAGAGTTGACCTAGATATTGACTAAAATTTACCTAAGTCTACCAATATAACTCTTATATAGTACATTAACCTATGTTTATAATCATTATTAACTTAGGTCTATGTGAATAAATTAATTAACACTTAGTGCGGCAGCTCCCATGAGAATATAACCTAAGAATCTCGGGATCGAATTTACTCCCAGATGGCGGTTTCGGGAGTAAAGGAGTGTTGCGAAAGCGTCGGCTTAATATATCCAGTAGCCAGACAAAACCTTCATGAAACAGAAGAGTTGCATATGGTCTCCATTCAAAGGTTATATTTTGATTTCCTATATTTTACAATCTCATTAGAAAAGATTAAAAAACCTAAGTCTAAGTACTCAGATTCTAAGCATACTTTAAAACTGTCAGAGTAGCAGAGGATTTGCATGAGCCTATATCTGGTACATAGTGCTTGATCATCCATCACATGAATAATACTATACTATGCCATCACATTCTTCACATGAATTAAATGCATGAGCATGCTTTTAATTTAAGAAATATAACACTTATATTTTAAACAAGTTAAAACATTGCATTCATTATATTATAACTCTTATAACCTAGTCCTATCACATCATACTATATATAACTCTTATAGCCTCAAATATGATGCATGAAATATTTTAACTTTAAGTAAGATTTTGAATCTATTTATAAACTACCATTATGCACATAGAAATTAATTAAAATATACATCTCATTGCACAAAATGATTAAGCAGCAAAAATGAATAGGTTTTTGGCTTTAGAGCCAATTATTTAATTAAATAACATTAATATAATATTTATATTAATATTACTTTAATAAAATAATTAAATAAATTAAATAAATACCATTTATAAATAAAAATAATAAAAATTCGTAAATAAACATACCATAATGTGATGAAGTCCCCGATGCTCACAGCGCCTCCGGCGTTGTTTGCCCCTCAACGATGCGCTGCGGCGTTGCAGCGTATACTTTACTGACGTGGTAGCGTCTCGTACCTGATGGCGTGCGCTGCCTCTGCAACAATACCTCCACGCCACCAAACGACGGCGTTGGGGCGCGCGGCGCGTCTGTATCGGCGAACAACGACGCTACGTTTGTTCACGCATTACCACTTTGTTTACGATGTTTCTTTACACCTTGTCTCTTGCCACGACAATACGGTTTTTACGATTTCGATTTATTAAAAATGTAAAAAATACTTGAACCATACGTGATCATCAGCATAGGTGTAAATCTAATCTGAGTCACGGCAAAACATCCAGTATACCGACGAACAATCGCTCATGAAGTGTGGCAAAATACATTTTAACAAGCAGTTGCATAATAGAAGAACCATCGAGATGGCGCCGATATGATGAAGAATAAGAAATCTGTTCTTGTTGAAGAGACAATTGAATTTATTAAAATCGATCTAACTTTTATGGACCTAGGCTAAACTGTGTTGAAAGAAGAATAAATTTACAGACGAGAAGAAGTTTTGCCACTGTGGCTGGCAGACAAACTCAACTCACTGTAATTTCTTCCTCGGATCCACGAACTGCTTGCGTGTCTTTACTTTCGATCTCAACGAGATTCTTCCCTACAAATGGATCCGGGTAACACCACCAGCCTGAGTGTCTACTGGTTGTTCTCTTTTGGAGAGAGAAGTTGGTAAAGAACTTGTTTGTGTTTGGAGGGAAGGAGAAGCCAGAGGAGTAGTAAGAGAATTTACTAGTTTCTTCTCTTTGATCAAAATCAAAAAATGAAAGTTAGCCTGCAATCCTTCTTTGCAAAGGGTTTAAATAGTGGAATGAGGAGTTAATATCTCCACATTATTGCCACTTTACCACAACCATAGGTTATACAATCTGGGGAAATTGCACCACCACTGTAATATAAGATATCTCATAACCTCTCATATTGCCAAATCTCATTTGCAATAATTGTCAGATTAATTAAATTGAATCACATCAATTCTAATTTCTCTCAATTAATTTCTCCTAATTAGCCTAATTCAGCAATTTAGGCTAATCTATAGTTTATTATGAATCTACATTCACATTAAACTATATATTATATCAGTTCATATCTCATGTAAATGACATAGAAAATACCCTTAAAGTGAAATTCGAACATTCATTAGCTACTAGTAACACTCCACTATATTCATGCCGTTGTGTGCAATCACCGTGAGTCACGGAATATTACGTGTCCACTCGATATAACCAATTCCGTGAGTGACAGACCACTTCACGGGCAATGTCATTGAGCAATTTGGGTCAAATACCGTTTTACCACGGTGCACTTCTTGTTCCTTAAGTCTCCACTTTGTTCTCTAATGAACAACATATTGCGGATGGTCTGACCATACACAACTTCCTTCTCGGGCGGTGAGAGAGGTGGGCGCTGTTGTCCAAGCCTGGAGACAACACTTAAAGGAACAACCCCTCGAGGAAGTTTCCTAAAGGCGGGAGCGGGTGAATTCCATCTCGCGTGAGTTAAGTTCCTAGCAGCCCTCCTGCTGGTCATTCTGTCCACAGAAGATAGGCATATTGGGCGTGTAAATGTGACCACCCTCACCTGTACTTGCTAGTCAAAAAGGATAGACCCCAGCATGAGCGAGTCCGTAACTGCGCTCAAGATTCGAGTCCGGAGTCACTAATGGTCATCTCTGAGGTTATTAGTCACTCTTGTCCCAACGGTGTTACATCGATGGTTCACAATAATTCCGCGGTGTTCAAGTCTTTGTACAATCTCGATGCAGAGGATGCCCCACTCGCATGTCAACAACATGAGCGAAGTTAGATCACCTCGTTTGTATCCCCGATACTGCAGTGGGCGCATCCACGATTAACCAGCATCCAGGATTAGGTCTCCAACCACCCATCCATATCTCGTAGGCCGTTTGGGTCATTAACTGAAACGTGATCCAACTTTGTGTGTCCACTACACCACGGTTCAAGTTCTAGTTCTCTCATAAATTCAATGACCACAGAGCTTTGTTTATGGAAAAGTTTATAAATATTGCGAGACACAAAGTGATGAAATGAATAACTCTTATTAATTTCAAACAATATATTACAAACACGAGATTAGGACAAAAATCCCACTTGGAGGACTCAAAACCCATATATTAGTTCCATAGCCCTTGTTTGGGTGGTCACAATATGGACTTGATGGACAATCAAAAGTTTTCCATAACTTGATTATTTGGGTGGTCATAATATAGACTTGATGGATAACTGCAAAGGTCTTCCATGGCTTCTACATTTAAGTGGTTTGTCTTACGACAAACTTGATGAAGAAACAAGGAGCGTGAGTGTGAAGGTGTGGTCACCTTCTATGAAAGAGTTTAATCGTCTCTTTCAGGAGCTCTCACGATGACTCAGGGTTTTATGTGCATGACCATCAACAACACTGGTGAATTTTACTTATTGTGGAATTAACAAATCATAAGGATTGAAACGTGTTGTGGGAGGTCTCAACTATAACTATTGAAAGTTTAAGGAGTTAACTCACTTTCTAATTAGGGTGTTGCTCTTGCTTCACTATGCATCAATTCAAATTGTAAGATATTGATGCTTAAGTTTATTCTCCTTTCTTTGCTCAGAATCTATTTCTCTTATTTTTCCTTCATTTTGATAGTCATTATAGGGGCTGTTGGGAATATTCCTATTTGGCCCATTACAACCATAAGAAAGTATACAACCACTTGTCCCACATGGATAGAATTTTGAAGTGGGAAGGGGTTTATGTGTGTAAAGCATATTGAGAGGCTTACAAATAATACATAGAGTGGTAATAAGATCTCTCTCCCACCACTGCCACGCATATGTTGGCGTCGGTTCGTCCGGAAGGAGTTAGGGTTTGGGTAAATCGCTTGTACAAATTTTTATTACTTCTCAATTTATTATTTTACACGTTAAAGGTAATTATGCCCTCATTAACATTTGCCCACGTTTACATTTATTCTAAGCGTTTTATTCAGAAAACGTTGATTTAAATTGCATTGATTTTCCAAAATGTTGAGGATCCCGAACAATTATATTTTTAGTTTCTGATTTATGAGCACGGTCAGAGGCCGTCTGAATCTTCTTCCTCTTCGATTACGAGCAAATCTTCTTTTACGTTGATTCCAAATCATCCTCTAGCGAGTGCACGTTTGAGGTTAATGTTGTGTTAACCTTAAGAGCAACAACGCAAAATTATTCACATATAGGTTGTGTCAATCTTTGATTTCAAGGCGGTGGTTTCACGACACAACAACAACCTCAATTTGATTTCCAACAACATGTAATGGTAAAGAGAGAATAATTTTATGTGTTGTATATTTGGTTTTTGAATTAAATCTTAAGCTGGAATTAACTCTAAAACGTATTTCCTTTAATTCCAATAAAACATTTTGTCATTAATATAAAAAAATGTTTTTCTATTTAATTTTGAGATCGAGATCAAGATTTGGATACGGCGATCGTTAATTTTATTAAAGATAGAGAGTTTGCTTGGAAAAGTAGCAGCATTTTCCCTTTCATCATCTTCTTGACTTTTCACTGAGCAAGTCAAGTCTTAATTACAAATCCTTCATTGACATACGCCCATGAAGGGTGTCGTATTAACACAGGAGACAACCCGTACCACGATTTAGCACCAAGGTCGTGTCGAAATTGCTTTCAAGGCGGTTGATCATCGACACACAATAATTTCTTCTCTTGTTTTACCTTTCGATACTAAAAATGTGAAAGCAAATTTATCAATGCCGATGCTCGGTTCGAGAAGGGTACAACCATCATCATCAAAAATTGGAGCCAACTGGGCATTCCAATTATCACGGAAGTAGTCCACGAAGCTTTTGATTTTTTGAAGAACTTGAAGTCGACTATGTCCTCGTCTCAAAGTAATTCCAAAGATGTCGATGTAACAAATGTTGTAGATCAAGGTTAGTCTACCCTTTGCTGTCGATCTTGATCGATCCTGCTAATGTTGATTCTTATAAGTTTGAGAAGGACAACGAGACGATGCAGGGCCATCTCCTCGACCAGCGACCAGACTTATTATTCGATCTATTAAGTGGTCTAGAAATGCAAAGGTAATATGGGATACTTTAGAAGTCAAGGTATATGTCCGAGATGATGCAGACGGAAGAAAATATATCATCGATAAATGGCTATAGTTCGGATGCTTGATGAAAAATTAGTAATGGAGTAAGTTCACAAATAAGAGAATCTTGTGGCTAATGTGTTGTCAGGGGAATGAAGATGTGTGAGATTCTTCAAGAAAATGTGTTCTTGGAAAAGTTTCCTCCCTCATGGGTGACTACCAAAACCATCGAAGCATAAGAAAAAGGATCACAGCGTTGCAAGAATTGATCAACCATATGCGCACAAAAAGGCTAACAAAGCGAAGATAAGTTGAATTATCAACACTTGAATTACAGTAATGCTAATCTTGTTGAATCCTTTATTGTAGCTAAGGCGAGGTTCAATAATATGGGTAAGCAGGTTGCTAAAGACAAAATAAAACAAAGAAAGAATCAATTTAAGACTTCTAATGGAAAAATTGAAAGTCTAAGGTAATCTGTTATATCGACCAAAAACACGAGCATAAATCCTATAAGTGCAATCAAAGAAAAGGAAAGCGGATCGAAAATCTATTCCACAAATCAACCTTCTTGAGAATGAAAGACATCATTGTTATTGTCATGGAAGCCAATCTAGTGAAAAACAAATTTGATTGGATCCTCGACCTTTGGACAATTTTGCTCGAATCAAGAACTCTTCCATGACTACCAAGATTCACCAGATGACGAATGTGTGTTTATGGAAATTGCATTGGTTGGAGTACTTGGAAAAGGAAGGTTCTCTTAAAACTTATATACGGAAAAACTTTATCATTGGGTAATGTTACGTATGTTCTATTATGCGAGGAATTTAGTCTGCAGAAGTGTATTAAAACATATTTGGGCTTAGGATTATCTTTGAGGTTGACAAAGGTTATCCTCACCAAAAATTGAGACTTTGATGGTAAGGGTTATTTGGCTGATGGGCTTTTTGTTCTTAATATTGTGTTTGTTTCTACTTTAATGAATGAGCGTAATTCTCGTTTTGCTTATAATGTTGAATCTAATTATGTATGACATGGTAGACTAGAACTTGTGAATTTTGCATCGATTAAAAGGCATAAAACTTTAAATCTTATTACAACATCTGAATCACATGAAAATGGTAAATGCTCAATCTGTATAGAAGCAAAATCAAAACCTCTCTAAATCATGTCACAACTAGATGTACAAAATTACTTGAATTAATTAATTACGCATTTGGTTGATTTCAAAAACATCACTAGTAAAGGATGTAAAAAAATACTATATTTCATTTGTTAATGACTTTTCTAGATATACAAAAATTTATCTTTTAAAATCAAAAGATGAAGCTACGAATATGTTTTTGAAGTACAAAGCTGACATAGAAAATCAATTGAATAGAAAGATAAAAAGGTTAAGAAGGCACAGGAGTCTTTGAATATAGTGATAACACTCTCAAAGAGTTTGTGAATTAAATGGTATTATTCATGAATTTACTACACCATATTCTCTCTGAACAACATGACATAGCTGAGCGTAAAAATAGAAGATTAAAGTGATGATGTTATGTTATTGATTTCTTGATTACCTAATAACATGTGGGGAAGAATGTGCTTTATGTATGTTTTATTCTCAATAAGTTCCACACAAAAAGTCGGATAAGACATCATAGGAACTTTGGAAAGGTTATTCACCAAACCTAAGTTATTTAAAAGTGAGTGGGTATTTAGATAAAGTAGCATATCTAAAATTTTAAAAACCCACGGTTGGATCTAAACCCTTTGATTGTGTGTTTATTGGTTACACTCATAACAGTTCTTCTTATAGATTTATGGGTTTGAGTGATAACTCAATTTGCGAGTATAGAGATGTAGAGTTCTTTGAACACGATTTTCTATGATCAAAGAAGTTAATGAGTCAACCTGATTACGTTATACAAAAAACATGTATCGTGTCTTCTTCTCCATTCAATGATAGTATGCATGAAAATGAACCTAGGAGAAGTAAGAGATAAAAAGATTGAAAAAGTTTTAGACCTAATTTTTGAATTTTTTTCTAGTTGAAAAACATATAAGGTAAAAAATCAATTTGCTTGTATGTACTTGATAGATAAGGATCAAAAACTTACCAAGAAATATTAAACTCTATAGACTCTAGTCTTTGGAAAGAAGCAATTAAAGTGAGACTAGATTCATTACTAATGATCCAAACATTGAAGTTAGTAGATCTACCTAAAAAGGTAATACACCTATTATGTGTAAATCGATCTTCAAAAGAAATTGAGACCATGGTTCAATCCCGAAAAATTCAAGGCTTGATTAGTAGTTGTGGGATATACACAAAAGCAAGGTATTGACTATTTTGATACTTATTCTCCACTAACCAAAATAACTACTATTAGAACCTTAATTGCATTTGCGACTATTCACGGCCTATCGATATATCAAATGGATGTAAAGACGACATTTGTTAATGGTGATTTAGAGGAGGAGATATATATGACACAACTTTGAAGGGTGAGTAATTTCTAGTCAAGAAAACAAGGTATGTAAACTTAACAAATCTCTTTCGACCTTAAACAAGATCCCAAACAATGGTATGAAAAATTTAATAGTACTCTAGTAGACAACGATTTTAAAAGTAAATTCCTGCGATACGTGTGTTTACTCAAAAATTGTTTGGTGATGATTAATGTGATTAAGCTGCTCATACGTCGATGATATGCTCATTTCGATACAAACTTAGATGTGAGTAATAATACCAAGTTATTTCTATCTTCACATTTTGAAATGAAAGATTTAAGAGAGGCTAATGTGATACTTGGTATTAAAATAAGAAAAAATCGAAAAATAGATTTTCTTTATGTCAATCGCACTATATTGAAAAATTATTAAAGAATTTGATTGTTTTGACGATGCTCTTGTAACAACACCTTATAATGCTAGTATGAACCTTAAGAAAAACAAGGCTCCTAGTGTGTCTCAATCGGAATATGCAAAAATTATTAGTAGTGTTATGTTTTTAATGAATTATATTAGGCTTTGATATTGCATATGTTGTTAGTAGATTGAGTAGATATACACACAATTATGATAATGATCAACTGGGTTGCTCTTCATCATTTGTTAAGATACCTTTAAGGTACAATGGATTTATGTTTACATTTCAACAAGTTTCTTGCATTATTAAAAGGATATTGTCTTTAAAGTGGGTAACAGATAACTATGAAGTGCGTTCTACTAGCGGTTATGTGTTTCTTTTAGGTGGATGAGTTATTTCTTAAAAATTAGCAAAGAAAATGTGCATAACCACGATCCACCATGGAATCATAATTTATAGCTCTCGAACTAGCGAGGACAAGAGGCAAAATGGTTTAGAAGCCTACTTGGAGATGTACCATTGTGGGGGCATCGATGCACTGCTCTCTTTGGACTACGACTCTGTCTGCCATAGGAATTGCCAAAAAGCAGTGTGTATAATGGAAAAAGAAGGCATATACACTTAGGGCATGGAGTTGTGAAACAAATGTTGAAGAGTGGTATTATCTCCTTCAGTATGTATGATGCGAGAGAAATCTAGCGAGATCCTCTCACTAAAAGCTTAACAATGAGAAGTAATTCTAGAGTGTTCAACATATCTGGGTTTGAAATCCTTGAAATGATTCCATAGCCCTCTTGATTGGATGGTCCATATAAGGACTTGATGGAAAATTGGAAAGTTTTCATAGATCGGTTTTGAGTGGTTTGTCTTCGAAGAGACTTGATGAAGCAATTGGGAAGTCTACATAGCTCAGTCTTAAGTGGTTTGTCTTTGACTTACTTGATGAAAAAATGAATGTAATTTTGAAGGTGTGGTCGCCTTCTATGAAGAGTTCAAGGATCTCTTTCTAGAGCTTTCACGATGACCTAAGGTTATATATGCAGAGGCCATAAAAGTACTAGATAGAGCGTAGTATCATGAATCAAGATAAACCACAAGGATTAAAATATGTTGTGCGGTCTCAACCATAAATACTTAAAGTTCAAGAGGTAACTCACTTTATCTAATTAAATTGTTGCCTGCTTCACTATGCATCAATTCAAATAGAGATATTGATGCTTATGTTAATTATTTTTAATTTATTTTTCTCTCTTTCCTCTTAAGTCATTCATGGGGTATTTGTTGGGAATGACTTGGGCTTTGTGCCCAAAATTCACTTTTAAACAATTGAAATAGCTTTGTCCCACATTGAAAGTTTTAGAGATGTGGATGTAGTTTGTATTATAATGGTAATATGTGGGTTGGTAAAAAATGGTTGTAGTAGTGTTAAAACACTTTTCCATACATGCTGTGAGACACCACCGTTTATCCAAGTCGGACGGGTGGGTTCGGGCAAATATTGTAAAAAGAGAATATTTTGTATGTATCGTATATTTGATTTTTGAATCAAATCTTAAATTGGAATTAACTCTAAAACGTATTCTCTTAATTCAAATAAAGCGTTTTCTCATTAATATAAAAAATATTTTTCCATTTAATTTTCAAATCCAGATCTGAAGTCGTTTATTTTTATTAAAAATAGGCGCCTTGGACAAGCAATAACTTTTTCCCTTTCATCATCTTATTCGAATTTTTCTGAGCAAGTTAAGTCTTGATTACAAATCCTTCATTGACGAGTGCACGCCCGTGGAGGGTGTTGTGTTAACCTTGAGAAGCAACCAACGTACATGATTTAATACCAAGGTCGTGCAGAAATTGCTTCCAAGGTAGTGGATCATCTACAACACAACAATTTCTTCTCTAGTTTTACTTTTTGGTACCAACAGTATTTTCATTCTTAGTTTTTATCGTTCACTTTAGTATCCCAAGTATTGACACTTAATTTTAATTTTATTTCGAGAGACATAATTTAATTTGAATGAGATAATACAATAATGTTATAGACAAATACAAATAATTAAAAAATTTATGGGAGAAAAGGCCATATGGAATTTATATCTATTAGATTATATGGGGTTTGATCTCAAAACCAATTGACAATGAGAAAAGTAGCACATATATCTTATAAGTTGTGAGGTTTCTCTTCACCTTTCCAATGTAGGATCCTTAACAAGAAACTATTGATTTTATAGATAAAGAAGTTAATTCTCCCTGCTAGTTAAAAAATCAATCCTATGCTAGTTTTAATATCAAATAAAGTCTTTAAGAAACAAGTCTTTTAAATTTTTGCTTCACTAGTCTTGAGATGATATTCACACGTTATTTCAACAAAAAAAATAGACATGAGACACGTGTAAATAAATGTTGTATTTTTATTAATTTGAATATAGTAGAGTGCAATCTCTAATTTGCTCCTCTGATTCTTTCTCTCTAATGTGTCAGAATGTCTCGAGGGTGAAAAGTTTATTCTCGATCGCGCTTGTTGGTCTTGTTTGATCGGCCTTTAGCTTGTTGATCTTGTTGGATTTGTCTTTGGCTTATTGATTTTTGGATTGGCCTTTTCCGCTAGTTGGTCGTTGGATTGGCCTTTGGCTTGTTGATCGTGTTGGATCGACCTTGACTTGTTGGTCGTCTTCGAGTCTTTTTGGGTCTTTGGTTTTGAAGAGTCTTCAGTCTTCAAAGAACGTCTAACACCTAAGGAATTGTCTTAGAGTGTCTTTGGTTTTCTAAGAGTGTTCAACACTTCAAGGAGCGTCTAACACCTAAGGATTGATTTTGAAAAGTCTTTGATCTTCCATGAGGGTTCAATGCCTAAAAAGTTGTCTTGAAGTTTTAAAGTGTTTAGTACCTATGGTCTTGAGGAGCATTTAACATATAATGAATTTGACCTTTTTGCTCTAAATTCTCTCTAAGTTCTCTCAAGAATAAAATTTTTGAACCTCTAACATGGATGAGAGTTCATTTATTTATAGAGCTTTTCCATAGTATATGTGGGCTTGAGCCTTTTAGGCTCTTTTGTTGGTTTTGGGCCTAGCTTATTTGGATTTGGATTTTGTCTCACTTTGACCAAAATTTCATATCAATTTGATCAAATGAAGTCTAAATATTTGGTCAAATTATTACAATGAATACATGTGACCTTTTAATTTTAGAGTTTGCCAATTTTTGTCTTCAAATTAAATTTCGGACACATGTCAATTTATAATTAGTCTCAAATTTAATTATTTATAATCAAATTTAATTATTTATAATCTCATCATGACATGACAATGGGTGATTGGCCAAAATTTCTCAGAGTGGATTTTGACAATGATATAAAACCCATGTTTGTTTCATGAATGTTTACTTTTTAAAACCCAAGTAATTATTATCAAAACATAAAAATATTCCATGAATAATAAGATTTTATTAAACATTCATGAGAGGAGACTTTTTTACTGAGTTCTTTTTTATGGGGAATGAAGAGAGAAAAAAAGTACTCATTAAAATAAGTAAATTGGTTTCAATTGTTGTAAATTATTTTTA
The DNA here is from genome assembly GCA_036507285.1 of Trichosanthes cucumerina. Lineage (NCBI taxonomy): Eukaryota > Viridiplantae > Streptophyta > Magnoliopsida > Cucurbitales > Cucurbitaceae > Trichosanthes > Trichosanthes cucumerina. The sequence goes on along the minus strand of JAYKKG010000033.1, from coordinate 104,910 downwards.
ATTACTTAATTAATAATCTAATATAAATATTTTAATTAATTAAAATACTTTTTAATTAAATCTCAAACTTTAAATTACCTTTTCCATAAGCAAAACTTATAAAACAAACCATTAATTATTGTGCATATCCAAGTATATATTATCTAGACATTTAAATTCTAGGTTTTAAACTCCTACATATTTAATATTTGAAATTCAACCACGTCGTAAAGAAATTCTAAATCTCTTAATCTTAAACCGCCCCTTTAATTATGTCACTAAATTTGGACTCTAAACCTACTCTCTCGAGGTTAAGATTTTGTTTGAAATCAATTAACCCATGATCAGTAGATTAAAGGTAAGCAAAGTAAAGAAACATAAATAGAGCAATCAAACTCATTCAATCAAGAGAATTAGGAAAATTGATCCATATAAAAAATATGTCGTTGCCATATCGTTGTGTTGTATTGCCATGACCCTGTGCATATAGAGACATATTATGCTATTTCTCTTTTCATGTCTTGCCACCAATAAGGATCCTTCAATGTTAAGTATATTTTTGTACTTCCTAAATGCATAAGTTGAATTGTGAGTTTCTTTGAGTATTTCCTCCTTTAAGTACACATAACCTATTAATAAACTTTGTTAGATCAGCTCCATAATTTCTCAATACATAATTTGATCGTTGATTAATTGTTCTCCCTCAAGCAATTATCAAGAATTGAATCCCTAGATTGAGCAACTAGAATTTTGTCAACCAAGCCAAACTTGCTAATAAGGCTCTAACTCATTCACTGATAATTCTGCATTCATGCTATTTAATTTACCTAGTAAGAGAAATTCATATTACATTTAGATGGAAGTTGTTGAGCCATGCCCTTCCTACTTAATGCATATGCAACCACATTGACCTTCCTTGCTAATAGTTGATGGTAAAATCATATTCCTTTATAAATGCAAGTCATCTCCTCCGACCCAAATTCAATTCCATTTGATCAAAGATATACTTTAAACTTTAATATAGATAATGTCGCCAACCCTTTAAGGCTAACACTCACATGGCTAACTTGGATCATGAGTTGGATAATTGTCTTCATGCTTTTTTATACTCCGGAACCATAGTCTTGTAATATGAAACAAAAGTATAAAAGAGAAAAGACCCTTGAGCTTAAACTTAAGGTATTTTGATTAAGGGTCTTGAGTATGGTACTACCCGACCAACAAGTATATTTGTTTAAAATGAACCATTTTTAGTTATGCAATATTATTGAGTTTCTAAAAGTCGATGGAAGGCTCTAGAGCCTTTCAGCCTGTAGTAAATTGCGTCCATGCTCAGAACTTACACACCAATAAAATCGATTAAATTAGTCATACAAAAGTTCACAACCCACCAACGTTTCTATACATAAGAGAGCAACAATTGAGAGATAAGAGATGAAAAATATCATCCAACTTGCAGGTTTTGTCTATCAGTGATTACCAACAAATTGGAGCACTATAAAACGATCCAACCCGTTCACAACGAGGTCCTTTTGTGTCCCCAACAGGATGACCAAATTTCAGCAAAATCTAACCGTTGAAACTTTGACAATTGTCAATTTTGTGGAAGTTGTCTCTGTAAAATCGAATTGCATTGTTCTCTTTTCGTTTTCTGTATTTTTCTTTTTCTTTTTTAGGTCATAAGCTCTTAAAAAAATCCTAAGTTTTCTAGATAAGACAACACGTTTAACTCCAAGTGGGCTAAACATATAACCCAACTGTTGTAACAAAATGATCAAATAGAAATCAAGCAAAGATTAAAACCAAAAGCAAATGAGAAAGATAAAAAGAATAGAGGAGAGAGGACACAAATCTTTATAGGGGCTCGGTTATGCCTACATTCACTGTGTAGATTGAGGAGAGAGTTATTTCATTCAAATATCTTGTGATTTTCAGAGGGTTACAGAGAGAAAACCAAAAGCAAACCGAAAAGAGGAAACCCTAGCCACATCAAAACCTCCTTATCGAATGTTGTCGCCAAAATAACTTCCTCAACACGAAGTCGACTGATGCCACAAATTAGGATAGTTATTAAGCTACCAAAAAGTCATCCCAAATCGGACCAAGCCCAAAACGGTAATCTGGGTCCAAAGCTCAAACTGTACAATCCCATTAACTAAGTGTGAGTCAAAAATAACAAATTCACCCTCTTGATGAAGATAAGTCATCATCCGCTTCAACGACAAAACAACTTATCCTTGTTGCTCGATTTATGCAAGTGTACGAATCGTTACAAGTAATATAGTAGAATAAATACTAATATTGTTCTCCACAGAGTGAATCTTACCAATTCATCTGAATTCACTAGTCTTAATTTTATCTAAGAATCAAATAATTGATGGTGAAATTGAAGCTAACAACAAAGAAAATATAATTATCGGTAACAAAGGATAAGATTGAATTAATAAAAACTCTAGAAGCGATGATTTCGCCATTTTCCTCCTACTTTTTGTTAATTAATAGTTAATGCATCATATTTCTAGGTTGGTTGTAGGTTCTATTCTTATAAACTCGATATTCGTTTTCATGTTATACCGATATTCACAAATAATTAATTGCCTATATGTCTATGACAATTTAAGCAATTCAACTATTAAGCTTGTAGAACCTAAATTACCATAGAACCCACAAAGATATCTCTATCTCAAGTGTAAATTGGGAGAACAATTCAGTTCATCAACAATTTGTGTCTCTCAACCCAAAAATTTTCACACAAGATCAATGCTAAAGAATGACCACGATTTAAACATGCATTAGGTTGAAAAAATTCTTACCACCACAATTAAAATAGAAAATCAACAATTAACTACGAAAAGGTAAGATTTGAATGTCAACTATATCAAAGCTCTAGAAAGAAAATTTAGCTCATGATGAAAAATATTACAAAACCAACTAAATCTATAAAGAGGTCATTACAAGAGAAAAAGAGAAAGAAAGATGAGAAAAAGAAAACAAATCTATTTAATTCGACGAGTATCCAAGCGTAGCTCTCGCTTTGTTTGATGGCTCCCATCTTCCAAATGGTGTTTTGAATCTACCCTTTTTGTCTCCTCTAAAAGAATTGGTTTTGAACCCCTAAGACGGCTAAAAATTTAGATTTTAAAGTTAGGGATGCCGAAACAGTGCTTAGGCGCTCAAAATGGTGCGTAGGCGCTTCGTTTGACAATCCCACTTCGGCAATAGCGCGTAGGCGCTGCCCAACAGTATGACAGTCCTTACTATTTTTATATATATTTTTAACCGAGTGTCTAAATGACCTCCGTTTTGATACGTTAGAACCATGATTCGATGTAGAACCTCACTGGAATGTTTCTTAGTAACAAATTACATCTCTATTTTCCTTAAATCTTCAATAAAGTTTCAAAAAGATTCCAAACTTCACCAAAATACTCACGAACACTCAATTTTGCTCTTCAAGCTTGATTTTCACAAAATTAAGAAAATAGACATAAGAGTTCATAAAATCATCATCAAAACTAGCTAAATAATCACTAGTAGAAAAAGGGTTTTAATGACGGGCGCGCCACATCTATCTGCAATGTCATTGTATGTTACAATGGCGATGACTTTAATGACGGGCATTGCCCGTCATTAAAAGTCGCCCGTCATTGTAACATGGGTTGAAAACAAGCTTTTAATGACGGGCATTGCCGTCATAAAAATGATTTGCAATGACGGGCATTGCCCGTCATTAAAACTCTTGGATTTTTTTTTAAAAAAACCTATTGTCCGTCATTATATACATCATTATTTTTAGTTCATAATTTTTATTATGACAGCAATGCCATCATCGTTTTTAGCATAATTTTAATAAAAAAAAGGTCGTTAATAGCCCGATGGCACCAACAATATTTAATAACTAATTACCTGAAATATTGCAAATATATTAACTTCTATATTGAAACCACACATGAAATCACTATACAAATTTACAAACATGAAACAAAAAAACACTTTTATATCCAAAACATACATCAAATCACCCATAACAACATCCAACAAAATTGTTTTTCAACCAAAACAATGCACATAGAAAACTTTTATATCCAAAACCATAAACTCCTATATCACAAACCTTAACCATAACTCATATATCAAAATTAAACCTTAACCATAACTCTAAAACCATAAACTTATATATCACAAACCTTAACCATAACTCTAAAACCATAAACTCATATATCACAAACCTTAACCATAACTCTAAAATCATCACAAACCTTAATTAACCATAAACTAGTATATCATAAACCTTAACCATAACTCTAAAATCTAAAACTAACCACGACATATCAAGCCAATAAGTAAAAATTTGGCATGACCTCTACTCAGAACATCAACTAACCATAACTTTGAAACATTGCGAACACTTCTATATCCAACAAAACATGAAATTCATCCATAAACATCCAACAATCATTCATTTTACAAGAAGAACATAACTTCATTATAAATAATACACATGAGACGATCTCTACATGTCCTTAACACCTATATCTCAAATTCAGGAAACTCTAAAACTAACACGAAATATCAAGCCAATAAGTAAAAATTTGGCATGACCTCTATAGAACATCAACTAACCATAACTTTGAAACATTGCGAACACTTCTATATCTAACAAAACATGAAATTCATCCATAAACATCCAACAATCATTCATTTTACAAGAAGAACATAACTTCATTATAAATAATACACATGAGACGATCTCTACATGTCCTTAACACCTATATCACAAATTCGATAAACTCTAAAACTAACACGAAATATCAAGCCAATAAGTAAAAATTTGGCATGACCTCTCTGAGAACATCAACTAACCATAACTTTGAAACATTGCAGAACACTTCTATATATCAGTTGGAAAAAATGAGGCCACCCGCCTCTCCATATCCAACAAACAAGTATATACATCTAAAAACACATTCATTCATACAAAACATCCAACAAACTCCAATCCCAGTTCGGAAGAATGAGGCCACCCGCCTCCACATCTAACAAACAAGTATATACATCTAAAAATACAAACTACTAATACACTTGTACTATATACATTATAAACAAGTATATTGTACACCCTAACGAAATGTAGTAAAAATTTCACAAAATTCGAGTATTCACAAATGGCTTACACAAATCTGCCAACAAAATCCGCCCATTCTACTCGAACCTCGTCGATTTCTTCTTGTTTGTATCTGCGTTTTGTGTTTGAACTATAAAGAAAAATAATATAATAACATTAGACTAAATTATGTTTTGAATCACAAACCAGATAAAATAAGAGTACTTACGAGGTTCATTATAGGAATACTAGAATTATATCTCGATTTCTCGTATATACTACATACATAGTACCCACTCTCCACAGAACTTCGGTTGATGAGGCACTATATGCAAAATAATTTAAAAAAATAGCATATTTGAGTTAAATATTGTTCCAACGTTGAACAAAACATTGAATATATTAAATTATGTTTACCTTTACAAGTTTCCAAGTGATGGAAGAACGATATTGTGGAAGTGAGTGCTTAAACACCACATTTTCAAGGATCTAAAGAGTTTGAAACATTAGAAAAATTAATAGAAAGTAATTCATTCTAAAGGTTTGAAACACTTACGTATTTATTGTTCCTTGAAAACTTTCTTCGATCTTACTCCTCAACGAGTTTAAGACATAAACGGTGTTTGCGGCGGATGGATAACGATCAACATCCAATGATATCTATTAAAGTTAGGAGTATTCTAATATCATTGTTTTATGAACAAAAAACATATAAATAAATTGAAGTAATTTAAACTTACCCGTTATTATATGGGATGAAAACTTGTTGATCCAAGTCCAAATTAACCATTTCTAACTTTTATTGCTTGATTTATACAACGTGTTTCTTGACTTTTAACAAAATTAGAAATGGTTATTTGATCAACTAACAAGAACTTAGCGATTATTTCATAGTCACATACAAAGTCAAAGATACCTAAATAAAAGTAAAGTTATTTTAATAAAACATTCAAAAGCGTAGACAATATAGTTGTAAATGAAAGATGTTGTATACTTACGCAATGTATGCGACTACGCGGGAGTACCCTATCTCCACCATCCCACGATGTCACGCAGGATATCATCGCTGATGTAAATAAATTAACTTTTCCTCCCCGAACATGTGCTCACTCAACGTGACTTGAATCGTATCATCTTTTGCATCGATAACATTGCATAACGATTCGTAAGTTTAATAGTCACGTGAGCATCTGTGTACTTTGTAGAATGTGAAGTAGGCACATGTACGAAACATCCGATTTATGTTTTGGTTGGAGAAGCCACCTATCACAAGAAAACAACATTTAAATTTGTAAACAAAGAATTTAGTAATTTTAAACATTGAGTTGAATAATTTCATACCTTTTTTCCCTTATTAAAAATGACAAGGTCACGAGGCCATGCCACAAAATTTCCCATAGATTGACTCGGGGACTCTACTTCTCCCCAGTATAGGAATTGGTAGTGGAGCATCTTCACCTACGATCATGTCCACTACCACTCTAACATTTTCATCTCCTAAGGAACTCCATGGACTGTGGGAAATTGGCGTCCGACGTGTACATAGTGCCTCAAAGCAACCACATTATCCTTTGATCCTATTGCTAGATGGCATGGAGTTCCTTTCAAAAATTAAAAGGAATCGAGAGAAAAATGTATCATATATGATCAAAAATTTCTACAAAATCCTAATTACCTCTAAAATTTCTTCCTCCTCATCAATGACCTCCTTGTCTTTTGGATGATTCTTGCCTATGCTTGCTTGCAGACTTTTTTGGAAGGTGAGCACGACATTTTGTTGCCGGACTCTTTGCTTGATTTTGACTTAACTCGAGGATTGTTAAAGTATGTTGATGGTTTGTGAGACATACCTAATCCTCTAACACGCCCTCTACGTGTTACGCGTGCCTAATGCTTCGGTCAATATGTCTTTACCTTTATTCTTCATAGCTAGTTCGTTCTGTCACAACCATTTAGATTGACATTGAAACTAACCATAAGATATTTAAACTACTGAATCATTTTTGCATCATGTTAAAATAAAACATATTAACTTACGATTCGACTAGCGCATTGTTTGGTTTCATCATCGTAGTATTCATTATTTTTTCCTTTTCGTGCTTGTATCCATAAGGTGGCACGAGTGGAAGGATCGTCCGCCAATTCCTATATAAATACACAAGTTATTAAATCTCATTTATGGAAAATTATAAGAAATAATGTTACTTACTAGTTCTTCAACTAAGTTGCCATATCCTTTACTTAGAGATGTGATGATTATATTTACATTTCTCTCTCCTTTCCTTTTGTGCACGACTTTGTGCCTGTATCACATAATAGAATCAATTTAAAAAGAAACAAGTATAATGTACTTTTTTACTAACTTTTAAAAGCAACAAGTATAATGTACTTACCTCCCATTCTTCCGATAATCTAGCATTCACAAATGCTTCCCATTAGTTTTGATCAATATGTGAATACTTTTGTGGAGGATGCTTCAACAAGGACGGCTCATCCTTAAATGGAAGTATGTGTTTTGATACAACGTGTATCGAAATGTTCAAATTTATTTGCCATTGATTGAAGAATAGCATTTTTGGACCTAGGGTCGATCACAAATGACATCTACATAGGAAACACATAATAAATGGCTAAATAACTCTATATATTAAGAAGTTTGTATGCGGAAAAATACTATTATTCTTACCTCTACGAGAATCAAAAATTTTATCTTTCAATTCTTGGGAACCTCTTTCCAAGTCTTGTAACTTAATGCAATTTGTTGCCTAACGCAAACTCCTATGTAACTTTGCATTTGGTTTGCATTATCACCAATACTTTGGCCTTGATTGTTGTATTGGATGACCAAGCGTTCCCTCAGTAGTCCTTACGCGTGTCGGACCACGCATAGTAGTGAGACCACGTCGATTAGTATGCCTAGCCTCCATTTGGATCGATACATTCACTTCCTCGTCACTTGATCCACTCATTGTAACAATCAAAAAAAAAGATATCATGAACAATATAAGTTATAATAACATATATATATTGAACTCATAAAAATTGCAATAACTAAACAAATGCATACCATATTTAATACATTATTTATCGATCCATATACCCTCACAATCATTTCTAAGATATGTGGATGACATTTCATCGATTTCATGGGTCACGTCAATATTAGGCATTCTTTCTAGGACACCATATCCACAATCTTTAAGTATGAAAGATTGTTCGTGATGTACATCGTAACACTTTGAACTCCATCATTCCAAAGTTTTTCGGATCATCAACTAATGGAGCTAAATAAACATCTATGTCATTCCACAGTTGTTTAGGCCCCGGATATTAATGCATTTAACATCAAAATTTTCGTTTCATGCATAACCATGGAGGTAAATTGTATGTCACCAACATAATCGCCAACAACTATATCTACTACTAAGATCACCGTGTGGATTGACTCCATCGGTGAGAAAGAGCAAGACGGAGATTTCTAGGTTCTAAAACCAAACTCGGCCACGATTGTCTACTTGCTTCCACGATAGTGTATCCGCGAGGATGTCGTATGTACCCATCAATTACTCGTTCATTAGCATGCCAAGTCAACAAACTCGATATTTCTTTCTGCTGAAACATTCTTTCAAATCTTGGGATAGGAGAGAAATACCACATGACTTTCAATGAATGTTCTTCATCACATCCTTCGAATTTTACAAAGCTTCCATCTTGATGTTCCGCATGTAGGGCATACTTCTACATCCGCAAGCTCTTTTCTAAACAAACAACAATCATTACTACATGCATGAATCTTTTCATACTTCATTCCAAGAGTACACAAGATTTTTTGGCTTGATATGTAGAGCTAGGAAGTTCATTTGGACTTGGTAAGATGTCACGAACCAATGCTAACAACTCGGTGAAACTCTTATCGCTCCATCCAAACTTTGCTTTCAAATTATATAACTTTATCAATGCAGATATTTTGGTAAAATTGTTACAATTTAAGTACAATGGTTTCTTGGCATCATCTAACACTTCTTCAAATATTGGAGACTTGTCATTGAAATAGTTATATGCGACCTCAAACATTCCTATTGTTATGTCACAACATCTTCGTCCCCAACTTCACTTCCTCTTTTCTCTCATTCGGTAGTGACTCACCATGCCAAATCCATGTTCTATAGCTTTCATCAATGCCATTAATATATAAATGGTCTCTTACGACATTCGCATTTTGAGACTTTGCATTCACACATTTCAAGCATGGACAACAAATGACATCGACCTATTTGAATGTCGTATACCATTTTGGATAAACGCGTCTCAACTCCTAAACGATATTACATTGACATTCTATTCTTTGACATCCACGACTTATCCATAACGATATTACAAAAGTTTAATCTACAAGAAGAATAATAGTTACTTAAACTTATGTACTTACTATGTCTTTAGGAAATCGTGAAGAACAAAAAAACTATCAAGGAGTTCATCTTTGCTTACTCAATTTCACGATGTTGATTCAAAACCAACATCATGATATTTTGGACTAATACCATTTCCTCTAATCCACAACCCCACTACTATTATTAAGAAAATTAAACATATGATTATTCTAACCAAACACGCTAAACAAAAGATCTCAATCATTCCTCAATCACTATTAATATTAATAAAATTAAACATATGAAATATAAACTCATAGAGCTTAACACAAACAAAGAATTATAATTAAGAAAAATTTAGGAAATTCTCACTTTTTCCTCAACAATGTAATACAAGGTTATTAACCTCCTTCCATCCATCCCCAATATAAAAGTAAATTTATCTATTTTCATAAAGCATAATCAAAGCAAATAAATTAAAATGAGACATCCGATTATGAAAACCAAAAATCAATGCCATAAGTTTTAACTAATTAAAATGAGTTAAGTTTGAGATTCAAATTTTAAATTGGGTAGAAAATGAAAATTTGAACTTGATAGTAGTAATCAAGAATGAACTTTTAAAGTCATGAGAGAAGTTCCTTCATATGTTTCTTGGGTAGCTTCCACAATATTGAGGCTTTTGAGACTTTTTCAACTACCTAAAGATGGGGTCAGCTCCAATTTTCTAATGCCAATTAATATCAACAACACTTGCATCACATTTTTAATAATGTTTCTAATGCCAATTACCTTGATCCATAAAAATGTTTCTAAAGCCATTAATTAAACTAGGCTTAAATTAGGTAGAAATTGAACACATTTTCACTTGAAAGAAAAAATAATGCATAACAAGTTGCTTTGAACGCATTTTTCTTACAACCTCAACCTATATTATATATATTTTTAAGTTTTTAAGGAAAAAGTGAAAGTAATCTAAAAGTGGAATGAACTATGTTTAGAGTATAATCCATCAAATGTGAAGGAGGCTAATTATATGGTTCAAAAATCTTTTCTAAAATTGATATAAAAACAAGCTAAAAATTGCATAATCCATCAACCTCAACCTAAAAATTGCATAATCCAACCTTAACCTTAAAATTGATATATGGTTCTATCCAACCTCAACCTCAACCTCAACCTCAACCTAAAAATTGCATAATCCATCAAATGTGACTTCCATTTCAACTTTGTGCCCTTCAACATTTCAAGAGCTTCATCATTTCAAGAACATTTCAAGATAACTAACAAAAAAACAAGCTAAATTGACATAAAAACAAGCTAAAGAGACAGATTTGGACCTCAATGAAGCAGATCTACAAAGGAGGGTGTAGATATGGACCTCAAGAAGCCAGATCCGGCCGCCGGAGAAGAAAGACGGTGAGGACTCGGGCGGGCGGCGGCGTCGGCGCGATTTATTGAGCGTCAAGGAGGACGGCGGTTTGGTGCTTCGTGGCGGCGGTGACTCCTCGACGGCCGACGGCGATGGGCGGCGGTTTGTGAAGAAGAGAGTGAGATCGTGGAGAGAGAAGGCTCGGCTGGTGAGATCAAGCCCACGGCCGACGGCGAGGCAGGCGATTAGGCGAAGACCGACGAGGCGGGCGGCGATGAGATGGACGGCGGTTTCGACTCTCGAACGACCATACCGGAGATGGGTCGGGTGTGAGGTGGTGAGGAGGAAAGTGATGGAGGAGAGATCGAGGGAAAGTGATGGAGGGAGATCGAGGGTGGAACGTGGAGAGAGAGAGAGTTGTCGGGTGTGAGGTGTCCAAATTTTTTTTTAATTAAAATAACATATAATGACGGGCAAAGCCCGTCATTAAAAATTTACAATGACGGGCAATGCCCGTCATTGTATGTCCTGCGAAAAATCCAGTAGCGCTTTCTTCCCATCCAGTCATTGTATCTCGCCCTTGATTTTTTCGTCCACATTGTAGCCTTATTTTCTTCTAGTGAATATAGAATAAGATATCATAATTACATGCTATTAGTCTTCAACTCGATACTTCAAAGAAAATTCAACTAAGATTGCCAAGCTTTAGCAGTCACAAAGAAACGTGAACGTGTCTAAAGCAAGAGATTTTGTTAACATATCTACTGGGATGTTTAGTAGTACTAAACTTCAATAAGTTTCGATTTTATGCCCTAAAATTTCATCTCGAACATAATGGAACCACTCATCAATATGTTTAGGTCTATTATGAAAATTCGGGTTTTTGTCAATGCAAGTGCATTTAGAGTATCACAATAAAGCTTTACATAACATGTATGAGAGCACATTTCAAAAATTACACCTTTCAACTAAATAGCCTCTTTAACAACACCAAATTAAAGCAAAGACAAAGCTATTACAGATTGTAAGGTAGATTTTCAAACTAATACCATTACCAAATAATGAAAAACATACCTGCACAATGATCTTTTCTCATCCCAAATTAGGCGCATAATCAGAGTCAACAAAACCAACAATACAATCAAAGAAACAATCACCTTTAGTATATGTAAGACCCTTAGTTGTTGTACCTATAATAAACCTAAGCACCCATTTGGAAGCCTCCCAATGAGCCCTACTGGATTACTAATGAATCTATTAATCAAACTCATAGTAATAAAGCTAAATCGGGTCGACAATACACCATACTATACGTGAGGCTACCAACTAAACTTGCATAAGGTACATATTTCATTCCATCAATTTCATCAGCCAGAGATGAGATTGCGTAGAAGACAATTTACTGATGTTGTGCCATGGGTACTTTAACCAATTTACAATCATCCATATGATAACGCTTCAAAACATTCATCAAGTAATCTTCTTGACAGATGCACAAAGTATTTCTATCTCTAGTCAATTACATTACTAAAATCTTCTTTGCCCAAATCTTTGGTTTCAAATATAATCGGTCAATTGATCCTTTAGCCGCTTTATCTCATGAGTACTTTGTTAGATGCTATTAAAATATCGTCTACATACAAAAGAAGTAAGATAAATGATCATTAATCATGTGAATTTCTAACAAACCCTTTGGCAAAATAATAAACGAATCAAAACACTTATTCCATCGCTTGAGGACTATTTTAGCCCATAAATTGACTTTTTTCGAGTGACAAACCATGTTTTCTTGGCCATCTTCAACATAATCCGGTGGTTGTTTCATAAATATCTCTTCATCCAAAGTTCCATATAAGAATATAGTGGTAACATCCATTTTCTCTAATTCTAGGTTAAATTGAACTACCATGGATAAAAAGAGCTCTAATGGATGTATGATGAACTACAAGAGAGAATACCTCTCAGTATAATCAATGCCCTCTTCTTATGTGAAACCGCTTGCCACAAGCCTTGCCTTGTATCGTGGCTTATCAAGTTTTGTGATCTCAGTTTTTATCTTAAACAATCATCTATAATCAACAGGGTTTTTATTATCTAGTCTATTAACAAGTGTCCATGTGCTATTTTGCAATAAAGAGTTCATTTTCCTATCCATGGCTTCTATCCATTGTTTAGAGTGATTGAACTAACAACTTGTTTATATGTTTTGGGTTCCGTAGTTCATTTTCATCAAAACAATCGAGGCAAAACCTACAAAATCGTGAGATCTTCAAATCTACTAGACGATCTTATTATTCTCCTTTCTATGTCTCAGGTCAATTGGTAATTATGTATTTGTTCAATCTGTTGAGCAGTCACAAGATTTGAAGTCTCACCCTTTGAATCTAATTGGTTATTCAAATAAGTATTTGAGATGTTATTAACAACTTCGGAAGATACATTGCTAGAAACTTGCTCCAATGGATTCATGTTCATGATTTTGGAGTTCAATTTCAAAAGTTCTTTTGTTATTACCTTTAGAATCTGAATTTAAAGAGGCTCATTCCAGAGACTTTCATCAAATTTAACATCTCTACTACAAAACACTTCCTATCTCCTTGTTCAAGTGACCATAATCTATATCATTTAATTCCATAAGGGTATCAAGAAAATATACCTTTTGGCTCTAGCATTTAACTTTTTCTGTTTTACATGGGCATATGTAACACACCCAAAAGTTTTCATAAGGCTCAAATTGGGTGGTTTACCTGTCTAAATCTCTTGAGGAGTCTTAAAATTCGAAGCTGATGAAGGACTCCTATTAATGTTATAAGTCGTTGTATTAACAGCTTCTCCCTCAACAAAACTTTAGGAAGATTGACATTTGACAACATACTCCTAACTTTTTTAGAATAGTTCTATTGAACATTTCAACTAATCCGTTATATTGGGGTGTTCCAGGAACTGTCAAATGTCTTCCTATTCCATCCTTCTTACACAAATTATTGAAATTTTCATAAAGAAATTCCAATCCATGTTTGAAGTGTTTTAATTCTTTTTCCCATTTAATTTTCAATATAAGGTTTCCATTCAAGAAATATTTGAAACACTTCATCTTTAGATTTCAACAAATAAACCCACAATTTTCTCGAATAGTCATGTATCAACGACAAAAAATATTTAGCTCCCCATGTGTTTGTATTCTAGATTGCCCCCACAAGTCTAATGAATATATTCTAAGGTGGCTTCGGATCTAAGAGATTCCTTTTAAAGCTCACATCTAGTGGATTTGGCTACGCCACAATGCTAAAAAAACAAGTTCATATAGTTTATGTTTTCCCAACAAACCTTGTTTATGCAAGTAATCAAGGCCTTTAAAGCTAATGTGAGCTAATCTATTATGCATAACTTAGTATCTAATGTTGCAACATTCAATGCCACATTAAAATCACCAATAATTGCATTTCCTGAAGTATTATACAAGCCATTTTTAATTTCATAGTCGGTTTAACTAAGGTATCCTTGCGCACCAAAAGATACCTTTTTTTCAGATCTGCACCTACAACCTACATTGTTGAGTGTTCCTAAAGATATCAAATTTCTCTTCAAACCACGTACATATATAACTAAAGAAAGATTTTCATAGTTTCATCATCAATTTTCAACTTTACTACTTTACTCGACCCAATACCCTTTACTTCATCAGTGTTTGATCATTTCCCATGATGACTCTACCACCATTAAATTCATTTAGATCAAAGAAATATTGTTTATAAGGTGACATATGAAAAGTATAGCCCGAGTCCATGATCCATTCATTCATATCAACGTCAAATGAGCTCACCATAATGACTTCAACTCACTCATATCCCTCTAACACATTTGCATTAGCATGTTCTCTATTTTCTCTTCTAACGGGTAATTTTTCCTTTTTCTTCAAAATTGACAATCAAATTTCATATGCCCCTCTTTCTTACCGTAATTGTAAGTTATCTTTTGAACTCCCTTTTGATTTGTTTTGTTATTTGATTTGGGATTAGATTTTGATGACTTGTCGCTTATTACCCTTCAAATTTTTCCTTTTAACAAATAAAGCTTAAGATTCTTTCTTTTTTATTAACATTTTTAGTTCCTTGGATCGAAGTGAGTTCAACACAATATCTAATGATAAGGAGTCCTTCCATATTTAATAACATTTTTTACTTCTTTATATTTGTCAGGCAAGGAGTTTAGAAGGATTACACCTTGGTTTTCAACATCTAATTTTTCACCCGAACTTGTCAAATCCAAGCAAATTCTATTAAACTCATCAATATTTTTTCCAATCCTTTCGATGTATCCATTCTAAAACCAAATAATCTCTCCTTCGTATAAATCCTACTAGTAAGAGATTTGGACATGTTGAGAGTTTCAAGTTTAGACAATAGTTCGTAAGCATAAGCAAGATGCGTAATAATAGTACTATATGCAATTTCAACTATATCATTTTTCTCGAATCAATCGTGAGTATTAGGCAACATACTTGGATCATTTAATATTTTTGCTACCTATAGTTGTATGAAGAGAGCCTTCATCTTCTTCTTCCCAGAGGCTAAAATAACCCTTTGCCATCAAATTTATCTAACTCAAACCTTGTTGCCATGTACTTCAAAAATCACCAATAGGAAATACTTGAAAATCACCGATAGAAAATATGGAAGAAAAAAGCAGATCGAAGCCGATAAAACGCCAACGCCAAGAACCCTTCCACTAATGGTTATGATACCAAATTATTGTTGTAACGCCCTACTTTTCTATGACCAACTCCTAGGACATTACTACACATGCATGCATTTATAGGCCAAGAGATAAAAGATCTTAAAAGAAAACTTCCAACCTTACATAAATTGTTTCGTGGATCCCAAATAAAATCATTTAAAACAGTATAAAATATCAATTTAACTCGCCTATTAAAACTGTAAGTAAATTTAAACTCCAAATAAAACATAAAGAGACAACATCGCTTATAAAAGGAATATGCGGAAAAACATGTCTATTCCCATGGTTTTAGTAACGCGCCTCACACTTCCCGCACGCCCTTGGCCTTACTCAAAAACATTTTTAAAAGAAAGGGTGAGTATTGCAAAACAATACCTGATAAGTGACCTCGCTCACGAGGTTTGGGATATGCATACACATACAATCATGACTTTAAACTTGTTCGAAATATACATATGCGGACCTAAAACTTTCTCATATTGTCGTCTTTAATCCATGACTTCCTTTTTATTTGTGTGGCCGACTGGTCATCCCGAGTCATTTCATTTTGAGTCCCTCACGCACTCTGTAATAATTTGAGTCCCTCACAGACCCTCAGTAATAATTTGAGTCCTCACAGCACTGTGTAATTAGACCCATAGGGTCTCTATTGCATGTTTGACCATGCACATACTAATCTCGGGAGACCAATGTCCACACTTTTCATTAGTTCAATTCATGACATACATAACATGCATGAGGTCCCATCATTCACATAATAATAGTGTACATGTCACAAACATCATCGCCACTATGCAAATCATACTTTTTCTCATGTATTAGTTTGAAGATCATACTTTTGTAGGAAATCATGAAATATTCTCATACAAATTCATCGTCATATTCTCACATGAAAGATCGGAATATTTTTACATTGAATACAAGAATATTCTCACATAAAATAATAGTTTATTTCCACATGAAGCATTGAAATACTGCGTACATAAAATATTAAGTATTCTCACGAAAATATCTCAGATATTGTCATATGAAAATATAAACTAATTTCGCATGAAATCATGAAAATCATTTTCTTCAATCCCAATAAAAGTTCGGCACAAGGTCCCTTACCTTAGTTCCGACTTCGCCTCCAAAACCTAATCGAACTCCTTTTGCCTACTCTTCCTTTAGTGGGACTGATTCACACAACAATTCGAAATTATTCACCGAGCCTTCACTAAATCCATAATTGTAGAAGTACCTAAATCAAGTCCTTACAATTTCATGCCCCGCTTACCTCTAGTTCAACGCGAGGACTTAATATTCCTTAGTTTGTTTTGGTGTTTGACCTCCAAATTCCGCTCCAAGTTTAATCCCCACAAATTGTGTTCGAATAAATAGCTTAGGCTCTCAAGCTATACGCTTAGATAATCAATAGGTCAAGAATAATTCTCAATCAAGAACGAAAACTTAAACCGATCGCCACCGGTGAACTCGTAGCTATTGTGCTGATTCTTTGGTCGGCGTTGTAGATCCGGGCAGAGTCGCAACCGTGCTCGTGGACGGACGATCGGCACGGAGCTTGTGAGCGGCGCGCCCTCGTGGTGGTCTCCGCGTGCACGCGCGAAAGCGCGCGCGCTCGTGAAGTCCGGAGCAAGGACGGCCGCCGACGCTTCTGGTGGTGTGGCCGACAAATCGTGTACTCGCCGAGGCTCGCGGTAGGGTTGGACGTGGATCGCGGTCCGGCCGCGGCAAGAACTTCGACGGCAGCTCCACGCTTGGTCTCGCGCACTCGTGACGCGAGCACTTCCCCGAGACGGCTTCAACGGGCGCGATTTCCACGTATCGGATGCGCGCTTCTGGACGGCCGGAGTCTCTGGTCGTGGGTTTGCCTGCCGCGCGGCGCCGCAGCATTTGTTGGTGGAGGACTTTTCGAACGGGGCCGGCCGGACGCGCAAGACGGGCCTATCGGGAAGTACGTGCTTTGAGCTTCAAGGCCACGCTTGTTGACGGCGAGTCCTTCCTTTCTCTTCGTGGTGGCCATGGGAGAGTTCAAAGAAGGAAAGGAGGCTTGTTGCGACTAGGGCAAAGATAAGATGAAGAAGATGATGATGGGGCTAGGGTTTCAACTAGGTTAAAATGAGAAGGAGGAGAGGTGATGGTTCCAATATTAGGGTTTTCTCTTGGGTTGTAGTCATAAGGAGATTAAATACTAAGGGTTAGGTTAAAATCCAAATGTCCACAATAACCCTCATTTAAGCAATAATAACTAAAACGCTCTTGAAATTGCCTTTTCCTTTAATTTCATAAATAATCTCATCTTAAAAGGAACAATTCACTTAAGCTAAACAAAATTACGGCCTCACTCTCGCCAAGCTTGATTAAAAACACTAATCCAAATTAAACACAAATGTTAATAGAGCGTTAAATAAAATAAATAATAGTACCGTGGTGGTGGTCGTCACAATCTTCCCTCGCCTTAAGAACTTTCGCCCTCGAAAGTTCCTATTCTTGAAATAACTCGGGTATTTAGCTCGCACTTCCTCTTCCCGCTCCTGTAGCTTCTTCCGTGCGGTGGTTCCGCCACAACACTTTAACTAAGCCGATCTCACTGCCATTTGAGGGTCTTTCGATCTTTTGCAATAATTTGTACCCTGGCTGCTCGCCATAACTCGGATCTTCCGCTAATTGCAATGGTTCAAGTCTCACGACATGCGTCTGTCCAAACGCACTTTCTCAACATGGAGACATGAAACACGTTATGAACCAACAAAAGGAAGGCGGCGGTGCTAATCAGAGGCCAACGCACCAATCCTCTCTAAAATCTCAAATGGTCCGATGAATCGCGACTCAACTTCCTTTTTCGCCAAACCTTAGAATTCCCTTCATTGGGGCCACCTTAAGAAATACATGGTCCCCAACATCGAATTCTAGGTCCCTTCGCCTCGTGTCGCGATAACTCTTTTGTCGACTTGGGCGTGTCTGCGATTCGCACCCTAATCTTTTTGTATTGCCTCATTAGTGACCAGTACTTCACTTCTCGACCCAACAATCAAGTGTTCGCTAACCTCTCCCCTAAAACGGGGTTCTGCAAATTTTTCCATAGAGAGCTTCAAATGGGGCCATTCCGATGGTCGATCGATAATCGTTATTGTAAGCAAACTCCATCAAATGCAAATGAGTGTCCTAACCGCTGGGAAGTCTAAAGTGCAAGCTCGCAACATATCTTCTAATATCCGGTTTAAACGCTCGTGCGCCCATCCGTCATGGATGAAAAGTCGCATTAAAGTTCAATCGCGAACCTAACGCTCTGTAAACTCTCCGTAAGTTGGAGGTGAAACGTGGATCCTCGTGCGAAATAATCTTGACCGGAATTCCATGCAAACGGACTATCTCTTCCGTAAAGCCGCGCCCACTTATCTCGTAGAATAGGTGGGTTTCCACGTATGAAATGTCTTGACTTGGTTAATCTGTCCCACTATGACCCAAATCACCGAGTAACCTCGTAAAGTTCTAGGCAATCCGACTATGAAATCCATAGAGATCTCCTCCCATTTCCACCGAGGTACATGTAAAGGTTGTAGTAATCCTGCGGGTCTCGCCAGGTGCCTTTACCTGCCGACAAGTCAAACACTTGCCGACAAACCTCGCTATGTCGCGCTTCATGTTACACCACCAAAATGATCAAGCTGAGATCTCGATACATCTTGGTACCGCCGGGATGCATAGAAAATGGTGAGTTGTGGGCTTCGCCAAGATTTCATTTTCGGTTTGTCATCATCGCACACATAATCGTCCCCCGAAATAATAATTCTCCATCTCGTGGATAGGGAAAACTCGCCAACTCACTCAGTAGTTACTGCGCAGTAAGTTTTTCCACTAATCGAGGGTCTCCTCACGAGACTCAACGATGCGTTGTCTTAAGGTTGGTTGTACCGTTAATCCGAGCTAATCGAGCCGTGGTCTTTCCTACTAATCTTGCAATCTCACCCGAGCAAACTCGCTGTAACTCTGCTCACAAGAATCTCGTCCGAGGTATGCAATCGCTTTCCTCTGCGAGGGCATCGGCCACGACATTAGCCTTACCGGGTGGTATTGTATGTCAATGTCATAATCCTTCACTAATTCCAACCATCTCGCGCTGCCTCATGTTCAATTCCTTCGGGTGAACAGATACTTGAGACTTTTATGATCTCAGAAGATTTGAATTTTCTCGCCATACAGTAGTGTTCTCTCGGATCTTTAGTGCAAAACCACCGCCGCTAGTTCCAAGTCATGAGTTGGATAGTTCCTCTCGTCATGCCTTTCAATTGTCGGGATGCATAAGCTTATTACTTTACCGTGTTTGCATTAGCACACAACCCAAACCTTTCTTAGAAGCATCACCAGAAACCACAAAGCTCCTCGTTCCCTGAATCTGTAAGAATCGGGCCGACACTAACTGCATACTTGAGTTCCCCGGAAACTCGCCTCACAAGCATCATCCCAAACAAATGAGTTTCCTTGCGCTGGCACGAGTCATGGGCATGGCTATCTTGGCGAAGTCCCGCATGCGAAACGCCTATAATAACTCCGCAAGACCCGTGAAACTACGTACACTGTAATCGGGGTGGACGAGGCCACCGTGGTGACGGCCTCCACTTTCGCTGGATCAACAGAGACTCAAACGGCCGGACACCACAGTATGGCGGATGGATGTCAAGATAACCTTTCTCGAATGGGAAACTTGACGAGACCATCTACATGGACCACCCAAAGGGTTCATTGCCCAAGGCCAAGAGCAAAAGGTTTGCTGGCTTCATAGGTTTATTTATGGACTGAAACAAGCCTCGAGGTCTTGTAATATAAGGTTTGATGAGGTAATCAAATCTTATGGCATTGATAAGAACATTGACGAGCCTTGTGTCTATAAGAAAATCGTCAACAACACTGTCGCATTTCGGATATTGCATGTGGATGATATCCTTCTCACTGGGAATGAGGTAGGATTTCTTACTGACGTAAAGAAATGGTTAGCTTCGCAATTCCAAATGAAAGATTTGGGAGAAGCACAGTATGTTCTAGGTATCCAGACAGTTCGAAACCGGAAGAACCGAACGTTGGCCATGTCTCAGGCGTCTTATATTGACAAGATGTTGTCTAGATATAAGATGCAGAACACTAAGAAGGGCTTGCTGCCTTTCAGGCATGGGGTTCATTTGTCTAAGGATCAATGTCCTAAGAATCCTCAAGAGGTTGAGGATATGAGACGAATCCCCTATATTTCAGCTGTAGGGAGCCTCATGTATGCCATGCTGTGTACTTTGCCCGACATCTGTTATGCAGTAGGGATTGTAAGTAGGTGTCAATCCAATCCAGGATTTGATCACTGAACGGCCGTAAAAGCAATCCTTAAGTATCTTAAGAGAACGAGGAACTACAACCTAGTGTATGGGAGTGGGGATTTGATCCTTACGGGATACACACACTATGACTTTCAAACTGATAAGGATTCTAGGAAATCCACTTCGGGGCCAACCTTCATTCTGAATAGAGGAGTTGTAGTGTGGTGAAGCATCAAACAGGGATGCATCGCTGATTCCACGATGGAAGCCGAGTATGTTGCGGCTTGTGAAGCTGCAAAGGAAGCGGTGTAGCTTAGGAAGTTCATGACGGATTTGGAAGTTGTTCCAAATATGAACTTGTCGATCACGCTCTTTTGTGACAACAGTGGTGTTGTTGCCGACCCGAGACAGCCATGGAGACATAAGAGGGGCAAGCACATTGAGCGGAAGTATCACCTGTTACGGGAGATTGTGCACCGCGGAGACGTAAGAGTCACGCAGATAGCGTCCGAGCACAACGTTGTTGATCCATTTACAAAAGCCCTCACGACTAAGGTGTTTGAGGGTCACCTAGAGAGTCTAGGTCTCCGAGTGCTTCCTGGCTAGGGCAAGTGGGAGCATTGTAAAGGGTATTCAATGTCCTAGTTTATTGTATTACTTTATTGTATTACTGTACATTTGAGAAATGTATTATTTACTCCACTAGCTTAGTCCAAGTGGGAGTTTGTTGGGATGTATGTCCTAATCTCGTACTTGTTTGTAATATTTATGATTGAAATAAATAAGAGTTATTTTTTCATCACTTTGTGTCTCGCATATTTACAAACTTTGTCCAATAAACAAAGCTCCAGGGTCATTGAATTATGAGAGAACTAGAACTTGAACGGTGTGTAGTGGACACACAAGAAAGATCACCGTTCGAGTTAATGACCCAAACGGTCTACAGTATACATATAGGGTTGGAGACCTAATCTTGGATACGCTGTGGATGGGGCCCACTTTGTATTAGATACAAACAATGTGGTCTGACTCGTTCATGTGGTTGACATGCGAGTGGGGGCATCCTGTGCAATGAGATTGTACAAAATCGGACCGTGAGTTATTAGACCTCACCGATGTAACACACCGCTGTGATATAGGACTAATAACCGTAGATGACCATTAGTGACCGGACCTTAATCTCGAGCGTGTTCACAGGACTCGCATGCAGGGGGTCCAATCCTTTGACTAGTACAGGTGAGGGTGGTCACGCCATCGCCCAATATGCCTATCTTCTCAAGGCGATGACCACGTGGGGAGCCGAACTTAAGCACGCGAGATGGAATTCACTCATTCTCGATTTTAGGAAACTAGAGGGTTGTTACCTTAAGTGTTGTCTCCAGGGCTTGGACAACGGATGCCCACCCTCTCACTAGGCCGGGAGCGGTGTTGTATATGGTTGGACCATTACAACGTTGTTGTTCATTAGAGGAGCAGTGGGGACTTAAGGAGGAAGAAGTAGACACATGGGTAAAGCGGTAATTTGACCCAACAGTTGTCTCACGAACAACTTTGTGAAGGGTCGACTCATGGGCATTGGTTATATCAATGGACACAACTTGTCCTACAGTGATGGGAGTGCAGCTACGGGCTTTAGTGGAGTGTTACCGTAGCTAATGAATGTTGATTAATCGGGTCAAAGAGTTTGATAGGTTAGTCTCGGATCATTGGAGCTCGTCACCTGTAGGTCCATTTGGTCTCTCGGTTGGCTTAAACTGGATACATAGAGGGTTTACAGTTTGGTATGGATTTGAAGTGTTCAAATTCATTAAAAGGGTATTTATGTCATTTATATGAAATATGATTGATATATTATATAGTTTAATGTGAATGAGATTTATAATAAACTATAGGTTAGCTTAATTGCTTAATTAGGGTTAATTTGGAGAAATTGGATTGAGAGAAATTAAATTGAATGTGATTCAATTTAAAATCCACAATTATACAAATGTAATTTGTATAATGAGATATGAGATATCTTATTATATGTGATTATGCAAATATGATTTGCATAACCTATGGTTGTGGTAAAATGGTAAATAGGTGGAGATTTCAACTCCACCTATCACCATTATATAAACCCTTTGTAAGAACGCTTTTGTAAGAGATTGTGCCATTTTTTGGATTTCTCACTAACGACATCTCTAAAATTCTCTCAACTTTCCTCCCTCAAATTCTCTCCTCCCTTACACCAAAGGAGTCCCACAACTCTCCTTCTACCTAAGGAGAACAACCGAGAATGCCTTTCGGAGGTGTCAGATTGTTCGAGGTTCGGTGAGATCGTGATCGTTGAGAACGTGAACGCGAAGTGTTCGTGATCGGAGAAGGAAATCGCGAAGAACGGTTATTCAACAAGTAAATGTTACTTCTCACTGTTTCTCCTTCTTATATGCATGTTTATCCTAGTTTCTATAGGATAGAAATGATTTTGAGAAAACGTTCTTCATAACGAAACCACGAGTATTCAATCGTTATTCCGCTGCGGGAGTTTAATTCGCTTTATAGGCATTCTTAGGTTGTCAATTCTCTTAGTATATGGCTTGGAATACATAAGAGAGTTTTGACTAGGCCCACCATATTAGGGGTGTACATAAGTCGGGTTGGGTTGGGTTATGCTAGTTTTTGACCAACCCAAATTTTCTAAGTTGGTCATTCTTCCAACCCAAATAACCCTATTCATATAGGTAACCCAACCCATCATTTTCGAGTTGGGTTGAGTTGGGTCATCGGGTTAGTTTTTTCTTTTTTTTAATTTAAAATATAAAAATCCAAAATTAATATAAATATAAAAATTCAAGAATTAAAGAACTTCAAATTTCTAGATACTATATTGACCATATTGTGCTCGATGGAGTTTGTAATCATATCATGGAGTTGTTTGATAGACAATGAAACAATTGAAGTGGAATGTTGTGTATGATCTTCTTGTACAGAGGTCTTTCCCTTATTTCTAACAGCAGGGGTTTGAGTTGATTGAGCAACATCCCGACTTTCAATCTGATTCTTGAGAGAAACGATTTCATAATCTCTTTCTTCAACTGCCTTCAATAACATGTTGATCTTCTTTTCAAATTCAACCATTCTTTCCTCACTAATGCCTGCATCAGTCATCATAAAGGACATCATGTCAAGGCTTGATGTTTCGCTTGGTTGAAGAGAAGGAAAAGTGATTTTGCCAAACACGAGGTTTTCTGCGATGGCGGCATCAGCTTGAGCAGATTCTGTCATTCGTCTAAGTATTTTGTTTGCGATGACAGGTGTTTGACTTTCTTTAGGTTGGATTTCTCTAGAGTGACTGCGTGTGATTGACCCCATGTAGGAGTTATTTGAAGCGACAAACTTTAATTTGAAAAAACTTCTTTGGATGTCATGATTTTTTGGAGAGGGAAAGAGATGAGAGGTAGAGACTGTCCCACTGGACGTACCAATTTTTTCGCACGAGATTTCTAGAAAAATTTAATTCGTGGAATAAACTTGATTTTATTGATTTTTGTGAAGTGTTACAATTTCTAATGTATAATCCTTTGATGTTTTCTCTCAAAATGTGGACTTTGATCTGAGGTTGGCAAGCTTGTTCTCAGATGGAGGGGAATTGAATCTTCGATCTGTAGTTGATGAAGAGACGATCAATTTGTGGAAGCCTTTAAGTCGTTGAATCTTCTGAATTCTGGATTCTCTAACTGGATTTGAAGCTTTTGTGTTCTGACTTTGGAAGACTCTGAATTCTCTAGTTGAGCTGAGGTTTCTGAATTCTGACTCTAGAAGACTATGAATTCTCTGTCATGCAGAAAAAACTTCAATTCAATTTTGATTCGGAAGACTCAACTCTCTGCTAGATGTTCTAGATTCTGGCACTTCTGGTTGTTCCCAAATGGAGGGTGGTCTCCTCTATTTATAGTGTCTTATGGACCTTATATGGGCTTGGACCTGATGGACTTTAGGCCCAACTCTTGGGCTTAGTTTTATTTACACATAATCCAATCCATTTTTTTTAATTGATTTGGATTAAATTGAGCTCAATCCATTTCTAATATTGGAAATGTGACATTATTTAATTTGTCAATTTTTCATGTCTTTTAATT
The DNA here is from genome assembly GCA_036507285.1 of Trichosanthes cucumerina. Lineage (NCBI taxonomy): Eukaryota > Viridiplantae > Streptophyta > Magnoliopsida > Cucurbitales > Cucurbitaceae > Trichosanthes > Trichosanthes cucumerina. The sequence goes on along the minus strand of JAYKKG010000033.1, from coordinate 79,924 downwards.
TAATTTTAGGATACATGTAAATTTATAATTGGTCCTAAATTTATTTATCATTAATTTAAATTAATGACGTGGCAATTCGTTATTGGCTAAAATTTCTCAATCAACAACTACTAATATCAAAATCTATAAATACAAAAAGGTTAAAATATCAATTTCTTTTTCGGGTCTGGTTATATTTTAGTCTCTATACTTTCAAATTCCTAACTTAGTTTTTGTGCTTTCAATAAATCATAGAATTAGTTCAATCTCTATTAGTTTTTATGTTTATGAATTTTGAAAACATATTCGCATTGTATTTTTTTCCTTAAATGAAATTATTATTATTATTTTATCATGTTTGATAACAATTAACTCCCAAACTAATAATAATGACTAATTTTAAGATTTTTTTTAAAACTACATAGACTAAATTTGGACATCTAAAAATGCAAAGACTAAAGTAGAACAAAAATAAAAGTACAGGGACCAAAATGATATTTTAATTAAACTAATATAATGTGTTCAAAATAATCTTTATGCGAATTCAAGCCCTCTAAAAAAAAGTTATGGATTTACCACGGCAGACAACCAATCTTTGATATCTTATTGATCAGGGTTTCAATCCTTCTTTCAGTATATAGGAATATCAATCAATATCAATATCTCATCAATATATTTTTTAAATTGATTTATTTTTAGAGTATGGATTCAAACATTTGATCTTAACTAAGAGTAGATTTCAATTATTGTTGACCTATGCTAACTTTGGCAGGGAAATTAAATTTTGATATCAACATTCATATTGATGGATATTTAATTCTAGGGTAAGAGTAAGATTCATACTTTGATTACCCTATTCAAAAGGAAAATGGCATTTGTACACGACATTTTCTGTAACGTTTAGGTGAACTAAAAACAAATGTACATGGAAGTAAAAAGAAAGAGAAAAAATGAAACAAGGCAACATTTTTAATTTATACATAACCGATGATTGTACGCAAAAATTTATAAGAGCAACATCAAGAAATTGGAGATGTAATGGAAGACAATGATGTTGCACAATTCGTGGTTGTTAAGGATCAAGAGTAGAATTTGGGGCATAAATCTTAATAGCTTCGTGGACACTGAGGAAAATGTTGTCTTCTCCAATGAACTGGTCAAATTTGCAGCTAAGAGCTTCTCCATGATCACTGGGCCTGGATTTGCAAGTGCAAGTTGGATTTCCTTCTTCTGCAAATGAGTGTGCAATCCCTCCAAGGCGTGGATGCCACTTGTGTCGATATCGGATACAGCTACCAGGGAAACACAAGAATTATTTTTTTTGCATCACCATTGATACATATAATATTGAGAATGACTTCGATCTATTTGGTCGCTTTACTTACGAGACATGTCGACGACCACGACTTTGATCGGCAGAGATTGGTCTCCTAGCTTCTCTGTTTCATCTGCTAGCCATCTCAATATCCTGAAATGGATGAGATTTAGTTATCAAATAGACCTTGGAAAGAAGTGATAGCTACCTTAATTAACAACACTCTTGAGTACCTTTCTTTGACATAGTTTGCATTGGAGAAGTATATGGATGAATCAATTCTAACCATTAGAACTCCTTCAATTCTATTAGCTCCAGGGTACTGCAGAATGTTTCTAAAAATGGCAATCTTTGGGAGCTTCCCAAGCAACGCAATGCGCGGTCTCGTCACTTGCAATAGGATTTTGAACAACGATAGACTAACCTGTTATATGTTATTTGAATTAACTAGGTTTATTTCATATTCGGATTAAGGTTCTCTTATGAAGTAATGTACAATTCTTAATCAAGTTTAGTAGTTACAGCAATGAGAAGACCGATCTCAACAGAATCGAAGACGACGCCGAAGAAAGCTCCCATGCAGGCAATGAAGTCGAATTTGTCGATCTTCCATAGCAAAATCACGGCATCAATGTCGATGAGGCCGATAACGGCAGTGATGATGATGGAGGCAAGAATGGCATTGGGGGTGTACTTGAAAAGGGGTGTGATGAGCTCTAAGGTTAGGAGAACGACGCATGCCATGACGATGTTCGACACCGGTGTCTTCAGCCCGACCATGAAGTTCACCGCCGACCGGGAGAACGACCACGCCAAGAAAGATTGAAGAGAAGACAAAAATTAGAAAGAAGAAGAAGAAGAAGAAGAAGAAGAAAGAATGTTGTGTTTTTAGAATATTAACCTGTGGGCTACATAGCAAGAAGTCATGGAACCAGCAATGTTCATTGTTCCAAGAGCCATCATTTCTTTGTTACCATCAATCTCAGTAGTCCTTTAGGTCTCGCAAATGTTCTTGCAATCGCCAACGCTTCCTACCAATTTAAATTACCCCACAATCAAGAAATTAGCTAGTATGTTCATACCTTCTCTTTTTTTTTTTTTTTCAATAACTTTTTTTTTTTAATTCACCATGTGAAATGGAGATTCAAATATCTAATATATCTTAGTCGAGGTATATGCTAATGAAATATTACTTCTTTCAAAATTATGAATTTGTACGTAGCGATTTTGATGTCCCAACCAAACATATAGCTTTTAAGGGTCATAATTTTGAATTCAATTTGTGAAATGAAATTAGGAAAGTATATACCGTGAGGCCAATTAAACCAGCAACCACTCCAATCTTGAAACCTTTAGTTAGATTGTCTCCATGGAAGAATATCTCATCAAGGGATGGTGGATTGATTCCTTTCTTTATATTTCTCACCTGGAAAATATGACACCATATATATTATGGGCCACTTGCATATATAACAAAAAAAAAATGCTCTTTATTTCATTTGCAAAAATAACAAAAAAAAAAAAAAATTGCCCAGCCTAAACAGACCTAAGTCAAGAATACCCCTGCATTTTCTATAAGTATATCTATAGTCATTAGGGATAGTTCTGATATACTAATGATATACCTAACCAAAAAGTATATACATGATATATACTACTGATATTTATATTTGAAGTTGATCAAGAGTATATCAATAACTTGCATATGATATATACAAGGTGTAGTGCTGATATATATACTTTATTTATTTTTTACCGGTGTTGTTCAATAAGAAGTTTTTAGTAGTCTATCAATAGTATATTGTTGATAGACCAACAATATACCGAACATAGAGTATGTCATTTATACACTACTAATATACTCAGTTGAAGTTGATCGAGAGGAAGTCTGTAACTTGTATATATCAGTGTGATATACTCTGATATATGCAAGTATATTAGTAATATACTACTGATATACTTTATTTAGACATATAAATGAAATGAAAATGTTAATATTCAATATATCAACGGTATATCACAAATAGTGATTATATGCGCTTGATAGTGATTTATGTTGATATATGAGGTATGTTTGATATATCAAAAGTATAATAAGGATTAATTCTTAATAAATCAAAAAAATAGAAATTAATTCTTAATAAAACTCAGTATATCAATAGTATATAAAATCCAACTAATACAAAAGATATCAAAAATATAATTAATGATATAAAATATAGTATAGATACACTATTGATATATCAAATATAAAGTATATATATCAGATATACTACTGATATATCTATTATACACCATGAGGGTAAAATTGGAATAATAATAAAAAATAAAAAACCAGATTTAAATTTTTTGCTATATTTGCAAATTTCTAAAAACTATAGCTAAATTTATAAATATACTAATATTTTTTGCTACCCAATACAATTCCCCTATGTTTATCTAAGAACCAACCACATCTTTTATTATTTCTTAAAATTAAAAAAAAAAATCAACCATAAGATTTTTTTTAGTTCAAGGGAATCCATTGACCATTAAGATGGTAATAAATGTCTTATCTACCAAGCTAGGCTTGAATGAGGTAATCATAAAAACTAATTTTATTTTTAACTCTCTTCTTTTAGAAAATTAAGAAAATAAAGTTGTTTATGACATTTTTTTTAAAAAAATTATATTATTTTTTACAAATTAATAGTTTTTGAAACTCATTTGATAATATTTTTTATTTTTTAATTAGGCTTATTTATTAATTTCTTTTAGTTTTATCATGTACTTAGGATACCAAAAATAATTTTAAATACCTTTTTATTTTGAAAGTCTATAAAATATATTGGACTCTTCCATCAAATTTTACTACTACTTTCGACAAAATTAGTGCACGTACCTCATTCTACATATGTTTCAAGTATAAGAATATCATTGTTGGAATAGAAATTTTGACAAATCTAAAATTGCCACGTCATCACCCAACATTGATGGCGAAATTATATTTAATTAGGGATTAATTAAATTTGTAAGAATCCCTAAATTAAATTATGACAAATCCAAATACACATTTGGGTTCTTTGACATTTGGAGGGCCGAAGCCCAAATTGAAGGCCCAAATCATCCAAACCTAGTCCAAGGTTCAAGAGTCCAGAGGCGAAGGCCCAAACCAGTCAAGCCCAGTCCTAAATGACTGGCCCAAAGCCAATCAGGCCCAAGCCAAATGGTTGGCCCAATTTCAATCAGACTCAGTCCAACAAGCCCAAGCCCACCTATAAGCCCAGAGGAACTGTATAAATAGAGACCTCCCTCCTTCTTCATGCTGGAGATTGGAAAGTCTTGATCTCTTTGGCTAGCAATACTCAACTTCATATCGTGGGCGCGAGTTGCTAGCTCTTCAAAAGTGCGAGGCTTTATTCCTTGGAGGATGTAAATGAGTCCCCAGTGCATGCCTTGAATGCACATTTCGACAGCAGATAATTCAGTGAGACGATCTTTGCAATCAAGACTTGTGGCTCTCCAACGATTTATGTAGTCGACAACGGGTTCACCTTTTCTTTGTCTGGTGTTGGTGAGCTCGAACATGCTGACGACTCGTCTTGTGCTGTAGAAGCGATTTAGAAACTCCTTTCGAATCAGCACTCAACCTGCTCATTGACTCTGGCCCAAATCGATGTACCAATCAAAGCATTTTCTTTCAATGTTAAATCATGACGAACCGCTTGACTAGTAGATCTCCTCGCATGCCAGCATTTTCACATGTCTCGATGAAATGTGCAACATGTTGTTTGGGGTTGCCTTTTCCATCGAATTGTTGGAACTTTGGTGGATGATATCCGATTGACATTCTCAAATTGTCGATCCTCTTAGTATACGGTTGGGAATACAAAAGGGAACGTTGAGAAACTCCACCATATTGTGCTCTAATGGAGTTCGCTATCATGTCCTGAAGTTGTTGGACAGATAATTCAACGATTGAAGTGGATGGTTGTGGTTGATCTTGTTGCACAACATTCTTGGAAGGTTGTGGTTGATCTTCTTGCACAACATTCTTTCCTTTGCTTTGATCTCTAACAACAGGAGTTTGACTTGATTCAGCGACATCTTGATTCTCAATCTGACTCTTTAAGTATGCGATTTGAGAATCTCTTTCTTTAATCGCCTTCATTAAGTCGTTGATTTGTTCCTGCAACCTCGCCATTCTTTCTTCCATAGTGTTTGTTTCAGTCATCATGATGGACACTACGTCAGAATCAAAATCGAACAAAGGATTACACTTGATCAGGAACTTGTTGTTAGTTGATTCCCCCAACAGTGTCATTACTTCATCTTCTTGCGACCTCAACTCATTGGAGCAACTGTGGGTAATAGATCCTATGTATGAGTTGCTCATAAGAGAGATCATTGAAGAAGTCTGCCTGAATATCATCACTTCACTTCTGCTTTGAGATGAGAGAAAGAGATGAGAGGTAGAGATGGTCCCACCAGCGTGCCAAACTGTTCACACGATATTTCAACCAAATGAATGGAAATGAGACACGTGTAAATGAATTTGTGTTGTATTGATTTCAGGTAATTGTGAGTACAATCTCTAGTATTTAATCCTCTGATTCTCTCTCCTACGTATGCGCTTGGATCGAGGGCTGAAACAGCTTGTTCTCAATGTAGATTTGTCTTGAGGATTTTTCAACTTGTTCTCAAGTGTAGAAAGTCGAAGGTCTTCGCTTGTAGCTTGTTGAAGGCCTTCGGCTTGCAGCTTGTTGAAGATTTTCGGCTTATAGCTTGTAGCTTGTTGAAGATCTTCGGGTTATAGCGTGTTGAAGGTCTTCGGCTTATAACTTGTAGCTTGTTGAAGATCTTCGGCTTGTAGCGTGTTGAAGGTCTTCGGCTTATAGCTTGAGCTTGTTGAAGATCTTCGACTTGTAGTTTGTAGCTTGTTGAAGGTCTTCGGCTTGTAGTTTGTTCTTGGGTCAAACAAGCGACTTGTTCTCGATGTTGAAAACTTCAATGGATTCGTGGTGTGTTCTTGACGATTATCTTGAAGCGTTCTTCGCTTCGGATGGTGTTTGATCTTGAGTGAGCTTCGGAGATTTCACAACTTTGTTTTCGAATTTTCTCTAGAGTCTCAAATTTCTGAACCCTCAAAATGAAGGAGGGAGGTCTCTATTTATAGAGTTCCTCTAGGCTTATAGGTGGGCTTGGGCTTGTTGGACTGGGCCTGATTGAAATTGGGCCAACCATTTGGCTTGGGCTTGATTGGCTTTGGGCCAGTCATTTAGGACCGGGCTTGACTGGTTTGGGCCTTCGCCTCTGGACTCTTGGACCTTGGACTAGGCTTGGATGATTTGGGCCTTCAATTTGGGCTTGGTCCTCCAAATGTCAAAGAACGCAAATGTGTATTTGGATTTGTCATAATTTAATTTAGGGATTCTTACAAATTTAATTAATCCCTAATTAAATATAATTTCGCCATCAATGTTGGATGATGACGTGACAATTTTAGATTTGTCAAAATTTCTATTCCAACAATCATTCAAAAAAAAATAAATAAATACACACCCCTAATTATTAAAAGAATATGATGATGACGACCCAAATTAAATGAGTATAAATATAAAATTTAAAATTAATCTCAAAAGTCAAGAAAAAATAATTATGAATTAAGGTCTTGAGAAGAACTTACAATCTGAACTCCGTGTTTGTCTGAACGAGTGATGTAGACAAAAAATGTGGAGAGCACAACTGATGTTAAGGGCGCAATGGCAGGTATCCAAAACAGTCCCTTATTTTTCTTTGCCCTGCAAATTATTAAATTCAAAATATTCAATTAGAAACAGAAAAAATCTCATTTTTAAAAAGAAAAATTAATGTGAAATGTTCTTAAGGAGAAAAATGAAGCCCTACAATGTATTTGGTAGCCAGAAGAAAGGCCAAAAATGAAACGCCTATGAGTATTGTCTGCCAGTTCCACTGCAAGCCAAAACCACAAACAAAAAAACAGAAATTTAAAATATATTTTCCCAAGTTTTGTTATATGTGCTTCTAAAATTTAAATAAGATATATATAAAAAATAAATTATTAGCATGTGCTTCTATTTTGTTTTTAACAAATTTCAATGGAATCTTTAAACTTCGAATTTTTATGGTATATATTTCTTATCTTTAACATGATTACTAAAGGGAAAAACTACACATCTAATTGCAGCCCACTCGATAATCACATAAAAAAATATTTGGTTTTTTAAAAGAAAAATCTTGTGGTGGGAAAATGGACTGCAGAACATTTGGGTGCAGCTTGCTCTTAGTTAAATTGATCAAAGCCACAATTTGCACCTATAAACTTCTTTATTTGGTTATCTAGAGATTAAAAATGTTTTCAAGATGAAAGCTAAAATTTCAAAACTAAAAAAACAGTGTTTTAAAATTTTGAGAGATAACAATCCTAACTTAAAAAAAAAAACAAGAAAAAGAATAACAGAAAAATTAAATGGTTATATGGCTAAAGTAACACAATTTATAATAATCCTGTCAAACTATCAATTTTCTTCTCTCTTACATCATGCCAAAAATTATTCTAACTTTTTCTAACTAACATATTATGACATCATTTAATTACAAATATCATGTCATTAAACTACATAAAATCAAAAAATACTTGGACCATAGTTTTAGTTTTTTGGTTAAACTACAAGTTTAATCCCTCAATCATGATATTTATGTCTAATCTATGAACTTTCAAAAGTGTTTAATAAGTTTATAAATTTTCAATTTTGTATCTAATAAGTCTCTAACAAATTCAAAATTTATAAAAATTAATTCATCTATTAGATATTGATTTGAATTTATGTCTAATGGAATTTTATAATTTCAATTGTGTGTAGTAGATCCATAAATTAAAAAAAAAAAGATGGAAAGTTCAAATACTAAATTTGTAATTTTAAAATTTCAAATTCGGTAACCAAGAAAAAAAGAAAACAAGGGTTAAATTTTTAAAAACATAAAACAAGAAACATAATGAAATAAAGAAGGGAAGAAACTGACTCCATGGTGAACATTACTCCAAACAGAGCGCATCACAGAAATGATATCAGTTTTCTTAGTGAAGTTTGCTATGCCGAGAAGACCTTTCATCTGCTGAAGGGCGATGGTGACGGCGGCGCCGCCCATGAACCCAACAATGGCGGCGTGCGACAGAAAGTCAATCAAGAATCCCAGCCGGAGGAACCCTAGAGCCAACTGAGTTACTCCGGCAAAGAAAGTCGCCGTGAAAGCCAGCCGCTTGTACTGCTCCGCTTCTTTCACCGGGTCGTACTCCTGCTGCAGCAGCGTTCCGAGCAGAAGTGACACGACAGCGACAGGACCGATTGCGATATCCCTCGAGCTCCCCATCACCGCGTACACCAGTGGTGGGACGAAGCTACTGTCTGTTAGTATAGAAATCATGAATATTAATTGGAGATGAAATAACATTCATAGGTGTTGAAACTCAAAACTTCACCAAGCTTAATTCAAATTTTTTATTTTATTTTTTCTTTTTTAATGATATTTTAGCAGTTACAAAAAATTTTAAGATCATGGTCGGGTGAGATACGATCCCAAAAGTGAATAAATAAAATTCAAGAAGTTCAAACGCACAAGACAAATTTTGTTCTTAGATATATACGAAATTAAAATTCTTGGTCGAACAAATAAAAAAATTTAAGCTCTAATAACTTACAGAGTCCATTTTGAGGGGGCAAATTGGCGAGCTTGGCATATCCAATGTCTTGAGGTATGCAAAGACTGGCGATGGTCAAGCCAGCAATGGCATCACCTTTAAACTTAAGGAGACTGTATTCCCTTCCCCATTGGAATATGGGGAAGATGCTTTGGACAAAGAGAGCAAACTTCTTCCATTTAGGCTTGTCCTTGAAATGACGAAGAGGCTGATCATGAAAGAACGTCTCATTCACCATGGATCTAAACTCCTCCCATGCATTCTTCCTTGGTGGCACACCCACCTTCAACGGCGGCGTCACCACAATCGAGGTATCGCTCGGTGCCCCCGACTGCCCCGCGACCTCATCGCCCACGAATCGTCCACTCATTTTGGAGTGTGTGCTCACACTCTCAAAACTTTAAATGAAGAAGAGAAGGATGTGATTTGTGTGTTGTGTTTTGTTTTGGTGTGTGAAGTGAAAGCCATATTTATAATGAGAAAATACGTTGCACATAGCTAAGTTTTACCTTTTATAATAGGATTTTGAGAGAGAATTGATGATAAATTATTCGATGAGGGCGTCCGATGCCTCATAAAAATCGTTAGATGTGGATCTAATAATTTTTAACAAAGAAAAACGGTAAAGAATATGGTGACAGGCTCACCAAATAATTTGTCAACAGTTTAGAGAGACCAATAAGATAATGACAAGTATTTTTTTAATAATTTTTTTTGTTGCCCTCTCAATCTACTTGCAATGCATCCTCTCCTGTTTGATTCTGGATCCAACATCTTTTTTTTTTTTTTTCCATCAATTTCTTTTTCTAGTTTAGATACATAATCGTTTTCTAAGAACTTCAATTATGATTGTTGAATTCATAAGTTATTATTGATACTAGATTTTCGAAACAACAATTAAATGTTTTTCTAAAGATACTTGATCATTGTTTTCATATATATTTTAAAATTAGCTTTGTTAATTCCTAATTTTTGTTTTTTTTAATCTGCAAAAATATTCTTCAAAATCACTAATTTAATATTTGAATTTTTATTAGAATTGGATTTCAAATTTTTATTTTCATATAATTCAAACATTTTATCCTCTAAATTTTACATACATATATACAAAATAGTCATAAGTTGTGAGGAACAACGACTCTCCACATTAGTATGATATTGTCCATTTTGAACATATGATCTCATGGCTTTGCTTTTGGTTTGACCCAAAAGACCCCATACCAATGGAGATAGTGTCCCTCACTTATATACACATGATCTTTCTCTTATATAGCTGATGTGAGACTTTGATCGCATTAATAATTCTCTACTCAAACAAAGTACCAACTAAGCCTCCACTCAAATATTTATCTATCCGTCTAGCTTTTATCCTGGCCAACTCCCTTTACCAAAACACACTGCCAGTCCAGGCAAACTCCTTTACTCGGAGTACACCGCCTATCCGATAGAGTTTTCTACCACGGATCTCCATCAATGACTACACCTTCAAGGCTTGCCTCATTTGTTCGACACCCGAGGATTCTATCGATCACGGCTTAGGGAGCATGGTTCCAATACCACTGTTAAGGACAACGACCCATCACATATCTCCATATTGGTATGATATTATTCATTTTGGGCATATGCCCTCATGGCTTTGTAGTTTTCGAAAAATCAATTGCACAACAGAAGCCAATTGATCGATTAAACTCGTTTTTTATTTGGCAAGTAGAAATATCAATACCTTTGACTAAAACATATCGATAAGCACTAAAGCATCGTAACCTATGCAGAAACATACCAGAGAGTTAATTCTAAACTAAAAAAGGATTAAAACTCTTACCTTTTGGCTTCTGGAAGTCTGCACAGTACTTGTCCTCTTGTGATAACAGCAACACCAACTAGGAATTTCCTTCTGGAAAAACAACAGGACACTACCACAACAGGACACTACCACTTGGGAAAATTCCCTATTCTCTGAGTTCCTTTCTGAGATTATGGTTTAGATTTTCTTTTTTTAAAAAAAAAATCAACAACTTCATTTTTCCATTAACCTTCAACCAGTTCTCTCTCAACTTCTCTTTATTTTTATTGATAGAAGAAGGGGAGGGAACATTAGGATAATGGGAGAGTGGGAACGTGTGTAATGTACGTTCCCTTAATTTTAATTTTAATAAAATAAAATTAAAATAATTAATTAACTTTTAATCAAATTAATTATCATTTAAATCATATTAAATACATATCTCCTATAACCTATAATTTTAATTAATTTAATTAAGTTAATTGAACTTATAAATTGATTAATTCTCTAAATAATTGATTTATAAATCAAATATCATATATTTTGAAGGGAATGAAAATTCCGCAGCGGAAAACGACATGAAACATCGTGGTTTTCGTTATGCAATTGATTTCTTAAAATCGAATTTAACACTTAAATCCTAGGCTAAACATGCTGAATTTGAAGAAAACAGAAAGTAAATAATGATACTTACTTGTTGAAGAACACTTCTTCGAGGTTTTCTTCTCCGGCCATGAACACTTCGTACCGGATGATCTCTACAACTCGATCTCTCGAACCGAACGGTTTGGACACCTCCAAAAGAATTTCTCGCTTGTTCTCGATAGGTAGAGGAGAGTTGTGGGACTCCCTTTGGTTTTGGGTTGGAGAGAATTTGGAGAGAGTAGAGAGAATTTTAGAGAGAGCTTTCTTTGTTCTTGGAAGTAGAAATCCAAAAAATGAACAAGTGACTTACCAAAGGTTTCTTGCAAAACTTTTATATAATGGTGAGAGGTGGAGTTGAAATCTCCACCAATTCACCATTTTACCACAACCTTATAATATGCAAATCATATTTTCATATTACATATAATAAGGTATCTCATATATTATTATACAAATCTCATTTGTATAATCATGGAATTTAAATTGAATCACATTCAATTTAATTTCTCTTAATTCAATTTCTCCAATTAGCATTAATTAATCAATTAGGCTAACCTATAGTTTATTATGAATCTCATTCACATAAAACTATATATTATGTCAACTATATCACATATAAATGACATAAATACCCAATTAATGAATTTGAGCACTTCAAATTCACACCAAACTAAACCCTCAATTATCCAGTTTGAGTCAACCGAGTGACCTAATGGACCTACAGATGACGAGCTCCAATGATTCGAGATTAACCTATCAAACTCTTTGACCCGGTTATTCAACATTCATTAGCTACGGTAACACTCCACTAAAATCCGTACCTGCACTCCCATCACTATAGGACAAGTTGTGTCTATCGATATAACCAATGCCCGTGAGTCGATCCTTCACAGGTTGTTCGTAGTCACAGCTAGATCAAATTACCGTTTTACCCCTGTGTTTACCTCTTGTTCCTTAAGTCCCACTGCTCCTCTAATGAACAACTACGTTGTATGGTCCTACCATAAAAAACATCTCTCTCGGGCTAGTGAGAGGGTGGGCTCCCGTTGTCCAAGCCCTAAAAACAACACTTACGGGAGCAACCTCTCTAGTTTGCCTAATTCGAGAACGAGTGAATTCCATCTCGCGTAGTCAAGTTCCCAGCTCCCCACGTGGTCCTGTCCCTGAGAAGATAGACATATTGGGCGAGTAACTGTGACCACCCTCACCCGTACTAGTCAAAAACGACCCGCATGAACGGGACTCGTAACATGCTCTGGATTAAGGTCGAGTGACTAATGGTCATCTACGAAGTTATTAGTCCTACACTGTTAACAGTGTTACATCAGCAAGTCTAATAATTCATGGTCCGGTCTTGTACAATCTCATTGCACAAGATGCCCCCAATCGTATGTCAAGCACGTGAACGAGCTGGATCACCTCGTTTGTGTCTAATACAAAGCGGGTCGCATGCACACCGTATCCATGATTAGATCTTCAACCCTATCCGTATATTGTAGACCGTTCGAGTTATTAACTCGAATGTGATCCTCCTTGTGTGTCCACTACACACCGTTCAAGTTCTAGTTCTCTCATAATACAATGACCCTGGAGTTTAGTTTATTGGATTAAGTTTATAAATATGCGAGATACAAAATATTGAAAAAATAACTCTTATTTTATTTCAACATGGAATATTACAAACGTACCACGAGATTAGGGCATACACCCCAACATATTTAATTTAGGTTATTATGATTAAATCACATTTAATCATTCTCTTAACCTATACTTTTAATGTACATCTTAGGTGCATTTAATCTATAGTTTTTAATATGAATTATATGCACATTAAAACATTATTTGAACTCTTTCAAATATCTAATTATCTCAAACTTTAATTTTGAATCATATCCCAAATTAAATTTATATTATAAAGTTTTTATGTTATATTATAATGTATCTCCATACATTAAATTAATTCCCAAAGTGAATTTAAATATTTCAAATTCTAATTAAGATCTAGCAATCTCAGAACCCTTTACGAGCTACGAAGTGGACCTAATGGACCTACAGATTAGAAGCTCCAACGATACAAGATTTATTAGTTAATCTCATTAACCACTTAATCGATATTCGTTAACTGCGGGTACACTCCACTAAAGACCCACAACTGTACTCTTCTCACTGCAGATATTTTTCTGTGTCTATGGATAAAGACTAATAACAACAAGTCAATCCTTCAGAATGTTCGTAACACCACCCAGATCAAATTACCGTTTTACCCCTAGGTTACATTGATAGCACACAAAATGTGCTATTTTTAGGCTTACATTTTGCTAGTTTTTATAATGATTTTAGGGTTTTCACGAGTCTGATTTATTGAATTTCAGGATACGAGCAAGTATGGAGCAAATGGAGAGATCTCAAAGTATTAAGACTCAATTTAAAGCTAATGGAGCATAAAATATAGATTCAAGTGAAGAAAAGAAGCCAAATTAGTTAAAGGACTCGAGACCAGGGCGTTAAGCCACCGGTTTGGGCGTTGAGACGTTGAACAAGTAGTCATTCCATAGTGAAATTCCGTGAAGGCGGCGTTGAGACGCTGCTTTGCAGCGTTGAGACATCATGTCACATGCGTGTGTGCATCAACTGTGTTCGTAGCGTTGAGACGCTGCGCACAACGTCTCAACGCTACACAGAATTTCCTTATTTAATTCGTGTCTAGAGCACGACATTGCAACACTGTGCCTAGCGTTACAATGACGTGTCGATAAGTGTATAAAAGTGTTATTTTGCCTCATTTGAAAAGGAGCCAAATTTGAGAGACTTTGACCCTAAATTTCGAAACATACACTCTTGAGGGAGCTGGAGAGGATTCTTGGGAGGCCAAGCACGAGAGTGGAGGCTGGGGATCGTGACGGAAGCACTAGTACTTAAGACCATAGATGTATATTGCACGTTAATGTAACCATGCAAAACTGAAAGTGTACAGTGTCAAGTTTTAATATAGTGATTTGAGATTTGAGTATCGTCTTTAGGAATGGTTTTCTAGATTGATTAATTACTAAGATACTAATCATCAATTTTATCTAAAGAAATATAAACTTGTCAAAGAAGGAATGGAAAATAACAACTAAAACAAGTGTGGAGTCACAAATATGAGAGAAGCGTTAGGGAATTGATTTCACTAATTACTTCATTATTTTAGCGCATGAAATTGACTTTGGTTGTGAAATTATAAACAAGAAGTTAAAAGTAATCAAAAAACTCTCTCGAGCTCTAGTGACCTCATGCATAACGATAAACCTAAAGTCTCCATTTGATTTTAAAAGTATACAATGCATAAAGCAACTTCTTTTAAGTGTTTTTCGAAGAACCTTTCACTCTCGTGTAAGGATTTACTAAGGGTGTTGGGAATTTCAATCTAGTCTAAAGTCTATTCTCTCGAATTAAACTTAAACCAATAAAACATGCAATTTTTTGCCAGAAAAAAACAAGCATTAAGAGTAAACTGCCAAAAATAATACAACACAACCAACATGCAATTCAATTGCTAAAATAAATACATAACAAGCTACATCGATCCCCTAACTATGGACTTAGCTACTCATTATCACTACAAAACATGTTGAGTCCATGCTAGAATCCATAAAACAAAACTACAAAACTAAAGGAAAGAGAAAGAAAAATGCTTTGGTGTCGATGTCGGTCCTATTTTTGTGTTAGAACAATGAAGTTGACATGCTTTATGTGCATTCACTACTTGTTGACAACATGAAAGTTGTCATTCTTGTCGTTTTTTTTTATTGAAATTCTTAAAATATATTAGATTGATTAATGATCAAAGGTTAGGTAATCAAATAAAGGTTAAGTAATCAAATACATTGAGTAATTAGAAATATTAAGTATTAAATTTTACACGAAAAAAATATATTTTGCTAAGGTTGAATAACAAATCTTAAAATAAAGTTCTTAAATTGATGTAAATATTTTATTAAATTTCAAAAAATAAATTCATTTCATTAATGTGATATTAAAATAAGAGTGTGAGGTATTTTTTTTTTAATTTGTTTTCTTTAAGTAAAATTTTTAAATATAAATAAATTAATAGAAATAAAAAAAATATAATTCTTAAGATTTATGGGAACAAATTTTATAATAATTAAAATTTGAGAAATTGTAGAAAGAATTTGAGAATTTGATACCAGAACTCTAAGTTAATAAATATGCATCCAAACACAGATTTCAAAACTCTTACTTCCTGCAACTATTTGCCCAAAACACAGTTTCTCAGAACTCTACAGTAAACAACTATGCACCCCAAACCCAGATTTTAGAACTCCATATATAGACTTTTTTTACTCTTACTCCCCCAATTCCTCAATCCAAACGACTCCTTAAAGTTACATTTAAATATGTATGAGTGGTGAAATATTTTTTGAAAAAAATTCAAAATTTGAAACGAGAATCTATGAAAATTTATTTTGTATTGTATATATAACAAATTCTAGGAAAAACTTTTGAATATAACACATAGGACAAAGATGGAAAAAATTAGCTTGTATATACATGCCTACGTACATAGTTGTGAATTGAAATGTTAACTCATTTGAGACTTTTTTTAATCTATGTTAGAGAGAGAGTCAGGACAATAATATTCTTTACATCTTTCTACAATAATAAGATATTGTTTATTTTAGAATTAAGTTCATATGAGTTTGTTGTAATTCTTTACTAATGTTACAATGAAAATAAATTAGATATAACTATTTTAATTAAAATTTATAAATCGAGAAAGAAGAAAAGAATACAAATAACTTACAATTTTTTGGACTAAGTTTAGATTCACGAGTGAAGATGTACAATAATATTTCCACTAATATTTCAAATGGGATTACAAACGAAGCACATTCAAATACCTCGTAAACTAAAATATTTAAGGTCTCCAAAATTAATTTCACAATTAAATGAAATGAGTTGGAACCTCTCATTCACAAAATTCACTTGGAAGGAAAAAAATGAAAAAGAAAAGGAGATATTGTGGGAAGAGATAAAAGGGCTTGTGAGAGAGGTTGTAAGAAAGATCCTTATTAGAAAGAGGAAGCTTGAGAGAGTTTGTAAGAGTTTGAGAGAAATGTTAAAACAACCATCGAGCTTGTGATGTAAATTAATACTAATGAAAATGAAAACAAAAAAAAAGATATAATAATTAATAAAAACTATAACTTTTACGTCACCGAACACAGAGCATTACTATTAAAATACCTATCATTTTTCGACAGAGACTGTTAATGAATTAAAGTTTTTGGCTTAAAACACGTCTAGATACACTCAACCATACACTTTCCGATTAATTTAGAATGTCATTCTCGTTGAAATTCGAAGCATGGTATTAAATTTTCCTCAACCTGTTAATATTGATAGGGCCAAAATAGCAAAGTAATAACCCACCAAGATCTCCTCTAAGACAATCAACCAAAAATAGTACTCCAATCCACCACAAAAATATTCACCAAATAATTCTCAATCAACAACCAAAGCAATGGACAAAGAAATAAACCATAAACAAATCAGAGAAAACTAAATGCAAGAAAACACACCACAATTATCGTGGAAAACCTCTTCGATGTGAAGAAAAAACCACTTGACTTGTGAGAGAGTCCACCCTTATCACATTCTCTTATTATGATAAAATTGAGGAAAAAGAACCCAAAACTCGGTCTTACAAAGATTCACAACCCACCAATAGTTATACATAAGAGAACAATAATTGAGAGAGGAAAGATGATAAATATCACCCAGTTTTTGTAGGTTCTGTCCGACAGCAATATCCGATAAACCGAAGCTCAGAACAACGATCCAACCGTTCAAAACAAGGCCCTGTGAGTCCTCAACAAGCTGACAAAATTTCAGCAAAATCCAACGGTGGAAACTCCGGAAAACGACAACTTTGTAAACGTTGTCAGTGAAAAACCGAACTGCACTAATCTCCCAACGTTTTATTTTTTCTCCCTCCGTTTTTCCTTTTCCTTTTAGGTTATATATATCCTTCTAAAAAACCCTAGGCTTTCTAGATAAGCCAACTCATTTAACCTCAAATGGGCTAAACATATAACCCGATATTTTGGGCCTACAAACATAAGAAAAACTCATGTTTGTCTAACAAATGGGTTGGACACCCATAACAATCTCCCCTCCAAATTTCATTGCAGGAAGACACAATCACATCCATGATCACTTGAATTTCATCCCGACAAGCTTACTACAAAACTCAAGCTTACTTCCAGGAACTACTTTAGTCAGCATATTTGCACTATTCTTGTCGGTGTGGACTTTCTTCAGTTTCATTATCTTCTCTTCAATCACATCTCGCAACCAATGATATCTAATGTCAATGTGTTTAGTGCGAGCATGATACATTGAATTCTTGCTCAAATCCATAGCACTTTGACTATCACAGAAGACTACATACTCATCTTGCTTCAAACCTAACTCTTGAAGGAATCTTTTAAGCCATAGCATCTCCTTGCTTGCTTCCATTCTTTGCAATATACTCGCCTCGATTGCTTGTGGACAATGCTACACATTTTGTAGCTTGGATTGCCATGAGATGGCTCCCCATGAAAATGTAAACACATAACTTTGAGGTAGACTTTCTGTTATCAAGATCACCCCCATATCTGCGCATCAGTATAGCCTTGAAGTATAGGTTTACCACCTCCATAACATAAACTCAATTTGGAGGTGCCTCGCAAAATATCTGAAAATCCACTTTCTTTCGCTTCCCAGTGAGCCTTACACTGATTGGTTAAGAAACGACTCACTAAACCGATTTGCATGTGTGTAATATCGTGTCTAGTACACACCATAGCATACATAAGAGAACCAAGCTGCAGAAAGAGTAAGGAATAGGCGACATTGCTTCTTTCTCCTTCTCATGTGTAGGACAAGCTCTCTTATCTAGCTTGAAGTGAGTTGCTAATGGTGTACCAACAGGCTTAGCATGCTTCATATTGAACTTTCCAAGTACCCGTTCAATATACTTTTCCTGGGATAACCACAATTTCCCAGCTTTCCTGTCACGAGTAATCTCCATGCCTAAGATTTGCTTTGCAGGGCCTAAATCTTTCATGTCAAATGACTTGGACAAGTCTTTCTTCAAACTTTGAATCATATCTGCATTTTGTCCAACTATTAACATATCATCTACATATAAAAGAAGAATAATGAAGTTACCTCCAGGGAACTTTCTGAAATATACACAGGAATCAGCTGTAGTTCGTTTATAATAGTTGTTTATCATAAACGAATCAAATTTCTTGTACCACTGTCTTGGTGCCTGTTTAAGCCCATAAAGACTCTTCTTCAACTTGCAAACAAGTTTATCTTTTCCTTTTTCTTCAAATCCTTCAAAGTTGCTCCATGTAGATTTCTTCATGCAAATCACCATGCAAAATGCGCTTTTACATCAAGTTGCTCCAATTCAAGATCTAGACTTGTTTGCTAAACCCAAAATTGTTCCGATAGATGTCATTTTGACTCTTGGAGAGAATATCTCATTAAAGTCAATGCCCTTTTTCCTGTTGCATCCTTTTACCACTAATCGGCTTTGAACTTTACTATCTTCTCGCCATCCTTTTTATACTTGAAAACCCACTTGTTTCTCAAGACTTTCTTGTCCTTTGGAAGCTGCACTAGCTCATAGGTTTCATTCTTTTTCAAGGAATTTATCTCCTCATTCATTGCATCAAGCCACTTGTCTTTTTCATCATGAGACAAGACCTCTTGATAGTTCTCTGGCTCTCCATCTTCACTAACTAGAATGAACTCTGAGCTTGGATACTTTGTTGAAGGTTTACGCTCTCTTGTGGACCTTCGAACATGTGTATCCTCCACTTGAGGGATAGGTTGCTCCCCCTGCTCATGAACTTCTTCATGAATCACTTTATCATGGATTTCTTCATCAGATGAAGACTCATCAAGATCATCATCATCAACATGATCTGGTACATTACCATCAGGTTCTACCTCACCAACATCATCATGTACATCATCAAGTACATCCTCAACATTCTCATTCGACGACTGAATAATAGAAGGAGTAGAAGAAAGATCATTAGTAGTATCAAAAGACGATTTTGAAATAGAAGTGTACCTCGTACTCAGAAGATCTGCACCCTTCTCGTGCTCAAAGAATACTACATCTCTGCTTCTCACTACCTTTTTCTTTTCTGGATCGTAGAGCCTGTAACCATACTCTTCATCCCCATATCCAACAAATACACATGGATTAGTCTTCGAATCAAGCTTTGACCTTTGTTCTTTAGGCACATGCATGTATGCCTTCTTTGCCAAAGACTCTCAAATGCGAATAAGTGGGATCACGCCCTTCCATGCTCTCTGGAATGTCATAACCAAGAGGAATCGATGGAGATCGATTAATCAAATACACAAAGACATTGCACTTCGCTTGACCCAAATGTCTTAGGAAGATCGGACATTTTAAGCATGCACCTCACCTTCTCTACAATGGTTCTGTTTCATCCTTTCAAAGAACTCCATTGTGTTGTGGTGTGCCAGTGCTTTGTCTTCTCATGCCTAATACCATGTTGTGAGCAATAATACCGAACTCATTCAAGCATACTCACCACCATTGTCGGATCAAGACACTTCAACTTTCTTTCACTCTCTTTCTATCATAGCATGAAAATTTACGAAAATCTCAAACACTTGGCCTTTTGTTTTCAACATATACACCCAAGTTCTTCGAGTAGCATCATCAATGAAAGTGACAAAATATCTATTGCCACCAAGTGATTCTACCTCAATAGGACCACAAACATCAGAGTGGACTAACTCCAATTTTCCTTGCCTTCTAATGGACTTTTTAGCAAAAGAAACTCTATGTTGCTTACCTGCCAAGCAATAATCACAAGGTCAAGAGAAACTGGTTTATCAACAAGAATAAGAGATTTACCTGCCAACAGTTTAATCCCCTTAATCACCCATATGTCCTAGCCTTCGATGCCACAAATTAGGAGAATTCTTTTCTTCAACTGCATTCAGCTCACAAGAACATACTCTCAAGTATGTTTTATACAAAGAACAACATAACTCACCACGAGCAACTGTCATCGAACCTTTAGACAATTTCCATTTACTATTATCAAAGGTATGTTGAAATCCTTCTTGATCAAGGACACTTGCAGACAACAAGTTAAGGCGTAAATCAGGAATATGACGCACATTCTTTAATGTAAGCATGCACCCAACACTTGTCTTCACACGAATATCACCTAATCCAACAATACTAGCTGAGCTCTTGTTTCCCATCTTCACACTACCAAAATCACCCAACTGATAGTTCATGAAATACTCCTTTCTGGGAACACAATGATATGAAGCTCCTGAATCTACCAACCACTCTGTGTCTGAACTTTCTACATGGTGACATTCACTAGTTGCACAAACTAAAGTAACATCACCATTACCTGTAGTAGCAGTTGCTGCAGTATTTTTATCATCTCCCTCCTTTTGTAAGTCTTGCTTCTTACCTTGTTCTTTCTTCCAACGGTAGCAAAACTTTTTAATATGGTCAGGCTTGTTGCAGTGATAACATGTCCTAGTCTCTTTGTCTCTAGACTTGGACCTCTCCTTTGAGTTACCACGACCTTTGGGTCATTTACTCTTTCTTCTACCACGATTCTCAACAAGAAGAGTATTCGAATTATCAACTCTCATCTCCTTTCTTCTTATCTTTTCATTGAACATGCTTTCTTTAATCATATTCACAGATAGAACACCTTCTGGAGCAGAGTTACTAATAGTCACAACTAAGGTTTCCCAACCGTCTCGACAAAGAACTCAACAAGAACAAAGCACAAATTCATCATCAAAAATAATTTTCATAGTAGTCAACTTGTTAATAATATCCTGGAGTCACTCAAATGTTCGTAAATGTACTTCCCACCTTTCAATTTCAAATTAACAAGTCTCTTGATTAATGAAACTTTATTATGTGGGGTCTTTCTTTCATAAAGACCTTCCAATTTCTTCCACAAATCATATGGGTCGGACTCTTTAGACACATGGTTGAAAAATACTAAGATCAACCCACCGCCTAATAGTTCCCAAAGTCTTCCTTTTAACTTTACCCAATCTTTCTCTTCCATTTTATCTGGTTTTGAAGGTTTAGAAATTGTGCCATCAACTTCTATGGTTGTTTCAATTGGATCATACAAATCTTTGCAAAATAGCAAATCCTCCATCATCGGTCTCCAAATGGAATAATTGGTTGATGTCAATCTAACCATTGAATTACCTCCACTACCGTTAGTAGACTCCATAACAACGATTAAATTAAACCTTGGCTCACGATACCAACCGATAGGGCCAAAATAGCAAAATAATAACCCACCAAGATCTCCTCTAAGACAATCAACCAAAAATAGTACTCCAATCCACCACAAAATATTCACCAAATAATTCTCAATCAACAACCAACAATGGACAGCAACAAACCATAAACAAATGCAGAAAACTAAATGCAAGAAACACACGAATTATACGTGGAAAACCTCTTCGATGTGAAGAGTAAAAACCACGGGACTTGTGAGGAGTCCACCCTTATCACCTTCTCTTATTATGATAAAATTGAGGGAAAAAGAACCCAAATCAGTCTTACAAAGATTCACAACCCACCAATAGTTCCATACATAAGAGAACAATAATTGAGAGAGGAAAGATGATAAATATCACTCAGTTTTTGTAGGTTCTGTCCGACAGCAATATCCGATAAACCGAAACTCAGAACGACGATCCAACCGTTCAAAACAAGGCCCTGTGAGTCCTCAACAAGCTGACAAAATTTCAGCAAAATCCAACGGTGGAAACTCCGGCAAACGACAACTGTGTAAACGTTGTCAATGAAAAACCGAACTGCACTAATCTCCCAACGTTTTATTTTTTCTCCCTCCGTTTTTCCTTTTCCTTTTAGGTTATATATATCCTTCTAAAAAATCCTAGGCTTTCTAAATAAGCCAACTCATTTAACCTCAAATGGGCTAAACATATAACCCGATATTTTGGGCCTACAAACATAAGAAAAATCCATGTTTGTCTAACAAATGGGCTGGACACCCATAACAAATATTTCAATTGATATTTTTATATATTTATGAATTCAAAGTCGATATATGAACTGCATCGATATTTTCATCCTACTGTACAAACTTAATGAAATATTAAAAAAATGTAACATTAATATAATATTATTACTAAGTATTTTAATTCATTTCAAAGCTGTAGAATATTTTTTTTCTTCTAATTTAAACATGTATTTTTAATTTTTAATAAATATCGATTCACAATATTTCTATTGTCTCCATCAAATTAAGACTTCAAAATTTCTATGGATATTTTAAATTTTGTTCGAAAGAAGTTCTAAACAATAAAACAACAAAACAATTGGATCAGATTTTAATTTCAATTTTTGGAGCAAATACCCGTTTAGGTTTAATGGGCTTTGATACCATATTAAATTATATGAGGTTTCATCTCAAAACCAATTGGTAATGAGAGGAGTAACCCACATATCTTATATATTGTGAGGTTCCCCTCCACTTTTCCAATGTGGGATTCTAAACACTCTCCAATACACTTGGCTTACCGATAGATTTTTTATTAGTGACGCATTTAGACTTTTATGTTAAGTCAAGGGCGCATATATATATATATATATTAATTTATATATTTTAATATTCAAATGGTGATTCTAAACTTTGAAAGTTGTATTTGACAATGGAATTTGAAAAATGTCTAATAAATTTTTAAACTTTTAATTTTATATTCAATAACCTATTTTTTTTTTAAAAAAATAAATCTCCATCCTTTAAAAATATTTAATTTTGTGGTTGATAGACCATCCAACTTAAAAGAGGTTTAATAGATTATAAAATTGAAGATTTGAGTACTTATTAAACACACAATTGAAAATTTAGATCAATTTTAGCATTCAACTCATATTTTTGTTTCTTACTCTTAGATTCACCGAATAATTATTTGGTGGATTTGTTTTTTAAAATGAATTTTTTATTTTGTGATCCAAAGTGAAAAATATTAAAAATAACAGTTTCGCATACATATCCATATTTTAATTTTAAAAATTAAAACACAACAAAAAGATGAAAACTTAAATAAAGATACTATTCCATGCTATAAACCTATGCCATTGTTTGTTAAAATTAACATAGGTACAGCATAATATATTATAAATTTATATATTTAGATTTTTCCAATTTCAACTTTATAAACTTTTATTAATTTCATAATTTGTTTTGAAAGAAATGATTTTCTTTAAATGGTCTAACATAACAAAAGATCGAGTACATTTAAAACTTTTAAAAGGGTAAAAGACAAAATTGAAACCAAATATTCTGTATCCATAATTCAATATTCTTTTAATAACAACCTGAACTTATGAATCTGAACTTGAATAACTCTTCCAGACCAAACTATATAGTTACCAACTAAATTTCATTAAAAAAAAAAGTTACCAGCTAAATTACAATAAACAAAAATGACTTCTTATTGTAAACATGTGTAGGATAAATGCCCATCCACATGCCATTATATCACCCATGCCATGTGGCAAATTATACTTAGACATAGTGTCCTCCAAGTGTCCATTTCTCATCAATGCTTAGTGTCCAATTGTTCCACATCCTTCTTGCCATTTAGCCTATAAATAGTGGCTTATGGTGGTTTATGAAAGACATCCATTGGTGAAAATTTTCTCTCCAATTCAATTCATTCTTCCCCACTTTCTCTAATATATTGTTATTTTATCTTTCCAACAAAGTCCACTATCTCATATTTATATTTTATATATATATTTCCAAGCACTTGCATTATTATCATTATTAATATTTTATACATATTAATATTAAATTTCTATTTCCTATTAATATTATTATTATTATATTAGTATTTTAATATTGGTAAAATTATACACGGTTTCCATCCTATTTTTACAATATGTTATCAATGAAAAGTTCACTGATTTTTCCATCAAGGTAAGTCCTCCGGTAAGCCATTGTTTTTAATAATAAAATGTTATTTTGCATGTCTAATTGATTTTCTAATGTAAATGCAATTTCTTTGTATATAGTATTACTATGGCAAATCTTGCAAAATTAGAATTTGCTACTGGATATTAATGGAAATAACTACTTGTCATGGGTCTTTGATCTTTGAGATCCATTTTAGACTCCATGAATCTTGGAGAAACAATTAAAGAAGGAAATGATGCATCAAATCAAGAAAAAGCCAAAGCTATGATCTTCCTTCGCCATCATCTTCACGAGGGATTGAAAATGGAGTATCTTACAATAAAAGATCCCTACATTCTATGGCAAGACTTGAAAGAAAGGTATGATCATCAAAAACAAATTATTCTTCCAAAAGCTCGTTATGATTGGATGCACCTGAGGTTGCAAGATTTCAAATCAGTAAGTGAATATAATTCCGCACTATTCAGAATTAGTTCAAAATTAAAATTATGCGGAGAAAAAATTAATGATGTTGATATGTTAGAAGACATTCTCCACTTTCCATGTTTCGAATATGCTCTGCAGCAAAGCAATATCGAGAGAAAGACTTTAAAAATATTCGTAACTAATTTCATGTCTTCTCGTGGTTTGAACAAAATAACGAGCTATTAATGAAAAATCATGAATCTCGACCAATCGAGCAACACCATTCCCTGAAGTGAATGTTGTGAATTTCAATAATCGTGGTCGAGGTCGTGGTCGTGGTCGAGGTCGGGACCGCATGAGGAAGAAATACCTATTTTCGTGGTGGACATTATAATTTTAAGAAACCCACACGAACCGATGATCATAAAGGA
This sequence comes from Trichosanthes cucumerina, assembly GCA_036507285.1. Classification (NCBI taxonomy): domain Eukaryota; kingdom Viridiplantae; phylum Streptophyta; class Magnoliopsida; order Cucurbitales; family Cucurbitaceae; genus Trichosanthes; species Trichosanthes cucumerina. The sequence continues at coordinate 54,615 of JAYKKG010000033.1, read as the reverse complement.
AAAGCTCCACAAGATAAAAGTTCAAAAGGTAATGAACATAAATGTTTCCGGTGTGGAATAATAGTGGGCACTGTCACGCACATGCTGTGACGTCAAAACACCTTGTTGATCTCTATCAAGCTTCCTGAAGGAAAAGGAAAAGGGGAAGAATGTGGAGGTGAATCTTGTCATTCAAGAAGATGATGTGTTTGATCTCTCCAATATGGTGCATCTTGATGTGGCTGATTATTTTGAATCTCCTGGAGAGAAAATTGATGCAATCAAACAAGTAGAGGATGCTTTGTATGAAGATATATAATTAAGTACTGCTTGTAATTATAGTATTTTTTCCTTTTCTTGTTTTTGTATATATATTTAGGACTTTTTGTAATCGTTTTTCTTTTCTTATCAATGAAGAAATATGGACAATTTCAATATGTTGAGTAACTTGAAATGAGCAATGAGGATTTATGTCTAGCAGATCATTTGCACTACGCACACGATACTCATAAACAGAAAATATTTTTCTAAATTGACAATGCTGGAAGCAAAAATCAATACTATATCAGGTTCTGCAGACCTGATTGAAGGTTTTGGAAAAGCAAGTTTTATCTTGCCTAGAGGAACAAAATTTTCAATTAATAATGTTTTGTTCTCTAGCAAATCAAAGAGAAATCTATTGAGTTTCAAAGATATACGTAATAATGGTTATCATGTTGAAACTGATCGTAAAAATAATATAGAGTATCTCTATATCACATCTATTGTTTCACATGAAAAACGTATATTGGAAACACTGCCAGCTTTTTCTTCTGGATTATATTATACTCATATACGAGTAATCGAAAGTTATGCAACAATGAACCAGAAGTTCATGAATCCAGAAATATTCAGTGTTTGGCATGATCGACTGGGTCATCCAGGATCGATAATGATGAGGAAAATTATTGAGAATTCACATGGACATCCTTTAAAGAACCGTAAGATTCTTCAATCAAATGAGTTGTCATGTGATGCCCGCTCTCAAGGAAATTAATTATTAGACCATCACCAAACTAAAGTGGGCATTGAATCACCTACATTTTTAGAGCGAATTCAAGGTGATATTTGTGGACCCATTAATCCACCGAGTGGTCTATTTAGATATTTTATGGTATTAATTGACGCATCCAAATGGATGGTCACATGTATGCTTATTATCAAGTCGAAATCTTGCATTTGCAAGATTACTTGCTCAAATAATTAAGTTAAGAGCACAATTTCCTGATTATACAATTAAGACAATTAGACTTGATAATGCTGGTGAATTTACATCCCAAACTTTTAATAATTATTGTATGTCAATTGGGATAAATGTTGAACATCCTGTAGCTCATGTTCATACACAAAATGGTCTAGCAGAATCATTTATAAAACGTCCCGCAATTAATTGCAAGACCATTACTTATGAGAGCTAAACTCCCTACATCGGTGCGGGGTCATGCCGCTTTTTATGCCGCATCATTATTACGTATTAGGCCTGTAGCCTATAATAAATATTCCCCATGCAATTAGCTTATGGCCAGCGTACCAAATGTATCCCATCCGAGAATTTTTGGATGTGCGATATATGTTCCAATTGCTCCACCACAACATACTAAGATGGGTCCTCAAAGGAGGTTAGTAATATATGTTGGATATGATTCCCATCAATTATTAAATATCTTGAACCCCTGACGGGTGATGTATTTACTGCACGATTTGCTGATTGTCATTTTAATGAAACAAATTTTCCAACATTAGGGGGAGGAATTAAGAAGTTGGAAAAAGAAATTACGTGGAATGCATCATTATTATCTCATTTAGATCCTCGAAGAGATCAATGTGAACTTGAAGTTCAAAAGATAATTCATTTGCAAAATATAGCAAATCAATTACCGAGATGCATTCATAGATGCTAAAAAGGGTGACTAAATCATATATACCAAAGAAGAAATGCTCCATCAAAAATTGATATTCCACAGAACAAGTTATCAATAATGAGTCAGAGCACGCGAGCGTGTGGTAGACCAATAGGTTCCAAAGATAAAAATCCTCGAAAAGAAAAAGTAGTTGAGAATCAAAATGATTCGATAAAATGTATGGATGTTCGGAAGAAATCCAAGATACAACTACTCAAAAGAGTATTGATGAAAATCAAACGCTTGAGGATAATAATGAAATTTCTATAAACTATGTTACAACAGGAAAGAGATGGAACCGAAATGATATTATTGTTGACAAAATTTTTGCTTATAATGTTGCTCACGATATTATTCATGGAAGTGACGATTTTGATCCAAAATCTATCGATGAATGTAAACGTAGAAAAGATTGTTTGAAATGGAAAGAAGCAATCCAAGCGAGTTGAGCTCACTTTCAAAATGTGAGGTTTTGGACCAAAGATAGTCCTAACACCGTAAGGTGTTAAACTCAGTGGGATACAAATGGATATTTGTAAGGAAAAGAAATGAAAAGAATGAAGTCACAAGATATAAAGCGAGACTTGTTGCACAAGGATTCTCGCAAAGGCCTGGTATAGATTATGAGGAGACATATTCTCCACGTGGTGGATGCAATAACATTAAGATATTTGATTGGCCCGACTGTATATGAAAAACTTGATATGCATCTAATGGATGTAGTCACGACGTATTTATATGGATCTCTGGATAATGACATTTATATGAAAATCCCGAAAGGATTTAAAACACCAGAAACATATGAATCAAGTTCTCGGGAATTGTATTCGATAATGTTACATAGATCATTATATGGATTAAAACAATCAGGACGAATGTGGTATAATCGCCTGAGTGAATATCTGTTGAAAGAATGATATCAAAATAATCCAATATGTCCGTGTGTTTTTATAAAGAAATCTCAGTCAGGATTTGCTATTATAACTGTATATGTTGATGACTTAAATATAATTGGAACTCCTGAAGAGTTATCCAAGGCAATAGAATATCTTAAGAAAGAATTCGAGATGAAAGATCTTGGAAAAACAAAATTTTGTCTTGGTTTGCAAATTGAACATTTAGCGAGATGAGATATTTGTTCATCAATCAACTTATACAGAGAAAATATTAAAAAGATTTTATATGGATAAAGCACATCCATTGAACATTCCAATGGAAGTTCGTTCAACTGGATGTAAAGAAAGATATATTTCGACCTCTAGATGATAATGAAGAACTTCTTTGGTCCTGAAGTACCATATCTTAGTGCAATTGGTGCACTTATGTATCTAGCTAATAACACAAGACCGAGATATTGCATTTTCATTAAATTTATTAGCTAGATATAGTTCATGTCCTACAAAAAAGACATTGGAACGAGTTAAGCATGTACTCAGATATCTTCGAGGGCGATTGATATGGGTTCATTTTATTCTAACAAATCTAGCTTTGATCTAGTTGGTTATGCAGATTCTGTTATCTATCCGATCCACACAAAGCTAGATCTCGACAAAGTTATCTATTTACATGTGGAGGAACCGCTATATCATGGCGATCGGTGAAACAAACCATCACGGCCACTTCTTCGAATCATGCTGAAATTCTCGCAATTCACGAGGTAAGTCGAGAATGTGTATGGCTAAGATCGATGACACAACACATTCGTGAGACATGTGGATGGTCTTCATGTAAACATCCTCAAACAATATTATACGAAGACAACACAACATGTATAACTCAAATCAAAGGAGGATATATCAAAGGAGATAGAACAAAGCATATCTCTCCAAGCTTTTCTACACTCATGACCTTGAAGAAAATGACGAGATCTCGGTACAAATGATTTGTTCAAGGATAACTTAAGCGGATATATTTACAAAAGCATTACCAACTATAACATTTGAGAAATTGGTTCACGATATTGGGATGCGAAGACTCGAGAGATCTCAAGTGATGTCATCATGAGAGAAGTAAATGTATTATATAAAATATGTACTCTTTTCCTTCACTAGGGTTTTTATCCCATTGGGTTTTTCCCTAGTAAGGTTTTAATGAAGCATATATTATATAAATGGGCATTTAAGGGGGAGTATTGTAAACATGTGTAGGATAAATGCCCATCCACATGCCATTATATCACCCATGCCATGTGGCAAATTATACTTAGACATAGTGTCCTCCATGTGTCCATTTCTCACCAATGCTTAGTGTCCAATTGTTCCACATCCTTCTTGCCATTTAGCCTATAAATAGTGGCTTATGGTGGTTTATGAAAGACATCCATTGGTGAAAATTTCCTCTCCAATTCAATTCATTCTCCTCCACTTTCTCTAATATATTGTTATTTTATCTTTCCAACAAAGTCCACTATCTCATATTTATATTTTATATATATATTTCCAAGCACTTGCATTATTATCATTATTAATATTTTATACATATTAATATTAAATTTCTATTTCCTATTATTATTATTATTATTATTATTATTATTATTATATTATATTATTATATTATATTATTATTATTATTATTATTATATTAGTATTTTAATATTGGTAAAATTATACCCGGTTTTCATCCTATTTTTACAATACTTCTCAATTTTTAAATGGAATGAGATATCATTTTGTTAGTATAATTTAGTCTTTAATTATTTGTATTTAAAAAAACAAAAAAAGACTAAATTACAATCACCATTTGTTGAGTTATGGTTTAGCCTTTAATTATTTCTATTTTTTTTATAGAAAAAAGACAAGTTGCACAATGGCGATCCCCTAACCAAACAACTTAAATTATTCTCTTTTTTTTTTAAATTATTAAAAACAAATTCAATTATTCGAATGGGCAATATTGACTATCATAATTGAATAAGTTTTTGTTATTATTTTATATCACATTATTAGTGGTAGAGAAAATAATTGCAATACTAATTCACATTATGCACATTCCTGACCATTCATTTAAATATTATTCTTTATAAAATATATATTTTTTCAGAACTTTGGATGTGATCTCTAACTTTGACTAAGGCAATTTGTTCCTAATTATTTTGTATTGTGGACTTATTTGTTAGCATAGATAAGCTATCAAACATGATCATCTTATCCACTTGGGAAGCAAAAGAAAAAAGAAAAACTAAAGGTTATTTTATTATGGTGAACTATTGAACTATTTTAATGAAATGAATTGGCTTTATTTTAGTAGCTATCTTCATAATACATACTAATTTGCTGGACAAATATGGTTTATTTTATTTTGAGCATGAACTTTTATATTTTATTTTGTTTTGGATAAGAAATTACTTTATTCATTGTTTTCACAAGGTATTCTGCTATCATTCATTTTAGTTTATGTTTCATGTTCATGTTTTCTTTTTTTGGGGTTTTTTTTTTTGACATATGGTTAAAGTTTTTGTTATTGTTAAAGAAGACTTGGGAACTCTTTCTCAAGTTGAATTTTATTTTGGAAATGGCTCAGGGAGGAAAATTTGGTAAATAGCCAGACACTTTTCAAAAATAGATTCTTTTCGAGAAATAAATATTAGGGACAATGATCCTCCACATAAGTATGATATTGTCCACTTTAGGCATAAACCCGCATGGTTTTATTTTTGATTTCACTCAAAAGGTCTTATATCAATGGAGATAGTGTCCCTCACTTATAAATCCATGATTTTCCTTTTATCTAGTCGATGTGGGACTTTGATCGCACCCCAACAATAAATTACAAAGATAATATAAAAAAGGATAAATTTGCAATCATGATCATACAAGTTACATGATATATACTTTGATATGTTATTCTTCCTTAAATCATTTGTTTTGTTTTTAAGAAAATCAAGAAATTTAATATATGAAAAAAATGTCAAATTAATAAAATGAGAATGATGACATATACTAATTTCTTTATTTCATGGAATAACTACTCTTAAACTTCTTCTCACGGAAGTTATATATATGAAAATTTTAGCCAATAAGGATATATTTCAATTAATTAAACATAAAATATAAATCTAAAAAAAACATAAAATATAAATTTATAATCAAAAGACCATAGGGGAATCTCGTACTCCGTTGTTACAAAATGTGTGTGTGTGAGAGTGAAAACATTAATAATGTGATATAAAATAACAACAAAATCCTGGGAATCAATAGTTTGCCATTAAATTGTTGTGTTCATTTATGTAACCTATGCATTTTATTTTCTTTTCAGGTTAACTTAATAGTTTAGATTTAAGAGAATTTGTAATAGGTAGCAATTATGGTTTTAGTATTTGTAGATATAGCAACATTTTAAAAGAATTGCAAATATGGTAAAAGTCTTTAACTTTTTTTATATAATTCCAATTATACCTTTCACTTAAACCTATTCCCTTTTTAATTGGTATTTGTTCTTCACGGTTACATAAATATTCCTTGTTATTTTTATATTTTTATATTCAAAACAAACATGATTATGCCCGACATTTATATTTTTTATTATTTTACAATTTTAAGCATTTAAATATTTCAATTTTCTAGATTCTCAAACAGTAATACATATTTAACTACTTGTAAGGTTCTAAATTCACATCAAATCAAATGAGATGTATTATAATTTTTTTAATATACCTATTTTTTAGAGAATTTGTAATGGGTAGTAATTATGGTTTTAGTATTTGTAGATATAGCAACTTTTTAAAAGAATTGCAAATATGACAAAAATCTTTAATTTTTTTTATAATTCCAATTATACTATTGGCTTAAACTTATTCCCTTTTTAATTAGTATTTGTTTTTCAATTGGTATTTGTTCTTCACGGTATTTTTCTTCTTCCGATTTTTATGACAACATCTTCTTGATTCCAAATTAATCTTCCTAAACTCTTCACGATTCCACCAATCTTACTCATTAAGTCGCAAGTTTGAGTATCTTCTCAAATTCAATCGAGTCGCAAAGCTTCACCTATTCGATCGGGTATTTTCTAGTTTGATCTGCTTGAATTGCAACCCATGAATTTTCATCAGTTTGTTTGATTATCTTCTCCAATTCGATCAAGTCGCAAGTTTGTCGATTATCTTCTCCAATTCGATCGCATTGTAGTATCTTCTTATTCGGTCAAGTATCTTCCAATTCGATCTTTTCAAGTCCAACGGAGCTTTTTTTCGTATTTGATTTTTCAATCAACATTTTTCATGGGTATTTCTTATGTTCATTTTGTTACATCACTATTTTTCTCGCTTTGGAGTCGCAAGTTTTCTTCATTTTTGTTCTATCAAGCCAAATCTCGCTTTCTAGATGATCGACGATATACGTGACATCGCGATATCTATCATCGCTTTCTAGATATGATCAATAGATATCGCTTATATCGTTGATATCGGTGATATCGATGAATCAATAGATATCAATAATATTAGTGATATTAGTGATATACGAGTGGCTACTGTGCTTCCAATTAGTGATATACGATCTTCTATTGGAGCTCTTTTCATGGGTATTTGAGTTTGTCAATCAACCGGATCTTTTTCGTGGGTATTTTTTTGTTCATTTTGTTATATCACTATTTTTCTGCAATGTTTTGGAGTCGCAAGTCTGATTTTGGTGATTGTTTTGTTTTCTAGATATGCTAGAGAATACATATGACAACAGTGATATCAGTGATATCTATCATTGTTTTCAAGATACAATGATATCGTTGATATCATTGATCAATATATATGATATCGCTGATATCAATGATTAGTAGATATCAATGATATCGCTGATATCACCGATACAATCGCTTTCTAAATATCAATGATATCGGTGATATCATTGATCAATAGATATGATATCGATGATCGGTAGAGATATCAATGATATCATCGATATCGATGATCAATAGATATCAATACTATAAGTGATATCATTAATCAATGATATACGAAAGTGACTATTGTGGTGATCGGTTTCTATATTACTTAATATTGTTAATGTTGTTATTACTTTTCGTAGGAACTATGATGAAGCTTCCAATAGTTATTTTTTATAGTAGACAATGGAATGAGAAATTTTTTATGAGAATTACAAGACCATTGGAATTTTTGTTGATGAGATGATGTGTTTTGATGATTTTATTAATCTGATTGTGAAAAAAGTTCGAATGGATAGTTCTATTTCTTTTATAGAATTGTCGATGTTATTAGGTTAGGGATAAATGATGCTCAGGATGTGATTAAAATTCAAGAAGATAAAAATGTTGCTTTGTTTTTAACTTTAGTGAAAGATCAAAATACAAGATATCCTTTAGTTTCTCATATTATAAGAAGTCTAATAGAAAAGTTATGAGTAATAGGTAATAGATAGGTAGAAGTTTATCAGACAACTATCATTGATAGAAACCTATGACTTCTATCAGTGATAGTAGTCTATCACTTCTATCACCACTTCATTTTCATTAACTTTTATCAATCATTAACAGGATAGTAGTCTATCACTTCTATCAGTGATAGACAGCGATAGAAGTCGAATAGGAACAAGATGTCTAATAGATAATAGAAAAGTTATGAGTAATAGGTAATAGATAGACAATTGTGGTAGAAGTCTATCGTGACAACTATCAGCGATAGAAGTCTATCACTTCTATGCTGATAGATATCACAATAGTAGTTTATCAAAATTAGAAGAAAAAATTAGTTATTAAATAAACAAACAAAAAAATTAGTTATTAAATAAACAGAATCTGATCAGTGATATCACTGATAGAATCCCATCAGTGATATCACTGATAGCATCCCATCAGTGATATCACTGATAGCAGTGACTTGGCGTAGGGTGTTTTAGTAATTTCAATTTCTCTTTTCAAATTTTTGCTATTTTTGCAAATAGATTGAGCCATTTGCTATATGAACAATTATATTGATCCTTTTTACTACCAACCCAATTGCCCCTAGATTTAATTCATGATATAAATAATTTTAAAAAAATTTAGATATTTTTATAAATTAAACCATTTTAGTTATTTTTCAATAGGAACTAACCATATATATTTAGCTATATTTTTAGTTACCCAATTTTTTTCACGTAGGTTAAGTTTCAAAATGGATTTAAAACTCCTACTAAAATGATTGATAGATAATTAACGGTATTTCTTTTTAAAATTAAATGTTTTGACTAGAATAAACTATTCAAAGATTAAAAGTAGAATTCATTTTGATGAATTTTGTAGGATAGAAATTAAATTATTATAAATTTTAAAATATATGGTCTAAATTATTACATATAATTTGTAACAATTTGTAGTGCTCCTATGACTTGACCATGTTTACCATATTAGTCTTGAGCTATTTGTTAGAGTAAAGACGTCATCTTAAACCAACAAAAGCCCTTCAACATGCTTTGTTATGATCTCTCACATGTCTTTCTAAGAAAATTTTTGAGATATCACCAAATATAAGATTGTTCTAAGTCAAGCACATTTAATTTTGAAGTTCTTATAATGGAGCCACTGAACAAAAAAAGAGATGAATCTTGTTTGTATATGTAGTAATTATAATTTCTTTTAAGTTTTTCTAGCTACACATATCTCACATAGCCTTAGCTCTCATTTGGACTCATTGTCAATTTATTGAGGTATCCCTTCTAACTTTAGATGTCACATTTATCAAGTTGAAAAATTAAATTGTTACAAATTTTAAATTACAAGAACCAAATTATTACCAACTAAACTTCATAGCCTAAAATCTTAAGGTGTATTCTCTTATTAAAAAAAACTTTATTTTTCTGTTTATTAGTCATTGATGCACTCTAACTAATACACACTGACGTGTAAACGGATACATATAGGGGTTGTTTGGCACTTTGTTTTGGAATCAAAACCACTCGTTCCGGAACCCCAGGGTTTTTAGTTGGAATCAAACTTTGGGATTTATGATTCCAGTGTTTTGGTGTTGGGTTGGTTTGTTTGAAACCTATATTAGGGATGCAGGGTTGGGTTGGACTGTGTTTGTTTAGGTTATATTTTATAACAATTTTTTAGGCTATTTTTTTTCTAGATCCATTTTTTTTTACTTGATAATTGTTTGTTGAAGTGCATATCAATATTTTAACTAATCATGTGGATCAATTGTTTTAATAATAATTAAATATGGATGTGTAGTTTGTATAATTAATATTTTATTTCACAAAATACTCAGAAAACTATTTTAGAAATTAAAAAATTTGAAGTCTATTTAATAAATTAAAAATCTAAAACTCTATTTTATAAATATTTAAAAACAAATTTTTAAAACTCTATTTTAGAGATTAAAAAAAATGATAAATTTATCTAAGATATTAGAGAAAACTCTATTTCATAAAGTATTCATAAACCTATTTATGAAACTCTATTTTATAAATTAAAATATTGGAGGTTTATTTAAAATAATTATGGATTTTAAATAAAATTGTTCAACAGTATTTTAAAACATATTTTAAGGATAAAATGAGTTATAAAATTTGAATACTCCTTTCCAACATGAATTGGACTAAACAAGATCCAATATGATGCAATTTTTAGAAATTAAAATATTAGAAACTATATTTTGTATAGTATTTTGAAACCTATTTCAAATATATAATGGATTAAAAAATTTGTTAGTAACATTTTTTGTTTAATTTTTAACCTTTTAAAAAATTGATTAGGTGGTTGGGTGGTTGGTTGTCAGTGGTCGCCGATGGTGATTGTACAGTAGTTAGGTTGTCATGGGTGGTTGGAGTAGTCATCAGGGTGGTCATGTCGTCGAAGTGGTTGTTTGATGGTTATGGCAGCAGTTGTCAAGTGGTCGAGTCGCTAAAGTCGTTGCCAGAGTGGTAAATATGATGGTTGGGTTGTTGGGTAAGTCACCAAGTGATTGTCAACAATGATTTTGGGTTATTAGGTTGTCAGTAGTCGTTGTCGGTAGTTCGAACCAGTCAGGGTTACGGTGGTGGGGCATCAAAGTATCAAGTTTTTGGGGTGGTCGAGTCGTAGGGGTGATCGTTAAATTAATCTATAGAGTTTTCATCGTAGTTATCGATGGAGGTAATTGTCGCGGTAGTCGGATCGCCGGTGTGGTCGTCGAAGTTTTCGTTATCGGTAGTGATCGGGCGTTCATCGGAGTTTTCATTAGAGTTAGTCGGATCGCCGGTGTGGTCGTCGAAATTGTCATCGGAGTCGGTCGGGTTGTTGGTGTAATCGTCGGAGTTGTCGTTGTTGGTGGTCGTCGGAGTTGTCATCAGAGTTGATCGGGTCACCAGAGTAGTCGTCGAAGTTGTTGCCGAAGTTGTCATCGGAGTTGTTGTCGAACTGGTTGTCGAAAATGGAAAACGGCAAATGAAAGTAGAAAACATGGTACAAAACCAATAGACTTGCACTGTAATAACCTATGGGGTTGTGTTTCAAAATCCTTGGTTTTGAAACCCGTTGACGGGCCAAACACCACATAAAATTCTTTTTTTTTTTTGCAATGAAACTACTTAAAGAGTGGCTTACTTTTCTTGCTCCTTTTTTTTAAAAAAAGTTTATTTATATTTGGCTCATGCCAGTTTCAACACAGATATGATTATCCAATTATGTCAAAAAAAAAAAAAAAATACAAGAAATGATTATCCAATAATTTCTTATTCATAAAAAAAAAGATATTGCTTTCTCCATGTTGACCTGGCCCCATAATTAACCAATGAACGGATGTAGGAGTTGAAGTTTTCCTCCTCCTTTGGAAATTAGAAAAATTTGTAGAAGATAGTGACAATTAAATTTTTAGAAGAGTTATATGAAGGAAGACTGAGAACGATTACATATCGTAACCTGATAGTGATTGTGATGAATCAAGTTATTATGATAATTCATTCACATCTAGTTTAATAATCATGGTTTAATTTTTTAAAATTGAAACCTATGTCAACCTATAATTTTTTTTATTTATTTTGATGTCTACATTTCACCTCTAATTTTAAACTCAAGCTATAGTTTTAAAAATTAAAAAGTAATTTTTGTTTTTGATTTTTACTAAGAATTCAAATGTTTTGTTAAGAAATACGAAACTTATTGTAGAGAATGGTTGAGAAAATAAACACAAGTTATAAAAACCAAAACCCCAATGGTTATCGAATAGGATCTTAGTGGTGGTTGGAAATATATATTTGTTTTCTCTTCCTATTTCTTGATTGAGTTTCATCTTTTTATAAAAAATATTTGGTGGAACTGATCTTTGCTCGCCAATAATTATCATGTATTTTCGATCAAGAAGTCGTAAGTTTTGAATCGTCCATTCCAAATGTGTTGTGATTGTGTAACTCAAACCAAAAAAAAAAAGAATCTCCAACCATAAATTCCAAAAATAAATACGTTTTTAAAAACTATTTTTTAGTTTTCAAAACTTGACTTGATTTTTTAAAACATATAAAAAAAAAAGAAACAAAAAAAAACTATAGGTAGAAATAGTATTTATAGATATAATTTTTTTAAAAACAATTATCAAACAAAGTCCTATGTCTCAAAATTCATTAAGCGAAATAGATTATAAATTGACTTTTTTTCTGTTTTACTATTAAAATAATTCTACTTTTATCTACAGAAAAAAATAATAATAAAATAAAATTCAACAAAGAAATAGACCATTCTTCTTTGTTCTTCATGTTCTTTAACTATTTGAATGACGTTATGTTTAAAATCTTATGCTTCAAAAAGTGATTTAAAGTCATTTTTTTTGGGTGCATAATTGAAGGAGTTTTAAGGTAGAGAGATTTACAATCTTTTTATAGGTTGTTAAAAAACGTCTCACTAATCCACGTCTTTGTTAATTATTGAAATTTCAAGGGAATAGTTCCTTAATGGCAAGAACAATTGACTCATAATTTCGATAAATAATTGAGAATATTGACCCCATAGAATAGCGGAGAGATTGCATTAAAAAAATATTTTTCTCTTCATGCAATATAAGTAAATTCTTTCTTCAGTCTAAAGAGAATCTCAATACTATCAAAATTATCATTACCGTCATCGTTTTTGTGTAATACAAATAGGATTCTAGCTTGTTACTCATATCTCTACAAGGACTTGAGTTTAATTAAAAGAGAAGAAAAGATACTTTGATACAAAAAAAGTATTGTCTCTTAACAGGATTAGAAATAACATTTAAATATTAAGTGACAATAATATTTAGTATTTTTTCACCTGTTATCTTTGAAAACATGGTTGGAGTCAGGGGCAGATTTACCATAGGCCCAGGGGGCTCGAGCCTCCCCTCAAATTTTTACCTTTAATAATATGTATAGAAAAAGTCAGATTAAATAACAAAAAAAGCCTTCTGACATAGTGGTTAATAGTTTAGAAGCCCCCCTCAAGTCACAGGTTGGTTTGTACAATTTTAAATAATTTTTTCCAATGTCATATTCAAGCCCCCCTCGATACAAATTCTGGATCCGCCACTCGTTGAAGTTATAAATGTTGAAATTTGTTAGCAAAAATAAAGAACAATCATGATAACATTGTTAAAAGATGAAAACTAAAATTAAAGTACTTGAAATCTTCAAACTTGTTGAGTCCATAAAAATTCATGGTTTATAGTATTCCTCAACTATGCAACCTAAGATTAGAATGAACAATCCTCTCTATTAGATGTGGATTAGAAGGCTAAAAAGACATAGTTTATTTGGGGACCATAATCCTATAATCTATAAGTTGATCTTAGGGTTCTCATAATCCCCTAGGATCAACCGGTTGATTTCTGCTCAGCAGAGCACACCACATATAATAAGTCTAGGGTCCATTATCAAGATCACACAATATGCCTATTTAAATAGTCTAAACATAATTGTCATCTAATTTTACTCCTATATGAATTAATTATTAAATTAATTCCGACAATAAAACTCCGAGTAGATATCATGATTTAACAATGTTGAAGGTATAACTAATGTTATCTTTTATCTCAATTCGTATACCTCGACCAAACTAAAAGAATTTTAAATTAAGATAAGATAAATAATAAGGTTGATAGAGAGGCTTATTATATAAATGCATGTTATTACATTGAACGGATGAGTAACTCTAATTCTTTATAGAACAAATTAATTGAAATAATTAAAATCAAATACTATTGGGCATCAACCATACTAATTAAGCATATCATGATCCTTTAATGATTGATAAATATAAATTAGTAGAAGGTTTACTATCCGTCTTACTTCATTCAAATGAATAGATAGCTATTATTTAAATAGCCATTTATTTGCTTGAAACAGGATAATGTATTGCGTATTATACTTATGGCGTAGACAGAAGCATATATGGCTCATGTAGGCAATAAAATATATGATTATCCGATTCAATCTCCACTCAGCATTGATTTAATTATACTTTAATTAGGTTTTGAAAATTTAATGCATTTGAGAATCTTCCAAATACTTCGTATATTAATGTTTGTGTCATGTTCTATTAGTTCTATAAAAAAAAATCTTCACATTTGACTTCCCTATGCACTAATAATTGAGTTCTTTGAATATCTGTATGTTCTTTGACTGTTCTAGTTTTCGTTTTACGTAAACAAGAATTCTATGGGTGTGAGTATATTAACTAATAATTAATAATCCTCCATCTCTTGTTTCTATCCATTTTAATGTAGCAAAATTAATTGATTATTACTTTTTTGAAACTAGTTAACTTCTCTACTTTCATCAAATAACTATCAAAGGGATGTCTTTGCTCAACTACAATTAGCTCAAGACATTTTTTAAATCAACATTTTAGTAGTATGACATTATTTTGTATAGGCCTCTAAACTTCTATTTTGCATTGCGTCACTCATCCACCACAACACAGCTTCTAAGAAGTTGACTTTTTATTTGTGAGTGTATCTTATTCTAAACTATACTATAAGAGTTTATTTTCTATCATGATTTCGTTATCAAATAATTTTCTCATATTAATATGAGAAATCTTTTCATAATAGATTTGTTATACAATAGTTTCTATCCTACATGAATAGAGTGTATTTCAAATGATATAAAGTTTTGTTGTGGGTGAAATTGGACCAAGAAGTAAATTTAAATTACAAAGGAATCTTATCAGATAAGATTAACCTTTTTAAATCTCATTCCTAGATAAAAGGGAAATCGCTTAAATCCTTATCTGAAAAGGAAAAGAAAAGTTAAAAATCCTATAAATAGATCATTATCACTCAAAAACATGGAGTTCAACCCAACCTTGATCCTCAAAACTCTAGTTTATTACACTCAAATTCTCCTTACTAACTTAAACATTGGAGCCGATGTGACAAATGTCACATCACCAAAATTTTTTCTCTTTTGCAGTCACCTCTTCTCCCAAATTACAAATTTACAGCCACACACGTGAAGGTCGGTGAGATTTCTCTTGGTCGATTTTGGCAAAAACAATGGCGCATCAGGGGGAACGTGGAGTGCTCTACCTTGCATTCATAATTGAGAAAATCAAAACTATGAAGACATATGTTTGCTTGTGGAACCTCGTGATACAATATCAAAGAGGATGAGTAATCATGCCAACAAAAACTATCGAAAACATCGATGACGAAGTGTGACACCCTGCACTTTCTAAATACCTTTAGGTTGTGCCTTGAGTTTAATTTAGTGAAAATTATTTAAGTTGGGCCTTTAAAATAGGTATATTAATTTAGTTTCTTGTGCAAATTAAAGAGAATTAGATAAATTGAGATTTTATTTAAGTTCAAGGACATGCTTGTGCTTTAAGAGAGGTTGAAGGGCATTTTAGTAAATTAAAGAGCATTAGGATTTTAGGACACCCATTCCTTGTCTTCTAGCACACGCTTCCCAAGACACCTTCTTCCCAAGCCACCATTCCTTCTCCATTCGACCAAGCACCCATTGAAGGACCTTGGAGCTTCAACCCCTAAACGGAAGGTCACTTTTACTAACCACCCACTGTGTATTGAAGTTTCTCCACCACAAGCTACCATTGTTGATGTTTCCGCTAAGCGCCTAGGTGCAAGTTCCGCCAAAGATCCTGTCGCCTGTTGCCTCGCCTCCATCTCGCAACTCCGCCGCAGTCAGTCGAGTCTCCGCACTCGCCGCCTTTGAGACCTCCGATCAAATGCTGGCCCATGTAAGCGACGAACGCCGATAAGCACACTAACCATGGCAATTTCGTTCGTCCGGCTTGGTTCGTGCAAACTCAAAGTCAAGCGATGAGGTTGGTTCAAGTGCCGCCGCCTCGGCCATCTTTTGGGCGACCATGACCGGTTCTAAGTAGATCGGCAAGTGGGCATCCGGACCGCCTCCACGCGCGCCATCACGCCGCCGCAGATCACATTCGCCGCCGCCATCGCGACGCGCCGCGCCGCCGGCCGCCACATCGCTGCTCGTTTGATTACACCCGATCTCATCCGCTTCGACTCTTGAGTCCGCTTTAAGCCTCGCTTGGGTAAATCCGCTAATTATTACTTGATGTTCCAACTACTTGCTATGTGTAGGCTCTAAGTTATGGTTATGTGAGTTAATTAAGGAATTGACGAAATGGACTTAGGGAATTGGTGTATCGAGCGATTGTGATGAGCCTTGAGTAAGAGCGAAACTTTAGGAGTTGTAAGATAAGCTAAGGTGTAAGGATTTTCTATAAATGATTTTGAAAATGGGAGTTAGCGTATTTTATGAAATATTTATTGCAAAAAGATGAAATTCAAAAGTTACTCCAAAAAGAGTATTATCATGGATTTATTTCAAAGAATGGTTTCCTGTGATTTATGCTTAAGACTTGAACTTAGAAAAGAAATATTTCAAAGGGTTTGAAATGACCCTAAGTAAATGATTTTCAAAAGATTTAGAAAAGAACTTAATCTTGGAATTTGAGAGGGTTCCAAGTGATTTAAGGGTCCTGAGGACCCGAATAGAAATGATTTTTAAAGTATATGAAAATGAGTTTCTTTTACACAGCTTATGTATATTTACATATAGTGAGATGTTCATTATGCTATTGTGATGAATACGTATTTGAAAATGTAAATGTATTTATGCTTTATGATTGATTGACTCAGATTTTAAATTTATGAAAGCTATGCCATGATTATGTGATTGTGCATCATTATGACTGCCTATATATGTGTGGGATCAAATATGGGACCTCATGCATATTGTGTGTATAGGAACATGTTATGTGGGTTGTGGCAATTGGTCTCTCGAGAATTTATGCATGGTAAAACATGCATCAAAGACCCTATGGGTCAAACTGATAGAGTCCTGTGAGGACTCAAACTTATAGGGTCCATGAGGGACTCAAAACTTATAGGAGTCCATGAGGGACTCAAATCTTATAGGGGTCTGTGAGGGACTCAAACCTATAGGGGTCTGTGAGGGACTCAATATGAAAAGGCTCAGGTAGACTCAATTGACCACTTATAGCCAAAGAAGAAAGTCATAATTTTATGAAAAGAGTTTTAGGTCCCACAACAGAAAAGCTTTATGATTTTAAAAGTCACTTAATAATAGTCATGTATAAAAGTCATGTTTAAAGGAAAGTCATGTTGCATGTGTTTGCATTTCCGACCCCCTCTTCTGGGTATTTTATAATACTCACCCCTTTACCTTTGTCTTGTTTTCTCTGCTTTTTTAAAATGTTTTCGTGTAAATGCGAGGGCATATCAAAGTAGTGACGGGGATACGCCATGAAGCCATGGGAACCAAGTCATGATTTTTCGCACACATGATTTAGAAAGTATATTTTTAAGTGATTTTAGTTTCCGCTTATGTAGCCTAACAATTTTTAAATTGAGGCCTAAGTTAGTTATGTTTTTAAATATTTTGTATTTATGGGATCCCAAATTAAATCGATTTTAATTATCAATTTTCATATATTTAAAGTTATTTAGTGCCTCAAATGCATGCATGAGTAGTAATGTCCCTAGGAACTTATGTTATAAAAGTAGGGGCATTACAGCTTGGTATCGAGCCCAAGGTCATAGTGTCTTGTAGACTCGCCATGCAGTAAGCAATAAGTATCCCATGGCTAAATAGCAACTCCCATCCATCGCTGTATGCCTTTGCAATAAAGTTCTGCATTTGTTTATGGGAAGAAAAATTTGTATGTTTTATATGTAAAGTTATATGTGTATGAAGTTTGAACAAGATGTATTTCTAAGCTATGAAAGAATGAAAATATATGATTCTGACTGTTTGTTTACAGAAAGAAAATGCATATATGTGAAGCTAAACGTATATATGTTATGAAAGTGATGTGTTTTTGTGTTGAAAAAAATGCATGAGATCCCTACCGCATAGTGGTAAAAGAAAGAGCCGAGTCAAAGGGTTGATACCTAGAGGAAGTTTTGTAAATATGAGACGCTTTTTATGTGTTATCAAGATAGTCATGGTGTGGATTTTCAAAAGTGATACCATAAAAGCGTAATGAACCTAATAAAGACAAGTATGAAGAGTAAAAATAAGTAGTTAGAGTTATAGTTTCTGAACTTAAGAGAGTGGACGATCTGGACCTTAGAACCTTGTACACATTTCGACAGTCACATAGTCCTCTGTGTGTTCCAACTTTTGGAGTGTGTATAAGGAACCTCGCCACTAATTTTCCACCTCTTGGTCAAGATATATATGCATGACATGAAAGAGATATTATGAAGTATGAACCTCGAATTCTTGCGTGGTATAACGTTTCCTTTTCCCCAATCAGAGGATTAAGTAAAGAGAGTTTGATTAATAAAGGAATGTTTCAATGAGTCTCTTTTTTGTTGTGTAGAAGTCAAACTTAGGAACTCCCTTGAATTCGTAAAGTGTGCAGTTGTAGGTTCAAGCGACCATTAGAATGAAACTGGGAGGTTTATTTAGTAAAGGTTAGGCTAATGGTTCTTAAGTGAGGTTTTAGAGGATTTGACATTATAACCAAACTGGTATAAGGAGTTGAGAAAGTCGTCAATTTGACAAAAAGGAGAAAGTCAAGTTTAAAAGACGTAAATATGAGGAACAATGGGTTTGATATTAGATAAAATAAGTTTGACTTTTAAGGTTACCCTTAACACAAGAGATAGACTTAAGCATGAAGTTAAAGTGGAGAGCATCAGTTAATTCTTATACTCTTTATAGAGTGTTCCCGACAAAGTTGAGCTATAGATACAAAACTCTTTATGTAAAGAGTTAATACTAGCGTATCGCCTTACAGAGTGCCAATTTAAAAAAAAAAAAAAAGACGTACTTGTGTGTCCGTGCATAGATTATATTAAGTCGATTAAAGTCACTGTTAAGTACAAATATCTCCTTCTTCGAAAAGACGATCTATCTCACTAGTTACAAGAAGAACGATGTTCCTTAAGACGAATATGAGGCCAAGTTATCACCAGTCAAGAATCAGAGTTAAGATATCCTAAATTAGATTTCGAGCCACATTATGGACATTATGAATTTACAGTAACGTTGTTTTGATTGACTAATCCACCTGCAATTTTATGGATTTAATGGAATAAGTACATAAAGAACTCTTGGATATTTTTATGGTTTGTATTGTTGATGATAGGTTGTTGTATTTTAAGTTGTTACGGGACACGAAGAGTAATTTAGAAGAGTTTTGCTAACCTTGAGAATAATTAAGTTATATACAAGGTTTTCTGAATGAGATTCCGGCTTCAACAAATGTTTTCTTAGGGCATGTAGCGTTAAGGACATGAATTTCTAAGGACCCTGCTAAGATAGAAGTAGTGACACAGTGGTCTCGCCTGATCACTGTCACTGACGTATGAAGTTTCTGGGATTGGTAGGTTACTACATCTGTCTAATACGAGATTTCTCCTGGATAACCATAGTTTAACACAGTAAACTCGAGAAAGTAATTCGTTATTGAACGATGAGTGTGAAACAGGTTTCCAGATGCTTACACGAAGATCTGTTCAACCAAGTCTTTATAGTGCTTGAGAAGACAAGTGGATTTGTAATTACGGTGATGTGCCCATAGAAGTGTTAAGTTGTGCAGTAATGCAACATTAAAAGTCCATTATTACACTTTATGTAAAATAGAGGAGCATATGTTAAGTAGGTTAAGTTCCTTCATTCATGACCTAGAACTTGCAATGAAATCTTTGACACTTAAAGTGATAATCTTTAATTGATTAGGCTTTAAAGCAAGGTAAGTCATGAGGATTTCATTACGCTCTTTGAAAGTTGTTTTAAAGTTGAGGTCGCAACCTGATTGTTAGATTATCTTGTCTTTGAAGAATCATTGGTTGCAATTAAAGAAATTGAGTTCACTTACTTTTGGTTGTTTAACATTCATGTGTATTGTGTGTTTCTGAACCCTGAGTAATCTTGAAATGAAGTTTGGAGGCATGATTGGTTGGTTGTCTGGTTTAAAAGTGCAATTTCTATTAAACAGTTGTTAGAGAAAATTTTGCATTGTTGTAGTTATGTCGTTATGCTGCCGAAATTTTCGGAGCATTTTTGCAATAAGATTGGTAAAGTTTTGTAGAACAATTCATATGACACAACAATCAAAGGTCCTTAGTGCATTGTAACCCTAAAGTGTTTTAAATTGAGGAGTGAGTTTGTCACAACGATATTTGCTACAATGCTACCAAGGACCGTGAAGGACTGCATAACGATTTAGAAATCTTGAACGAACCAACAAAATTACTAACTGTCTTTAATGGAATCACAGATCTCGTGGAAAGAGGGAGAAGTTTCACTTGAAACAATTATGCTTCATATTGTACCTACGTCAAACATGTAAGAAAGATACTCGCGATATGTTTGATAGAATCTCAAAAGACAACTAGGTGGTTGGGCTTTTACATAACAATATACCAACGAACCTATGGTCAGACAAAATGATCAAGTTAGAGCTAGGGAGAAAGTTACAACTTACAAGAAAGAGGTTATTCAGAAGGTTAGAGCAAGAATGCAACCTGCATTGAGTGGGCAGAAAGGCTATGCTAGATTAGGGCGAAGTACTTAGAGTTTAAAGTAGATGATCATATGACCTTTAAAGTGGTTGATGAGAGGAGTTGCGTAGTTTTAACAAGAGAGAAAGTTAAGTTCACAATCTAAGGGTCATCCAAACCCTAGAGAAAAAATAGTCAGTAAAGGTCGAGGAATTGTGTCGCCACCATCTCTCTCACAAAGACATGATGTGTTGATTCCAGTGGTGAGTAAACTTGTATGAGATCCATTGCAGTGATAATTTCTCGAGTTCTTGCAATGAATGAGGACTCGAGTTGTGGGAAATGGTTTGGTGGAATCCTCACAAAAGATTAGAAGACCCCTTTAGTAATCAAGTAATTAGTTTAGTTAAGGTATTATGATAAAGTCACAAGATGTAGGAGGATTCTTGGGTGCGAGGAGATGAATCAGAGGTTTAGTATCCCAAACTACTTCAGGATTAGGAACTTTCGAGGACGAAAGTTCTTAAGGAGGGAAGATTGTGACACTCCAGAATTTCTAAATACCTTTAGGTTGTGCCTTGAGTTTAATTTAGTGAAAATTATTTAAGTTGGGCCTTTAAAATAGGTATATTAGTTTCTTGTGCAAATTAAAGAGAATTAGATAAATTGAGATTTTATTTAAGTTCAAGGACATGCTTGTGGTTTAAGAGAGCTTGAAGGGCATTTTAGTAAATTAAAGAGAATGAGGGTTTTAGGACACCCATTCCTTGTCTTCTAGCACACGCTTCCCAAGGCACCTTCTTCCCCAAGCCACCATTCCTTCTCCATTCGACCAAGCACCCATTGAAGAACCTTGGAGCTTCAACCCCCGGAAACGAAGGGTGTTTTACGAACCACCCACTGTGTATTGAAGTTTCTCCGACCACAAGCTACCATTGTTGATATTTCCGCCTAGGTGCAGAGGTGCAAGTTCCGCCAAGATCCCGCCGCGACGCCGCCTCCGCTCTGCGCTCCAACTGCGCAGCCGAGAGTCGAATTCGCACTCGCCGCCTCGAGACCTCGGCCGCCGTCGTCCATGTAAAGCGGATCAACGCCGTAAGCACACTCAGCCATGGCGCTTCGTTCGTCCCGGCCGGTTCGTGCAAACTCGGCCGTCAAGCGATGAGGTTGGTTCAAGCGGTTCGCCTCGATTTCCATCGGTTTTGGGCGAATCATGACCGGTTCGGCAGATCGGCAAGTGGGCATCCCGGATCGCCCTCCACGCGCCGCCATCACGCCGTATTGTTGTATCCCACGCGCGCGCCGACCGACCATCGCACGCCGCCGCGATCGCCACGCCGCGCCGCCGTTGGTCTGACACCCGATCTCATCCGTTTCGACTCTTGAGTCCTGCTTTTAAGCCTCCGCTTGGGTAAATCCGCTTAATTATTACTTGATGTTCCAACTACTTGCTATGTAGGCTCTAAGTTATGGTTATGTGAGTTAATTAAGGAATTGACGAAATGGACATAGGGAATTGGCGTATCGAGCGCGATTGTGATGAACCTTGAGTAAGAGCGAAACTTTAGGAGTTGCAAGATAAGTTAAGGTAAGAGATTTTCTATAAATGATTTTGAAAATGAGAGTTAGCGTATTTTATGAAATATTTATTGCAAAAGATGAAATTTAAGGGTTACTCCAAAAAGAGTATTATCATGGATTTATTTCAAAGAATGGTTTCCCAGGATTTATGCTTAAGAATTGAACTTAGAAAAGAAATATTTCAAAGGGTTTGAAATGACCCTAAGTAAATGATTTCCAAATGATTTAGAAAAGAACTTAATCTTTGAATTTGAGAGGGTTCCAAGTGATTTAAGGGTCTGAGGGGACCCGAATAGAAATGATTTTTAAAGTATTTGAAAATGAGTTTCTTTTACACAGTTATGTATATTTACATATAGTGAGATGTTCAGTTATACTATTGTGATGAATACGTATTTGAAAATGTAAATGTATTTATGCTTTATGATTGATTGACTCAGATTTTAAATTTATGAAAGCTATGCCATGATTATGTGATTGTGCATCATTATGACTGCCTATATATGTGTGACTGACATATGGGACCTCATGCATATTTTGTGTATATGAACATGTTATGTGGGTTGTGGCAATTGGTCTCTTGAGAATTTATGCATGGTAAAACATGCATCAGAGACTCTATGGGTCAAACTTATACGAGTCTGTGAGGGACTCAAACTTATAGGGGTCTGTGATGGACTCAAAACTTATAGGGGTTTGTGAGGGATTCAAATCTTATAGGGGTCTGTGAGGGACTCAAACCTATAGGGGTCTGTGAGGGACTCAATATGAAAAGGCTCAGGTAGACTCAATTGACCACTTATAGCCAAAGAAGAAAGTCATGATTTTATGAAAAGAGTTTTAGGTCCCACAACAGAAAGTTTTATGATTTTAAAAGTCACGAATAATAGTCATGTATAAAAGTCATGTTTAAAGGAAAGTCATGTTGCATGTGTTTGCATTTCCCGACCCCCACTTACTGGGTATTTTATAATACTCACCCCTTTACCTTTGTCTTGTTTTCTCCGTTTTTTTTTAAAATGTTTTCAGGTAATTGTGAGGGCATATCAGACGAGTGACGGGGATACGCTACAGAAGCCATGGGAACCAAGTCATGATTTTTCGCACACATGATTTAGAAAGTATATTTTTAAGTGATTTTAGTTTCCGCTTATGTAGCCTAACAATTTTGAAATTGAGGCCTAAGTTAGTTATGTTTTTAAATGTTTTGTATTTATGGGATCCCAAATTAAATCGATTTTAATTATCAATTTTCATCTATTTAAAGTTATTTAGTGCCTCAAATGCATGCATGAGTAGTAATGTCCCTAGGAACTTATGTTATAAAAGTAGGGGTGTTACACGAAGATTCAAGAAGACACCTTGGTAAGAGACCCCTGTCATAGAGAAAGCTCCAGTGGTGAATGAGGAAGTGGGAGAAACTAGTTCCCCTATCCCTGAGGATAAGCTGATCCTTGATGGGAATCAATCAAAAGAGAGCAACACGTTGAGTGCATCAAGACAAGCAAAGTAAGCAGACTGAAGTCTACAATCCAATTTTCAACAAGAAAGCCTAGTTGAGGTCGATCCCAAGGTCGCCCATCCTAGAAACGACTAGCTCTGATCTCCAGAGCTTCATCAGAGAGAGACAAAGATGTGGGTGGAGGACGAGGGGAGAGTTTCTGTTGGGACTCCTTTTTGGAAAGACAAACTCTTGAAGATTTAGAATGAATATGGAGTTATTTAGGAAAACGTTCAAAAGCATCGAGAAGTCGAAGGATTCGACTTAGAAGTCCCAATCGAATAGATTGATCCACCATTCACAGACCAGATCATGGAATATAAGGTACTTGGAAAATTTTAAATACCTACCATTCCTCTCGAGAAGATTCTGATGGAAATTAAATACTTAGATTTCATTTATCTTCTTTGTATGGTTTTTCTTTTCTGTTGTTTCTTCTAACTATCTGATGAGCTTTTTTATAACTTCGTGTACGACCATTTGTATTGCATGTTCTTCACATGCTTTTTTCTCCTTGAATGAATAGACTTTGGGTGTCAAGGACATATGATGAGAATGCTAAAATGGTGCCAACCTAGTTGGGATGATTGGGTGCACCTACTGATTCCTTGCTCCCAGTATTTACTTAAAAAAAAGTATCCAAAGAAGATGAGAGTTGCAACAGAAAAAAGAGACCCAAGCAAATATTGTATTTTCCATCGAGACCATTGACATTCAACCCGAGAATATTTTCAACTAAAAGATGAAATTGAGACTCTGATTAGAGAAAGATACCTAAAAAATATCTTCAGATGATGAACAAAAGTGGTCAAAGTCGACCAACCAAGACCAAGGATGACTAGAGAACGAGCCACAACAAGAGATCAGATGACCAGGAAATCAAGAAGCCAGAGAACGCCAATTAGTGACAAAGAAGACTGACATCTCTAGAAATTGATTTTTATCTTTCTAAGAGAGGATGATAAAGAAGTTGCTCTCTAGAAATTGTTCTTCATCTTTCTAAGAGAAATAGCCTTCTAGGGAATTGATTTTCATCTTCCCTGGAAAAATAAGTCCTATGGAAGGTTGAGTTTAACCTCACGAGGTTAGACCGACAAATCTTAAGGCTGATCCGAAGCGTGACTTTAGAAATATGTAATAAACTTCTAGGGAATTGATTTTCATCTTCCCTCTAGAAAAATAAGTCCTATGGAAGACTCAGTTTAACCTCACGAGGTCAGACCTGCAAATCCTAAGGCTGATCCGAAGCGAGACATTGGAAATATTTAGTAACCTTCTAGGGAATTGATTTTCATCTTTCCTAGAAATATAAGTCTTATGGAAGGTTGAGTTTAACCTCACAAGGTCAAACCTACAAATCCTGAGGCTGATCCGAAGCGAGACTTTGGAAATATTTAGTAACCTTCTAGGGAATTGATTTTCATCTTCCCTAAAAAAATAAGTCCTACGGAAGGCTGAGTTTAACCTTACGGGGTTCGACCTGCAAATCTTAAGGCTGATCCGAAGCGAGACTTTGGAAATATTTTAGGGAATTGATTTTCATCTTCCCTGAGAAAATAAGTCCTATGAAAGTCTGAGTTTAACCTTACGGGTTAAACCACGCAAATCCTAAGGTTGATCCTCAAGCAAGACTTTGGAAATACTATAGGGAATTGATTTTCATCTTCCCGAGAAAATAAGTCCTATGGAAGACTCGAGTTTAACCTCACGGGGTTAGTGCATGCAAATCGTAAGGTTGATCCGAAGCAGGACTTTAGAAATATTTAGTAACCTTTAGGGGAATTGATTTTCATCTTCCTAGAGAAAAATCTCTCAAGAAGCACTATATTATACTCTCAAAGTGAACCTCACATTGTAGGCTCATAAGTATTAAGCCACACCATGAACTCCAAATAGAGAGTGGGGACTAATGTTGTGGGTGAAATTAGACTAAGAAGATAAATCTAAATTACAAAGGAATCTTATAAGATAAGATTAACCTTTTTAAATCTCATTCATAGATAGAAAGGGAAATCTGCTTTAAATCCTTATCCTAAATGGAAACGGAAAGTCAAAGATCCTAAAAATAGATCATTATGACTCAAAGACAGGGAGCTCAACTTAAGCCTCATTCTCTAAATTATAGTTTGTTACACTTTTCTTCCTAGATTATGGTTGACTACACATTTCTTCCTTTTCTGACTTAAGCATAGGAGTCGGTGCGATGCCCAAGTTTTTCCTTGTCTTGCAGGCCACATTCTTCCCCAAAGAGTACAAATTTCCGTCGTTGTCACGTGAAGGTCAGGTGTATTCTCCTGTTCAAAATTTGGCAACAACAAGTTTGATATTTTCAGAAGAGGGTGTTTAATCATTTACTGGAACTCTTTATTGATTGAGAAATTTGCATGGAAGACTCTTTTTTATGCGCATTGATGTGATTCGACTCATGTTTTAAAATTAATGACATATGATCCTTTCTGTACTGTGCATTCCGTCCAAATTACCGTAAGGGCATCGTACTCTGGCTCTGGCTCTCTCACTCTCGCTCAAGACTCATTCTCACTTAAGTCTCCCTCTTGCTCATAATAGTAGTGAGGTTGTCGAAATTCTGGAGGAAAAAAAAAAAAGAAAAATCGCACTACAGTTCTCGCTTTCGCTGTCTCGCTCTCGTTTTAGTTATGCTACTGTAGCTCTTCTCTGACTTTTTTTCGCAATATAGTTCTCGCTCTCGTTGTCTCGCTCTCGCTCTACTTCTACTAATCTAGCTCTTCTCTGACTTTTTTTCTCCATATTTTTTACCACTCATTTGAGCGAGAGTACGAGAGCGAGAGTGTTTCTACATACGAGAGCGTGAACAAGAAAGACCGCTTCATATTACCCTTATGAGTAATTTTACGCGCATTGCCACGTCAGAATAGGTGATATTTCATTATTTTAAGAATGTAGGACATCTGCCATTAAAACACGTAGAAATAGGTTATCCGTACAAAAATCCCTTATTGATTTGTGTTGATAAACCTTCCATAAATATATAATGATAATGAAACTTATTAAGTATTTTTTTTTATTAAATTTCAAACCCGTTAACAAATCTAAAATTTTCGCTAAAATTTTTCAAAAAGGATTTCTTTATTGAAATGAAGGAAATGCTTTTGTCAATCAGATGTCTATATAAATTATTTGATTTTTTTAGTAGATAAATAAATTAATTTTTTTTCATTCTAAAGTATAAAGAGTACGATTCAAACATTTAACCTTCTGATCAATGATATAATACTTAATCAATTGAGTTATGCTTAAGTCGACTATAAATTAAATTGAGTTAAAATTATAGTAAATCCTTAATAATATCACTTTGTAAAACTAATGGACGACTTATTTATTTGAAATAAATGGACCTTTTTTCCTATATTCTACATAACTTTTTGTTTTTCCTTCTAGCTTAATAGATTAGGAATTGATTTTTATACATCCGACTTTGACGATTGTTGTCGCCAAAATCTTGATAGGGTAGCACGCCTAACTTTCATGTGCCAACAACTGTAAGATTTATATTTAGGAGAGAATAATGTGACTTGCAAAATAAGAGAAACTTGCACATTGGTATGGTGCTTGCCACACGACTTAAATGCTTAAGTTAGGAAAACTTTTAAGAGTGTAGCTAGTGTGTAAGGGAATGAGAACTTACCCTTCCCCTTTTGAGAAGAGAGCTTAAATACTCTTCTCTTGACAATTCCTCAGAGGAATAGGATGAAAGAGGATAAAATTGGGATAGACAAAGGTTTCTCAGGCCAAGAGGAGAAGAGACAAGTCCTAGAAGAGGGCCTTGTAGGCCTCGACCTAAAGGCCTAGAAGAGGGCCTTGTAGTGTGGTTGACTTTGACATAGGTCGAGGCCTACAAGGTTTTAGGCTTTGGCACAAGTTGGCTCCTTCATACCTCTCTCACGTTGATCCAGTTCTAACGTTTTGGACGACTCCTCATTGGAATAGGGCAAAAAGAAGACCGAATCATGATAGGCGAAGGTGGTTCGAGCTAAAAGGAGAAGAGGGAAGGGACTTGTAAAGTGGTCGCCTCGGCCTAAGCCGAGGCCGACTAGGTACTTAGGCTCCAACCCAATTTTTCTTCTCGCTCCTGTCTTGCAGTGGTGCAGTTTCAGGTTGGTTTCAACCCATTTTGATATGTATTAGGCTTTATAGTCCTATTTTACCTTTACTTTTCATGATTTTTCTAGTTGGTTCTTATGGTTCAATTTCACCCATAACATTAACCCCCCCACTCTCTAGTTGGAGTTGGTCATTGTGTGACTTATTGCTTATTAGCATAAAGTATAGGGTCCAATTTGAAAGCATGATCCTTTTATTGGTTTTAAATATAATGCTCTTAAGTGCTCCAAAGTCGTGCTTCTAATTATCCTTAGGATTTACAGGTCGAACCCCATGAGGTTGGACTCAGACTTCCATAGGTGTAAGATTCTCCTCTAGGAAGATGAATATCAATTTTATTAGAAAAAATTTAGGGCTTCAAAGTCTTGATTCAAATTATGCTTTGTATCTGCAGGTAAAATCCCGTGAAGTTAGTCT
Organism: Trichosanthes cucumerina; assembly: GCA_036507285.1. Taxonomy (NCBI): domain Eukaryota; kingdom Viridiplantae; phylum Streptophyta; class Magnoliopsida; order Cucurbitales; family Cucurbitaceae; genus Trichosanthes; species Trichosanthes cucumerina. Next base: position 26,165 of record JAYKKG010000033.1, on the reverse strand, counting down.
TAGTCTTCCATAGGTCTAAGATTCTCCTCTAGGAATGTGATGATTGATTCCAATACAAAAAAAATTTAAAGCACCAAAGTCTTGCTCAAATAATCCTTAGATTTGCAGGTTAAACCCCACAAGGTTGGACTCAGTGTTCCATAGATCTAAGATTCTCATATGGGAAGATGAATATCGATTGTTGTTGCGTGAAATTTGGAATACCGCAAGTGTACGGGTCAAGTTTTAATATAGTGATTTGAGTTCCAAGTATCGTCCTCAGGAATGGTTTTCTAGATTGATTAATTACCAAGATACTAATCCCTATATTTATTTAAAGAACTAGATGTTGGAGTTTATGCCCTAAACAAGTGTAGTTTTGTGGTAATGGTATTTCAAATAAATAAAGATATTATTTATTATATTCTTGCACATAAACCTAAATCCAATAAACTAAGTTCCAAGGTTATAATATTCAATCTTGAACAATTGTGTAGTTGACACAAGTTGGATGAACTTGTTCAAGTATAACCTGAATGGTCTATGGTACATGCATAAGGTTGGGAACCTTATACTGGTAACACCATGGATGTGACCTACTTTGTATTTAATACAAACGAGGTAATCCAACTCGTTCATGTGGTAGACATGCGAGTGGGGGCATCATGCACAATGAGATTATACAACACCAGACCACAAATTATTAACCTACTAGTGTAAACATCGTTAACAAGATAGGTCTAATAATTTATAGATGATCATTAGTGACATGACCTGAATCATGAGCAAGTTATGGACTCTTGCTTATGGGGTTTGCCCTTAGACTAGTATGGGTGAGTGTGGCGATGGCCAGGCTCAATAAGTCTACCTTCTAAGAGACATAACCTTGTAGGTAGTCAGAACTTAACTCGCAAGATGGAATTCACTCATTCCTAAATTAGGGAATCAAATAGGTTGTTCTCTTAAGAACTGAATCCAGTCTTGAACAACGGTCCCGCCCTTCTCTTACTAGCCTAAGAAGGATTAAGTTTATGGTAGGACCATATCTTTGGTTGTTCATTAGTGGATCGGTGGAGCTTAAGGAGCAAGATGTAATCATAGGGGTAAAATGGTAATTTGACCAAGTTGTGATTATGAACAACTGTGAAGGGTCAACTAACGGGGTATTGATTATATCGTGTATACAACACGACTACACAGTGAGGAGAGTGCAACTCTACGAGTCTATAGTGAAGTGACTCGTAGTTAATGAATGTTAGTTAATTAGATCAAAAAGTTTGATCTATTAATCTCGTATAATTAGAGCTCATGATTGTAGATCCATTAGGTCCCTCTCGTTGGCTCAACATGGAAATATTGAGGGTTTATAGTTTGGATTGAAATTGAAGTATTGAATTTCATATATAAGGAGATATATCAATTATATGTGATATAATTGGCATAGTATATAGTTTAATCTATATACTAAATGAGAAATATGTTATAAGAGCACTATAGGGGTAGGAGGGTCATTTCCACCCTATTTCCCTATAAATATGTGCATAAGATGCACATTTTGTATTCATTCCAAGGCATTTGTAAGAAATCCTAAGTGCTCTCTTTTGTATGTGTTGTTGGAAAAGTTCTGAAACACACATCTCTCTCAAAATCCCTCCTAACTCCAGAATAGGTTTCCCATTACCTTCCCTCTCCTAGAGATACAACGGAGAAGATCTAGCGGTCGTATCAAAAACTATATCAAAGTTTGTGGAGAACGCGAGATCGTTGAGATCAAGAGGAGAAAAAGGAGCACGTGTTGTTTAATCTACAAAGGTAATATGCTTGTTGTCCAATTCTAATTTATATGCTTAATCATTTTTATATATGTTTATGATTTGATCTACGTAACATATTACTAGAACGCACGATTCAAATCGCTTCCGTTGCGGGATTCAATCCTATCAATTGGTATCAGAGCTAATTGTGTTCTTGTGTTTGTTCTAGATCTGTAAAAAACATAGGTGAGATTGCATGAAATTCATGAGATGAATGTTCGGCTTGCAAATGAGATGTTTTCATTTTTGGCACTTAGATTTACAATTTTTCATTGAAATGTTCAATGTAAGGGTCGGTGTTTTGGGCAATTTTAATTGTAAATCGAGTCTGTAAGTCCGTGTCAATGGAGACAAAGTGGTTGGTTAGAATAACAGAGCAAAAACGAGGAAAAACGCAAGAAAGGATTGTTGTTTTGTGAATGGCGTTGAAACGTTGTTCATTGGCATTGCAACGCCACTGTAGCAGGATATTGGTTGAGAAGACGGCAGCGTTGCAACGCCATCCTCGGTGTTGCAACGCCGAAGTGTTGACACTGGCGCAAAGTGAACTAGCGTGCAACGCCATAACAATTACGCGTGCAGCAACGGGTAGAAAACGGTTGTTTGCATTTTTATTTATTATTTTTAATATATAAAACATTTTTTTATTAATTTATTTATAAAAACGTTTTATATCTATTTTTAAGTTATTACTATTAATTTTAATTAATATAATTAGATTATATTAATTGAAATTAATTTTAGGGTGCCAAAAATTTTCTAATTTTGCTATTTAATTTTATGCAATTGTTGTGTAATTATTTCCATGCATATTGTATGTTATTTAGAAAAATCTCAGGTTAAGCATGTTCATGCATCATATTATAATATAAAGTGTTATATTATATGTCAAAATTACCGTTTTACCCCTGTAATAACTTCTTGTTCCTTAAGTCCCACTGATCCTCTAATGAACAATTGGTTTGTGGTCCAACCAACAAACCGAATCCCTCTCGGGCCAATGGGAGGGGTGGGCCTTTGTTCAAGACCCAGAGTCAGCACTTAACGAAACAACCTCTCTACTAATTCCTAAAGCGAGTAGGAGTGAATTCCATCTTGCAGAACTATGTTCCCAGCTATCTACCTAGACTTATCCCTGAAATGGGAGGCTTATTAAGTCGACAATCTCAGGCCACTCTCACTCATGCAAGGATAATCCGAATAAACAGGAGTTCATGACACGCTCAGGATTAAGATCGAGTTATCTAGGTCATCGTATGAATATAGTCAGTTAAGACAGTAAACGGAGTTATAAAGTCTAAGTGACTATTTCTCGGTCCAGTCTTATGCAAACTCATTGCATAGGACACCCCCACTCGCATGTCTCCACATGAACGATTCAGGCACATCGTTTGTACTTTACAAAGTGGGTCGCATCCATAGCGTCCCCAAGATAAGATACCCAACCCTATCCCTATACTATAGACCGTTCTGGCTATAACTTTAACCTGATCCACTTTTATGTCATATATAATGTTAAAATATACATCCTATAGCCATGGGTTCGTTATTGGATTAGGGTTTCAAAATATACAATACACTTTTATTTGAATAAATCTCAATAACAACTTTATTGCAAAATAGAATATACATTCAGTTTACAAAACTACGAGTTTTAGGACATAAAACCCAACAGTTTGCATGATAAATTAATATAAAGAGTTATATTAATTTTTGTATAGCATTCATGCATTATGATTCATGAGATGAATATGTTATGTATGTTTATTATTCATGTGATGGATGATCAAGCAATTATAACATTATATGCATGTCACCTAAGGTTAGTTAATTAGTTTTAAAATGTTTAGAACTTAGAATTAATAGATTTTAGGTTATCTAGTTCTAATTAGATTAGAATCAGGGGTCGAATGATTTATAGACTATGATTAAAGAGGAACTATGTCCAAGGAAGGTTCTATCTAGGTCAGTATTTAAGTTTATTTTGGAAATGGAATACACTTACACCTGAACCTGACACAGGGAGTGAATTTAATCTAAGAGTCTTTAAATTATTAAAATGTCAGTATAGTTTATTAAAGGAGTTAATAAACTAGAAACTCTAGGCTTACATACTTAGGTAAAATTCAATATAAAGAGATTCTATTTATAGACTTAGGTAAAAATCATTAGCCAAATTTAACCTAGGTAAATTTCCTAAATACTTAAAATACTTAGTGGGAGGAAAAAGGTGTATATGATACATGAATTTTTCCATTTACATATCTCTGGAATATTCACACCGTGAGATCCATACTTGGCCTCGTGGCGCAAACGAGAGCGCCCCCTTTGGATGGTGTTTGTATGGGTCAATATCAAGGTGAATGGAGAAGGTACTTATAGTGAGTGGGACTTATAGTGAGTGGGAGCAGGAACTATGAAAACAAAACTCACGGTCTCTTCTATCGGTTCACACCGAGAGATCACTATGATCAACCTGCTAGTTTTGGTCTGGACCAGACAATCCCTTCAAAGGGATTTGATCATAGGGATCAGAACATAGTGAGCACCTAAAAAGAATAAAGATTACCTTAGTTTATTTTCCAATCTTGTCCTCCCTTCGACGGATTTTGTTGGATCGAGACTCTGGAATCTAAAGATAGAGGGTTACACTCACGGGATACATTAGTTGTAATTGTTTCAAGACCAAAATAATGGTAACTAAAGCCTATGGGAATAAGAGTTATTCTGACATTAGGTTTTAGTTAAGAATGTCTTGATCCAAAGAAGGAATGTTTATGATTACCCTTCGGTGTCATACATTCTAAGTCTTTGGAGTATCATTACGAATTATTAATGACTTAGGAATCATTAGATAATTAGCTAAAACTGATTGGATTAGATAAGGATTTAGCGAGAAACTAATACATGTAATTTGTATTTTAGCAAAATGAATAGCTCAATTATTTCCTTATTTGCAACCGATAAATTAACCGGGAAAAACATGATGGCTTGGAAAAACAACCTAAACATTATCTTGGTAGCGGACGATCATAAGTTTGTGTTTACTGAGGAGTGTCCACAGGTGCCAAGCTCGAATGCAACACGAAATGTTTGTGATGCATACGATAGATGGATCAAGGCAAATGATAAGGCCAAGGTCTACATCTTGGCAAGTATGTTTAACATACTAGCCAAGAAGCACGAGGGCATGATGACCGCTAAGGAAATCATGGATTTGTTCCAAGGCATGTTCGGACAATAGTCTGTTCAGGTCAGGCACAATGCCCTCAAGTACATCTTCAACGCTAGAATGACGGGAGATCATATGTTCGGGATCATGTTCTCGACATGATGGTTCACGTTAACACGACGGAGTTGAATGGTGCTTCAATCGATGAATCGAGCCAGCTCAGCTCTATCGATGCCCTCAAGTACATCTTCAAAGTAATGTTGTTATGAACAAGCTTACTTTCAGCCTTACCACCCTTCTGAATGAACTCCAAACCTTCCAATATCTGATGAAAATCAAGGGATCGAAAGGTGAGGTAAATGTTGCCAGTAGGAGTCATCAAGAAGGTTCAACCTCTGGAACAAAATCAGTGGCTTCATCTCCATAAGGCCTGAAAGGCAAAAAGAATAAAATGAAGAAGGTTGGTAAGGGGAAACGGGCTGACAAAGTTGCCGCCCAGAAGGGCAAGAAAGTCAAAGAAGTTGCAGACAAAGCAAAATATTTCCACTGCAATAAAAACGGGCACTGGAAATGGAATTGTCCGAAGTACATTGTCGAAAAAAAGAAAGAAGGTAAATATGATTTACTTTGCTTAGAAGCTTGTTTAGTGGATGATGATAACACTGCCTGGATATTGGATTCGGGCGCCACTAATCATATTTGTTCTTCTTTTAAGGGAATTAGCTCCTGGCAGCAGCTACAAGAAGCGGAGATAACACTCCGTGTTGGAAATGGGGAAGTTGTCTCAGTTGTAGCAGTGGACACGATGAAGTTGTTATTTGGCAAGAAACATATGTTGTTAGACAATGTATTAGTGATACCAGAGTTTATTAGAAATGTCATTTAAATTTCTTGTGTAGTAGAACAATGTATTTCAATATCTTTTTCTCATAATAAAGTTTTTATTTTAAAGAATGGTGTTGAAATATGTGCAACTTCATTAGAAAATGGTTTGTGTGTTTTAAGGCCTAATTCAGTCAAAATGGTTTTGAATACTGAATAATTTAAAACTGCAAACACACAAACTAAGAAACGTAAAATTTCTCCTAAAGAAAATGCTCGACTTTAGCACCTTAGGTTAGGACACATTAATCTCAATAGGATTAATAGATTGGTAAAGAGTGAACTTCTAAATGAGTTAGAAGAAAATGTCTTACCAGTATGTGAGTCCTGCCTAGAGGGTAAAACGACTAAAAGACTTTTTATTTAAAGGTTATAGAGCTTATACATTCAAACCTTTGTGGTCCGATGAATGTTAAAGCTAGAGAAGGGTATGAATATTTCATCTCTTTTATAGATGATTATTCAAGATACATGCATATTTACTTAATGCATCACAAGTTTGAAGCACTTGAAAAGTTCAAGGAATTCAAGGTTAAAGTTGAAAATCAATTAGGTAAAACTATTAAAACACTTCGATCTGATCGAGGTGGAGAGTATATGGATTTGGAATTCCAGGGCTATATGATAGAACATGAAATTACATCACAACTCTCAGCACCTGGTACGCCTCAACAAAATGGCGTATCAGAAAGGAGAAATAGAACCCTGTTGGACATGGTTTGATCAATGATGAGTTACGCTCATCTTCCTAACTCGTTCTGGGGTTATACACTGGAGACTGCATTTTATATTTTGAATAACGTTCCATCAAAGAGTGCTTCAGAAACACCATTTAAACTCTGGAAAGGACGTTGATAACCAACAAAATATGCTATCCTTAGGCTTAATTTGTTGGGATTTCTGTCCTAATCTCGTGGTTGTAAAATACTGTTTTGAAATTAATAAGAGTTATTCATTTCTTCACTTTGTGTCTCGGAAATATTTTAAACCTTTCCAATAAACTAAGCTCCAGGGTCATTGAATATATGAGAGAACTAAAACTTGAACGGTGTGTAGTTGACACACAAGGAGGATCACGTTCGAATTAATGACCCGAACGGTCTACAGTATAAGGATGGGGTTGGAGACCTAATCCTGGATACACTGTGGATGTTGTCCGCTTTGTATTAGATACAAACGAGGTGATCTGACTCGTTCATGTGGATGACATGCGAGTGGGGGCATCCTGTATAATGAGATTGTACAAGATCGACCGTGAATTATTAGACTTACCGATATAACACCGCTGTGATGAAGAAAGACTAATAATTTCGTAGATGACCATTAGTGACTCGACACAATCTCGAGCGTATTCGACGAGTCCCATCTGCGCGAGTGCGGCCGCTTGACTAGTGCGGGTGAGGTGGTCTCGCCATTACTCGCCCAATATGCCTATCTTCTCTGAGGATGTAACCAAGTAGAGAGTGGGAACCCAATTACGCGAGATGGAATTCACTCGCTCCCGTCTATAGAGAAACTAGAGGGTTGTTCCCTTAAGTCTTGTCTCCGGGGCTTGGACAACGGGCGCCCACCTTCTCACTGGCCCGAGAAGGGTGTTGTGTATGGTTGAACCATCACAATATGTTGTTCATTAGAGGAACAGTGGGGACTTAAGGAATAAGATATAGACACAGGGGTAAAACGGTAATTTGACCCAGCCGTGTCTATGAACAACCTGTGAAGGGTCGACTCATGAGCATTGGTTATATCGGTGGACACGTAATATTCTACACGATGGGAGTACAGCTACAGCTTTAGTGGAGTGTTATCGTAGCTAATGAACATTGGTTGGCCAAGGTCAAAGAGTTTGGTGATTAACCTCAAATCATTGGAGCCCGTGAATCGTAGGTCCATTAGGTCCCTTGGTTGGCTCAATGCAGGGATAAAAGAAGGGTTAATGTTTTGGTATGAAATTGAAGTGTTCAATTTCACCTTAAAGAGTAATTATATCATATTGATGATATAATATATAGTTTAATATGAATGAGATTCATAATAAACTATGTGTTAGCCTAATTGTTGAATTAAAGGCTAATTGGAGAAATTGAAAGAGAGAAAATAAAGTGAATGTGATTCAATTTGATTAAATCCACAACTATTGAAAATGAGATTTGCAACATAAGATATGAGATATCTTATATTATAAAATTATGTAAATGAGATTTACATAACATATGGTCGTGGTAAAGTGGTAATTATGTGAAGTTGTGAACTTCATTATTCCACTATTTAAACGCTTTGTTAGATAGGTTTAGGTTAAGCAAAGAAAAGCTAAGTTGTCATTTTTGGATTTTGACCTAAGAATCCAAAAGTGATCTCTCTCCATTCTCTCTTTTCTCCACTCTTTCCAAAACACAAAGTTCCCACCAACTTTCTTTCTCCAAAAGAGAACAACCAAGAAGATCATTTGGTAGTGTTTATAATCCGTACGTGGGAAGAGTTCGTGGAGATCGAGAAGCGCGAAGAGTTCGTGATCAATAAGGAGAATTTGCTGAATTGATCTACAACAAGTAAGTCTTTCTTCTTGCTGTAAATTTTCAGCATGTTTAGCCTAGATCTAATAGGTAGATCGATTTTAGTAAACACGTTGCATGATGATACCATGACGATTCGATCGTCTTTTGCTGCGCGGGAATTCTCATTCCCTTCAATTGGTATCAGAGCCATCTCGATGGTTCTCTCATCGATGCACTGTTTTATTAAAATTTGGGTGGGTAATTTACCATGTTTTCATGAGATGAATTTATGGTTTGCGAATTGGATGTTTTCGGTTTTTGGCACTAGATTAGATTTACAATTATGTTGATGAGATCAATGTAAGGGCCCGTTGTTTTGGGCAATTTTGTTGTAAATCAAGTCCGTAAAGTCCGGTTGTTCGTGACAAGAGTTGTCGTGAAGAAATCGGAGGCGAAAGCGGCGCAGGCGAAAAACAAGCAAGGATGTTGCTATCTCGCCGATGGCGTTGAGGCGGCGCTCCAGCGGCGTCTCAACGCCGTGCTCGCGGGCGAAGGCCCCGCAGTGAGTGGCGCTGCAACGCAACGGATGTAGCGTTGCAACTTGGCGGCGTTGAGGACGCGCGCCAACAGCGTAAGCGACAGCGTTACCGCAACGCCGCCACGTTACAACGCTGCGGTACGTTGCATATTAATTGTGGGCGGCGTGGGGCGTTATTATCCGTTGATAAATTAATTTTTTTTTCAGTTTTTTTTATAAAAACGTTTTTAATTAATTTATTTAATTATTTTATTAAATATTATTAATATAAATGTTATATTAATTTTATTTAATTAAATAATTGCCCTAAAAAGCAAAAATTCGGTCCAATTTTGCTATTTAATTATTTTATGCATGAGATGTATGATTTTAATTAAATTCTATATGCATAATGTATGTCATATAGATTTAAAATCTCACCTTAGGTTAAACATAATCATGCATCATGCATATTATAAGAGTTATAATATAGTTTGCATGTTAGGTTATATTATAAGAGTTATAATGTAATTAAATGCATATTTAATTTCATTAATATAAGTGTTATATTTTTAGATTAAAGTATGCTCATGCATTTATATTCATGTGATGAATGATTACCATGTTATAGTATATAGTTATTCATGTAATGAATGATCAAGCACTATAACATAGAAATGGATGCAAACCTAAGTTAATTATTAGTTTTAAAGTGTTTAGAACTTGAATAATTAGACTTAGGTTTTCTAATTTTCTAATAAGATTAGAATTTTAGAAATCAAATATAATCTTTGAATGGAGACTGATTAGTAACTCTGTCTAAGGAAGGTTTTGTCTAAAAATTTGGGGTATTTAAGTTGGCGCTTGCGAACACCCCTACACGAAACCGACACGGGAGTGAATTCAGTCCGGAGATTCTTAGATTATATTTACGTGAGGTCGTTAATTAAGTGTTAATTAATTTTACGACATAGACCTAAGTTAATAATGTGATTATAGACTTAGGCAAAATACCATATAAGTGTTATATAGGTAGACTTAGGTAAATTTTAGCCATCTGTTTATCTAGGTCAATCCCTATTAAAATTAAAAATCTTGAGTGAGAGGAAATATAGTGTATGAGATACATTTCCATTTCCAACCACAAATCTCTTTTAAGTCCACATCATGAGATCTATACTCGCCACGTGGCGCAAATGGGGAGCGTCCCCCTTCGGATGGCATTTGTATAGGTCCATATCATCGTGGATGGAGAGAGTACTTATAGTGAGTGGGGCGGGACTTGTGAAAACGAGACCCACGGTCTCTTCTTTCGATTCACACCGTGAGACACCCATGATCTGTCCTCGCTAGTTTGGCTGGACCGCACAATCCCTTCCGGAGGGCATGATCCCGAGAGTCTAACACAGTGAATTCCCGAAAGGGATCACACTTTCTGTTGGTTTTCCTTCTTAGTTCACCCTTCGGTGGCTATTGTTAGGATGGATACTTGGAAACTTAAAGATTGAGGTGACACTCACGAGAATTCGTTAAGTGTTAATGAATTTGACCAAACAATGGTAATTGGATGCCTAATGGAATAAGAGTTATTCTGGGATTAGGGTCCGATCGAGAAAAGTCTCGTCTTAAAGGAGGAGTGTTCTGGTTCACCCTTCTCTAATGGCGATCATTCTAAACCTTTAGGGTATCATTGCAAAATTTTGAATGACCTAGGGATCATGAAATATTTTTGCTAAAATTAGATTGGTTTTAAAAGGTTTTTTAGGAGACTAATACAAAGTTTTTCTTAAATTTTCACTAAAAATGTCTAGCGCTATTATAGCTTTACTTGCTTCCGATGAGTTAGTGGGAGATAATTACCAAAGCCGAAAAAACAACATCAATACAATATTGGTAATCGCGACATAAAGTTCGTGTTGTCCGAGGAGTGTCCTCGATTCGGAAGCGATCGCGATCGCGAGTTGTTCGCGATACGTCACGATCGATGGATCGGGGCCAATGAAAAGGCCAAGGTCACATAATTGCCGGCATATGTCCGATGTCTTGGCAAAGAAGCATGAGTGATGGTTTCCGCTTAAAGAAATCATGGAGTCCTTGCGGGAAATGTTTGGACAACGATCCTTTCAGTCCGACATGACTCGCTCAAATACATTTTCAACGCTCGGATGAAAGAGAGTTAAATCTGTCCGTGAACATGTTCTAGACATGATGACCCGCTTTAATCTGGGCCGAGAGGAATGGGGCTTCGATCGACGAGTCGAGCCAGTCGATTTTATTATGGAGACTCTTCTCAAGAGTTTCCTTCCAGTTAGTAATGTCTTTGTATGAACAAAATTAGCTACAATCGACTACCCTCCTTAATGAGCTACTGAATTTCCGGTCCAAGAGAGGTCAAGGAATCGAGGCAAATGTTGCCTCTGAGTGTCTTATCACGGGGTTCGACTTAGGACAAAATCATTGCTCCTTCACGCCCGAAAGGGAAGAGAGGATGAAGAGGGTAAAAGCGATCAATTTGCCGCCTTGAGAAGGGCAAGAAGGTCAAGGAGGTTGCAGAGAGAAAGGAAAGTGTTTCCACGCAATGGAACCTGGACATTGGAAAAGAAACCGCATCCAAAATTCTGGCCGAGAGGAAGAACCAAGGTAAATGTGATTTACTTGTGGTAGAAACATGTTTAGTGGAGAGTAATGACTATTCCTTGATATTAGATTCAGGCGCCACTAACCACGTTTGTTCTTCTTTTCAGAGGATTGATTCTGGCAACCAGCTGCGAGAGGGTGAGGTGACTCTACGGGTTGGATCCGGAGAGCTTGTCTCTGCTGCAGCAATCGGCACAGTGAAGCTGCATTTTGGCAGGACGTACTTATTGTTAGACAATTTGTACATAGTTCCAGGGTTTACTAGAAACCTTGTTTCTATTTCCCGCTTAAATTGAACAACCGTATTTGATTTCTTTTGAATTAAATAAACCGTTTATTTCTTTCAAAGGGAATGTTATTTGTTCAAATTCACTTGAAAATAATCAGTATGTTTTAAAACCCAATTCGGTTAAAAGTATTTTGAATCTTTTGAATTGTTTAAAATCTATGAAAACACGAACTAAGAAAGCAAAAATTTCTCCAAAAGAAAATGCCCATCTTTGGCATCTACTAGTTTAGGCCACATTAATCTCAATAAGATTGAGAAACTAGTGAAGAGTGGACTTCTAAACGAGTTGGAAGAAAACTTTTTGCCAGTATGTGAGTCATGCCTTGAAGGCAAAATGACCAAACGTCCTTTTAGTGGAAAAGGATATAGAGCCAAAGAGCCTCTTGAGTTAGTACATTCTAACCTCTGTGGTCCGATGAATGTTAAAGCTCGGGGCGGTTATGAGTACTTTGTGTCTTTTATAGACGACTACTCTAGATATGGGTACATTTACCTAATGCATAGGAAGTCTGAAACTCTTAAGAAGTTCAAGGAGTACAAGACTGAGGTTGAGAACCTCTTAGGTAAATCGCTTAAAACACTTCGATCGGATCGAGGTGGAGAGTACATGGACACTGCATTCCAGGACTATATGATAGAACACGGAATTACGTCCCAACTCTCAACACCTGGTATGCCACAGCAGAATGGTGTATCGGAGAGGAGAAACAGAACCTTGTTGGACATGGTTCGGTCGATGATGAGCTATGCTCGTCTCCCTGATTCTTTCTGAAGTACGCAGAGAGATGCGGTTTACATTTTGAACAATGTTCCCTCGAAGAGTGTTTGTGAAACACCTTTCGATCTCTAGAGTGGACGTAAAGGCAGTTTACATCACTTCAGGATTTGGGGATGCCCAACCCATGTGTTGGTGTCAAACCGGAAAAAGTTGGAACCGCGTTCAAATTGTGCCTATTCGTGGTTACCCTAAAGAGACTAGGGGTGAGTCCGCTTACGATCCTAGGGAAAATAGGGTGCTTGTGTCGACAAACGCCACTTTCCTAGAGGAAGACCATGTCAGGGATCATGTACCAAGAAGTAAAATTGTATTGAATGAAATGGACAGTTCATCAGCAAGAGTTGCTAATGGGGCTAGTACATCAACAAGTGTTGTTGATCCTACCACGTCTAGTCAAATCCGTTCTCAAGAGTTGGGAATGCCTCGACGTAGTGGGAGGACTGTGAGACAGCCCGATCGCTATATGGATTTAAATTTGAAACCTCGGTTGTCGCTCCCGATGATGATCGTGAGGATCCATTGACCTATGATCGGGCAATGGTGATGTTGATAAAGACGAATGGATTAAAGCTATGGACCAAGAAATGGAGTCTATGTACTTCAGTGCATGCGGGAGCTTGTGGATCAACGAGGATGGGGTAAAACCTATTGGTTGCAAATGGATCTACAAGCGTAAACGTAGCGTAGATGGGAAGGTGCGGACCTTCAAAGCCCGACTAGTGGCAAAGGGTTTTACCGAGTTGAAGGGGTTGACTATGAGGAAACCTTTTACGCTGTTGCCATGGTAAAGTCGATCGAGATTCTTACGCCATTGCCGCGTATTATGACTACGAGGTAGGTATGGCGGATGGACGCCAAGACGCCTTTACCAATGGCAAACTTGATGAGACCATCTACATGGACCACCCAAAGGGTTCATTGCCCAAGGCCAAGAGCAAAAAGTTTGCGGCTTACATAGGTCCATTTATGGACCAAACGAGCCGAGGTCTTGGAATATAAGGTTTGATGAGGCGATCAAATCTTATGACTTTGATCAAAATGTCGGCCGAACCTTGTGTCTACAAGAAAATCGTTAACAAAAGCTGTCGCATTTTTGGTGTTGTACGTGGGCGATATTCTTCTCATTGGGAATGAGGTAGAATTTCTTCATCGACGTTAAAAAAGTGGCTAGCTTCACAATTCCAAATGAAAGATTTGGGAGAAGCTCGATGCGTTCTAGGTATCCGGATAGTCCCGGAACCGGAAGAACGAAACGCTAGCATTTTCTCGATCGTCTTATATTGACAAGATGTTGTCTAGATATAAGATGCGAGAACTCCAAGAAGGGCTTGCGCCTTTCGGGCATGGGGTTCACTTGTCAAGGATCGATGTCCTAAGACTCCTCAAGATGTTGAGGATAAGAGACACATTCCATATGCTTCAGCTGTAGGGAGCCTGATGTATGCAATTGTCGGTGAATATCACCCAATCCAGATTAGATCACCGGGCGGTAGAAAGACAATTCTCAAGTATCTTAGGAGAGCGAGGAACTACAAGCTTAGTGTATGGTACTAGGGATTTGATCCTTACGGGATACACAGATTCTAATTTTCGACCGATATAAGATTCTAGAAATCCACCTCTGGTCACCTTCATTCGAATGGAGGAGTCAGTAGTATGGCGAAGCATCAAACAAGGATGCATTGCTGATTCCACTATGGAAGCAGAGTATGTTGCGGCTTGTGAAGCTGCAAAGGAACCTGTTTGGCTTAGGAAGTTCATGACGGATTTGGATGTTATTCCAAATATGAACTTGCCAATCACGCTGTTCGGTGATAACACTGGTGCAGTAGCCAACTCACGTGAGCCTCGAAGCCATAAAAGGGTAAACACATTAAGCGCAAGTATCATCTCGATCACGGAAATTGTGCACCGCGGACACGTGATGATCCACGCAGATAGCATCTTGAGCACAATGTAGGTGATCCATTTACATAACCCCTCACGGCTAAAGTGTTTGAGGTCACCTGAGAGTCTAGGTATTCGAGAGCTTCCTGACTAGGGCAAGTGGGAGATGTGTAAACGGGTATTCAATGCCCTAGTTTGTTGTAATTGTAACTCAAATACATTTTGGAAATGTACTTTCTCCACTAGCTTAGTCCAAGTGGGAGTTTGTTGGGATTTACTGTCCTAATCTCGTGGTTGTAAAATATTGTTTTGAAATTAATAAGAGTTATTCATTTCTTCACTTTGTGTCTCTAAAATATTTTAAACCTTTCCAATAAACTAAGCTCCGTGGTCATTGAATATATGAGAGAACTAGAACTTGAACGGTGTGTAGTTGACACACAGGGAGGATCACGTTCGAGTTAATGACCGACGTTCTACAATATAAGGATGGGGTTGGAGACCTAATCCTGGATACATCTAGTAGATGCGACCCGCTTTGTATTAGATACAAGCGAGGTGATCTTACTCGTTCATGTGGATGACATGCGAGTGGGGCATCTGTACAATGAGATTGTACAAGACCAGGGCCGTGAATTATTAGACTTACGATATAACACCGCTTGTGAAAGAAAGACTAATAAATTCGTGAGATGACCATTAGTGACTCGACACAACCCCTGAGCGTATTACGGACTCCGCATGCGCTGAGTGCGTCCTTTAACTAGTATGCGGGTGAGGGTGGTCTCGATTACTCGCCCAATATGCCTATCTTCTCGAGGACAAAACCAAGTAGAGAGCTGGGAACCTAATTACGCGAGATGGAATTCACTCGTTCCCATCTATAGCGAAACTAGAGGGGTTGTTCCCTTAAATGCTGTCTCCAGGGCTTGGACAGGCGCCCACCTTCTCACTTGCCCGAGAAGGGTGTTGTGTATGGTTGGACCATCACAATATGTTGTTCATTAGAGGAACAAAGTGGGGACTTAAGGAACAAGATATAGACACGAGGGGTAAAGCGGTAATTTGACCCAACCGTGTCTATGAACAACTGTGAAGGGTCGACTCATGAGCATTGGTTATATCGGTGGACACGTAATATTCTACACCGATGGGAGTACAACTACAGTTTTTAGTGGAGTATTAATCGTAGCTAATGAACATTGGTTGACCGGGTCAAAGAGTTTGGTGATTAACCTCAAATCATTGGAGCCCGTCATCCAGAAAGGTCCATTAGGTCCCTTGGTTGGCTCAATCTGCAGGATAAAAGAAGGGGTTAATGTTTTGGTATGAAATTGAAGTGTTCAATTTCACCTTAAAGAGTAATTATATCATATTGATGATATAATATATAGTTTAATATGAATGAGATTCATAATAATCTATGTGTTGGCCTAATTGTTGAATTAAAGGCTAATTGGAGAAATTGAAAAGAGAAAATAAATTGAATGAGATTCAATTTGATTAAATCCCAACTATTGCAAATGAGATTTGCAACATAAGATATGAGATATCTTATATTATAAAATTATGTAAATGAGATTTACATAACATATGGTTGTGGAAAAGTGGTAATTATGTGAAGTTGTGAACTTCATTATTCCCACTATTTAAACCCTTTGTTAGATGGGTTTAGGTTAAGCAAAGAAAAGCTAAGTTGTCATTTTGGATTTTGACCTAAGAATCCAAAAGTGATCTCTCTCCATTCTCTCTTTTCTCCACTCTTTCAAAAACACAAATTTCCCACCAACTTTCCTTGTCCAAAAGAGAACAACCAAGAAGATCATTTGGTAGTGTTTATAATCCGTACGTGGGAAGAGTTCGTGGAGATCGAGAAGCGCGAAGAGTTCGTGATCAATAAGGAGAATTTGCTAAATTGATCTACAACAAGTAAGTCTTTCTTCTTGCTGTAAATTTTCAGCATGTTTAGCCTAGATCTAATAGGTAGATCGATTTTAGTAAACACGTTGCATGATGATACCATGACGATTCGATCGTCTTCCGCTGCGCGGGGATTCTCATTCCCTTCATAATTATTGCTAGTTTTCATGTTAATTTCAGAGCTTTTATGTGTTTTAATCATCTAATTTCAGGTAGAGACCTTAACCAAGACATTTTGAGATATTATGGTTCACTCGGGATCAAATCGAGACTTTTTGGAGATTAAAATAACATCAAATAGAAGAAGAATGAGTAAACCAAGCAAAAGGACTCGAGGTGATGGTGTTGCAATGTCTGCAGGCGCGTGCAACGCCACCGTGTCTTTGCTTTTATGTGTTGAAGACCTATGAAGGTAGTGTTGCAATGCTGCTTTGCAGCGTCGCAATGCTAGATCGATAGATTGAGCGCGCGTTAGGGTAGCGACGTTGCAATGCTGACGCCGTCGAGAGTTTCCATATATGCACGCGCGCTAGGGCACAACGCAACACCGTCCCTAGCGTTGCAACACTGTATCCGATAACTCTATAAATACAACCTCTTGTACTATTTGCAAGGATTCGAATTTGATAGATTTTATACCCAAAATTCAAATACACTCTCTAAGTGGAGAAATAAGAGCATTCCTTGGGAGCCAAAGCATTTGTGGAGGCTCGAGATCATGATGGGAGCTCGGGGACGAGGGACTGACATCGACACATAAGTTTATTTCTCTTTGTTTTAGATTGTAACCCCGTTTAAAGACGATCTTATGACTTTAGCTTGTTTTTAAGGTCATTTAGAGTGGTTAAACGTTGTAGTTAGGATTTGATTAGCATGTTTTGAACTTGTTTGATTTATGTATTGAACTTTGTTGTGTTATTTATTTTTGGCAAATCGTTCTTAATTTCATCAATCTTGTTGGTTTAAGTGGACTCGAGAGAAAGAAACTTAGATTAGAGCAAAGTTGTCAAAATGTTTAGAAATCTGGCATGAGAATGACTTAGAATTCTTTGAAAAACATATAAAAAAGTTGCTTAATGTCGTGCATGCTTTTCAAATTCATAAGGAAACTTTAGGATTTATCGTGTGTGCGAGGCTCACTATGGATCGAGAGATTCTCTTGAGTATTTTCACTTCTTGTTTATAAATTCATAATATTAGTTCATTGCATGTGTTGAATATGGAATTAACTTATGAAATCAACTTCCTTCAATTCTATCATATTCGTGTCTCCAATGGTACATTTATTTTCTTATCTTTGTTTTCATCTCTCTATCAAAGTTTTATTTCTTTAGCTAAAATTAAGAATAATTATCTTGGTGATTAATTAATCTAGAAAACTCATTCCTGAGGATGATATTTTGTACTCAAATCACTATATTAAAACTTGACCCATACACTTGCGGTATTGCAATATTAATTTTATGCAAAAGACGTAAAGGTAGTTTATGTCATTTCAGAATTTGGGGATGTCCAGCACATGTGCTTGTTACAAATCCAAGGAAATTGGAATCACGTTCAAAATTATGCCTATTTGTCAGCTACCCAAAAGAAATGAGATGTGGGTTATTCTATGATCCTAAGGAAGATAAGGTATTTGTATCGACAAATGCCACTTTCTTAGAGGACCACATGAGGGATCACAAACCAAGAAGTTCAGTTGTGTTAAATGAGTTAGATGGAATAACAACAAAAGTTGCTGATAGCACTAGTACTTCAACAAGAGTTGTTGATATTAGTTTGTCAAGTCTACCTCAAGAGTTGAGAGTGCCTCGACATAGTGGGAGGGTTATAACACAACCTGATCGTTACATGGGTTTAACTGAAACCCAACTTATCATTCCAGATGATGACTGTGAGGATCCATTGACTTATAACCAAGCAATGTTTGACAAAGAGAAAGACAAATGGGTCATAGCCATAGACCAAGAAATGAAGTCTATGCACTTCAATTCTGTTTGGTATCTTGTAGATAAACCCCATGGGGTAAAACGTATAGGTTGTAAGTAGATCTACAAGAGAAAACGTCGTGTAGATGGAAAGGTGCAAACCTTCAAGGCTAGACTAGTAACAAAGGGTTATACCCAGGTAGAAGGGATGGACTATGAGGAAACCTTTTCACTTGTTGCTATGGTAAAGTTTATTTGTATCCTACTTGCCATTGTCGCGTATTATGACTATGATGTATGGCAGATGGATGTCAAGACAACATTCTTGAATGACAATCTTGACGAAAACATCTACATCGACCAACCCAAAGGGTTCATAGAACCAGGACAAGAGCAAAAGGTTTCCAAGCTTAAAAGGACCATTTATGGACTAAAACAAGCTTCTAGATCCTGGAACATAAGGTTTGATGAGGCAGTCAAATCTTATGGCTTTGACCAAAATGATGACGAACCTTGTGTCTACAAGAAAATCATCAATAGTTCTATCGCTTTCCTAGTCTTATATGTGGATGATATCCTACTCATTGGGAATGATGTAGGTTATCTAACTTACATTAAGAAATGGCTAGCTACGCAATTCCAAATGAAAGATTTGGGAGAGCGTAGTTTGTTCTTGGAATCCAGTTGTTGGAATCGCAAGAACAAAACTCTAGCATTGCCTCAAACATCTTACATCGACGAAGTGTTGTCAAGATTTAAGATGCAAGACTCCAACAAAGGCCAATTACCTTTCAGGCATGGAGTTCATTTGTCTAAGGAACAATGTCCTAAGACACCTAAAGAAGTTGAGGACATGAGACGAATTCCTTATGCATCAGCTGTTGGAAGCCTGATGTACGCTATGTTGTGTACTAGGTCGGCCATATGCTTTGCAAAGGGGAATGGTAAGTAGATATCAATCAACCCGAGACCGTAACATCGGACAGCGGTTAAAACAATCCTCAAGTATCTTGAAGAACGAGGGACTATATGCTCGTGTATGAAGCTAAGGATTTGATCCTTACAGGATACACAGATTCTGACTTCCAAACTGGCAAAGATTCTAGGAAATCTATGTCGGAGTCAGTTTTCACACTTAATGGAGGAGCGTAGTTTGGTGAAGCATTAAGCAAGGATGCATCACATATTTAACTATGGAGGCCGAAAAAGTAGCAACTTGTGAAGCAACTAAAGAGGGCGTATGACTAAGGAAATTCATGGTGGATTTGGAAGTTGTTCCAAACATGAGTTTGCCAATCACACTTTATTATGATAATAGTGGTGTTGTGGCAAATTCAAGAGAACCCCCAAGTCACAAGAGGGGAAAACACATTGAGCGGAAGTATCACCTAATCGGGAGATAGTGCATCGAGGAGACGTGATCGTCAAGAAGATAGTTTGAGACACAATCACTGTGACCCATTTACAAAGGCTCTCACGGCTAAAGTGTTTGAGAGTCACCTAGAAGGTCTAGGACTACGTGTCTTACCTAACTAGGGCAAGTGAGAGTATGTCGTACAAAGGGTATTCAGTGCCCTAGTTTATTATATTTACATTCTTTGTAATGTTCATTATGTACTCCACTAGCTTTAGGTCAAGTGGGAGATTTTTGGGGTTTATGCCTAAACAAGTGTAGTTTTGTAATAATGATATTTCAAATAAATAAAGATATTATTTATTATATTATACACATATAAACCTAAATTCAATAAACTAAGTTCCAACGTTGTGTAGTGGACACAAGTTGGATGAAGTTGTTCAAGTATAACCTAAATGGTCTATGGTACATGCATAAGGTTGGGAACCTTATACTGGTAACACCATGGATGCAACCCGCTTTGTCTTTAATACAAACGAGGTAATCCAACTTGCGTTCATGTGGTAGACATGCGAGCAAGTAGAGAATCTGTATAATGAGATTATACAAGACCGAACCACAAATTATTAACCTACTAGTGTAAACACCGTTAAAAAGATAGGTCTAATAATTTATAGATGATCATTAGTGACCTGACTTCAATCCTGAGCAAGTTACGGACTCTTGCTTATGGGGTTTATCCTTAGACTAGTATGGGTGAGAGTGGCCAGCAACCGAATCAATAAGCCTACCTTCTCAGGGACATAACCTTATAGGTAGTTGAGAACTTAACTCTGCAAGATGGAATTCACTCATTCCTAAATTAAGAAATCAGATAGGTTATTCTCTTAAGAACTGAATCCAGGTCTTGAACAACGGGGCCCTGTCTTCTTACTGGCCTAAGAAGGATTAAGTTTATGATAGGACCGTAGACTTGTTGTTCATTAGTGGATCAGTGGAGCTTAAGGAGCAAGATGTAATTATAGGGGTAAAACGGTAATTTGATCCAACTATGATTACGATCAACCTGTGAAGGGTCACTCACGGGTATTTATTATATCAATGGATACAACCACGGTCTCTGATTGAAAGAGTGCAAACACGAGTCTATAGTGGAATGACTCGTAGTTAATGAATGTTGGTTAATTAGATCAAAGAGTTTGATCGATTAATCTCGAATCATTGGAGCTCATGATTTGTAGATCCATTAGATCCTTCCGTTGGCTCAACATGGAAATATTGAGAGTTTATATGGAGTGAAATTGAAGTGTTCAATTTCATATATAAGAGATATATCAATTATATGTGATATAATTGATATAGTATATAGTTTAATCTATATACTAAATGAGAAATATGTTATAAGAGCACTATAGAGGTAAGATGGTCATTTTCACACTATTTCAGTATAAATATGTGCATAAGATGCACAATTTGTATGCATTCAAGGCATTTGTAAGAAACCCTAAGTGCTCTCTTTTTGTAAGTGTTGTTGGAAAAGCTCCAAAAACACATCTCTCTCAAAATCACTTCTAACTCCAAAGAGGTTTTCCATTACCTTCCCTCTCCTAGAGATACAATGGAGAAGATCTATCGGTCGTGTCAACAACTAGATCTAAGTTTGTAGAGAACGCGAGATCATTGAGATCGTGAGATCGAGAGGAGAAAAAGGAACACGTGTTGTTTAATCTAGAAAGGTAATATGCTTGCTGTCCAATTCTAATTTATATGCTTAATCACTTTTATATATGTTTATGATTTGATATACATAACATATTACTAGAACACACGATTCAAATCGCTTTCGCTACAGGATTCGATCTTTTTTTTAATAAATTTGTCAAAGGTGAAGTAAAAATAAAAACTAAATATACAAGTGGAGACACGAAGATGAGAGAAATGTTAGGGAATTGATTTCACTTGTTATTTCATTATTTTAGCGCTTGAAATTGACTTTGGTTGTGAGATTATAAACAAGAAGCAAAGGTATTCAAAAGACTCTCTCGATCTCTAGCGATCTCATGCATAACGATAAACCTAAAGTCCCCATTTAGATTTTAAAAGCATACAAGACATTAAACAACTTCTTTAAAATGTTTTCCAAAGAACCCTTCACTCTCGTGTAAGGATTTACTAAGTGTTTTGACAATTTTAATCTAATCTAAGTCTATTCTCTCGAATTAAACTTAAACCAATAAATTATGTTATTCTTGGCCAGAGAAAAACAAGCATTAAGAAAGAATTACAAAAATAACTCAACACAACCAAAAGTTCAATTCAATAACTAAAACAAATCCATAACAAGCTACATCAATCTCCTAAGCGTGGAAATTAGCTACTCATAATCACTACAAAACATGTTAAATACATAAAAAGAGTCCATAAACAAAACTACAAACTAAGAGAAGAGAAGAAAAACGCTTCGGTGTCGATGTCGGTCCTCGTCTCCGAGCTCTCGTCACGATCTCGAGCCTCCACTCTCGTGTTTGGCCTCCAAAGTACCCTATTCTACTCCTTTCAGAGTGTATGTGTGAAAATAGGTTTAAGAATCACTCAAATTCGCCCCCTTTGAAAAAGTGGCAAAATATCGCTTATATAGAGTAATCGGCCACGACATTGCAACGTCGTGCCCCCAGTATGATCAATTAAGGAAATAATGCACAATGTTGAGACGTCATGCACAACGCCTCAACGCTGTGGACACGAGAAAGTGCACACACACACCGGATCACGACATTGCGGCGCAGCAAAGAAGCGTCTCAACGCCGCCACCACAGGATTTCAAACTATTTCTGCTCATGGCATGGTGTTGCAACGCTGTCAATAGTGTCTCAACGCCATGCCCTTTGGTCAAGTGGCTCAATTTTCTTCTCTACTTCAATTTTCTTCAACTATTGTGTTCCAAAAGCTTCTATTTGAGCCTTAATTCTTTAAGATCTTTCCATTTAATCCTTTCTTGCTCGTATCCTGAAATTCCATACAATGATCTCGTGAAAGCCCCAAAGAAATGTCTGAGAAACTAACAAAATCTAAGCCTAAGAATAGCACAATTTGTGTGCTATCAAATACCCTCTAAACTTAAACTTTTGCTAGTCCCGAGCAAAAGAGAACAGAACCATAAATGATCTCTCTTATGCATACATCTGATTCAAGCCTCAAAAATTACAAGGGGAATTTCAAAAGAACTTACAGAAAAAATCAAACTTGATACTTCAACAAACAATTTAAAACTTTTCCTAAGTATCCTGCGTGTGTGTGTATGATTAACCTTCGTTCCTTTCATCTTTACTAGCCCTGAACATCATTATAAGGTTCTCCATTCAACTTCTCTCTACACTGGCCATCAGTCCTAATCCTCAAGTCTCCCCACAGTCAAGACACAAATAACTCTATTAAATACTTCATTTTTTTCTTTCAACAATGAATTCTCTTTATGCAAGAACTCTAGCTTTCACACATCCACTGTAAGGACCCTTACCCAGAGCACTTGCTCAATGAGTGGCCAACTGATCACAATGAATGTAACACTTTTGTCCTCGATTCTTTTAAGCACAATTCAATAGCAACTGACACATATATAAATTTTTTCATTATGCACAACAATTTTAGAGCATGCACTTCATATTTTCATTCATCCTATCATGCAGTTTAACTCTCAAATCAGTCTTTACTCCTATCTATATGACATCAAACTAATTAACTCGACAACTCTGTTTCTAAGCATTCAAAACTACGAAACAAAGGCTAGGTGCATAAACTTTGCGTGGAAAACTCGAGAAAATTTTTAAATTTACTCGTGATTTATGTCATGCTCTCAAGTTTCAACAAGATCACGAAATTTCAATTAAATCTCATCTTAGGTCATCCTAATCATACTTATGCATAAGATCAATCAACAAATCAACACATACTCAGGACTTCTCAACAAAAATAAAAACAGTACACTCTTACCCCTAAACTTAAACTAAACATTGTCCTCAATATTTGCAAAGTAAGCTCAAATAAAGAAAGAAAGGTAAGAGAGAGAACAATCTGGCCCTGAGTAATGGAGATCTCATATTCCAAATTCACGATCGGCCCAAGTCATGAGGGATAAACTACTACAGCGGGAGGACAGATTAAAGGAAGGGTATCAACACCAAAAACTAAAACAAACAAACAAAACACACTAAAAAACAGAACATAACTAAAAGAAAAGCTTGGGTTGCCTCTCAAGAAACGCTTTTTTAACGTCTTTAGCTAGACTGAATTATTCATTCTATGCTCAAGGTGGTCTCATCATTGCTTTTAGTTCCCTGCAGATCCATAGTTCTTCCTTTTTCAACTTGATCTAAAGACTCACCTAACATAATGTTATTTCCATAATCAATAGGCAAAGCATTTGCTATTTCAATTTTTAAACATGTACTTATCTCAAGGTCATCCTTTTGAGGAATGTGATGAAATTTAACCTTCTCTTGCCCTATGTGCATCGTTAGTGTGTGCCCCTAATGCATGCTTATATCTGCCTTGTTGGTGGCGCGGAAAAGGTCTTCCTAAAATGATGGGAATCTCAACATCATCTTCCATGTCCAGAGACAAGGAAGTCCACAAGGAACACTGAACTTCTCCACCTTAACAAGGACACCTCCACTATTCCCCGTGGATAAGTAATTGACTTATGCCTTGCTTTGTAGAGACACTTGTTGTGGACTTGACCTCCCTAAACTTAGTTTCCTTAAAATAGAATAAGGAATCAAATTAATACTAGCACCCGAATCTGATAAAGCCTTAAATTTACAATTGCTAATAGAGCGATGAATAGTAAAACTCCTAGATCCTTTAGTTTATGTGGCAACTTTCATTTGAGAATAGCATTGTACTTTTCTGGATAAGTTGATTGTCTCATATTCCTTCAAATTTTCACGCATTTTGGATAGGATTTGTTTCATGAACTTCACAAAGTTTGGTACCATTCCAAAGTGTTAGAAAAAGGAATACTAATGTTAAGTTTTTTGAAAAACATCTAAAATTTACAAATTGCATATCGAGTATTTTTCTTTAAAAAGTGTTGTTGATAAGGAATAAAATTAAGATTAGAAGGGATAGAAGTCTTAGTCTGATTCTCACAGGTTGATGTCACTTGGTAAGTTGTGGCTTCCCAATGGTTACCTCAGAGTCCTTTCTTGTTCAACTTCCTCCTCTACCGAGCTCCTTCCTTTCTCATTGTAACAACCTTACGAGTTTCCTTGGATTTACCTCTCTGTATCACCTGGAACTTACCTTTTTAAGGTTGTGGATCATTGTGCCCATCCTGACTGATCTGGATCTCAATGTTTAAATTAACCAAACTCAAAATACTAAAATTAGAATTTTCCAAGCTTGATTTAAAAATGCGAAGAAAATAACACCACGAATAAGTCAGTGTTATAATAACCGTTGGAGATTATGTGATCAAATTTATATGATCCTAGATCGACTCCATGAATTAATGATTTAGATCATGTTTAGCAAAATATGATTTTTGGACATGATGAAATTAAGAGTAGAAAAAAGGGGTTATCTTTGTGAAAATGTAAATCGAAGGGAAGAAAATGAAGATTGTCTTAAATGAGGTTGCATTTTAAAATAAGAGTGAGAATGAAGATGTTGTAAAATCGTAGAATGAATAACCAAATGGGAGCAGTGGAAGTTAGAGAGTGAGTGAGAGAGAGATTTGTGTTTTTCAGTGAAAGGAATAAAACTCCTCAGATTCTGAAACGACTTGGAATGTCGTGGTGATTATTGTGAAAAACATTTCTTAAAATCGAATTTATCACATTAATTCTTAGGCTAAACATGTTGTAAAAGAAGGAAAAGCGATGAAACACTTGTTGAAAGAACACTTTTCACGAATTCTTTCTCCGATCTCGATCTCTAAGTTCACGATCTCCCGAACAACAAACAAATTGGACACCTCCAATTGATCTTCTCAGTTGTTCTCCTTCTAGTGAAAGGAGAGTGTGAGAGAGCTCTTTTGGTGAGAATCAAAAATGAGCAAAGTCTTCCCAATGCCTTCTCACAAAGGCATTATATATAATGGTGATAGGTGGAGTTGAAATCTCCACCTATTTACCATTTTACCATAAACTTAGATTATGCAAATCATATTTGCATAACCACATATAATAAGATATCTCTATACCTTATTAAACAAATTACATTTGTATAATTATGAATTTTAAATTGAATCACATTCAATTTAATTTCTCTAAATTAGCATCAATTAAGCAATTAGGCTAACCTATAGTTTATTATGAATCTCATTCACATTAAACTACATAATATGTCAATCATATCTCATATAAATGACATAAATACCCTTTTAATGAATTTAAACACTTCAAATCCACACCAAACTGCAAACCCTCTATATATCTAGTTTGAGCCAACCGAGGACCTAATGGACCTCTGACTATATGACCGAGCTCCAATGATCAGAGACTAACTTTG
>JAYKKG010000032.1:0-315983 GCA_036507285.1 Trichosanthes cucumerina | reverse complement strand
GATTAATTGAATTGTTCGAATTAGGTAAGGAGTTTTTAAGCAGAGCCAAATATATGTGATATAGTTATCAGTTTTTATGACCTGATATATTCAAATGTGATTTGAATTTCCAAAATATGAATCACTGCAGTTCACATGTTCGGGAGGTCAAAATTAGTCGAGAGGGTCAAAATCGTTAAAAAGTTAAAGGGTTGACTTTTTGGCTCGGGAAAAATCGGAGTTTGACTTTGACCAAATGAAAAGACTATTTTACCCTTGACTAGAGTTAGTTATAAGAATTATCAAGTTTTTGTTGGACATTTACTTAACTTGAAGTGGATTATTAATGTAAACATGTTATAGGAAGATGACACATAGCCCCACTTTAGTTAGCGTTTTGTGAGTGTTGCATTTTGGTGAGGCTTGGCATGCATTTGTTGCATGTAATTTCTTATCGTGAGGTTTGTTTTTCAAAACAAAGAGTTCCTTTTCCTATTTGAATTTTGCAGTTTTTAAAAGAAGTCTCACCAAAACATATTTCTTCTCCTTTCCTCCTTAATACTTTGAACCCCTCATTCTTCCTTTTGAGATCCTTCATTCAGGGCCCCACAATCGGATTCTGAGTCCAGGAGGATAAGCGGGGAAGCTCTATTGGTGAATGCAGTTTGTATTCGATTTGTATTTTTAGCAAGGAGATCGTGAAGGAATTGAGCTACTGAATGTTGTATTTTCTTCTCTTTTTAGTTTTTTTGTATGTGTGCATGTTAATTTCTATTAAGTTAGATGCAATTAGAGTGTCATTAGATCCTTATTCCATTCATAACGTCATGTCTCGAGTGTTCCATCATTTTTAAACATCTCATGATTTAAAAATGTTTTAGTTTAGTTGGTTTAAGTACACTACTCAAGCCATTTTTTCTAACTTAGCGAACAAATATTGACACGCTTCTATTTGGAAATAGACACTTTATTAATGGAAAGAGTAATACACAATAACCATGTTCAATGGAGCTTAAGAGTTAGATATCAAGTTGCTCTTAATCTTAGGAACTATGTGCATGATTTTCTAAAAATAAAAATCTATCTCCTAAAAAACAACTTACCATACTCCCCCTTTGCAGGTTGGGGTGATGTCTCAGATTCAGACCACACAGGTGTCATCTCACCCTTTTGAACTCCTTGAAGGAACTAGTTTCTTTGAAAAATAAGAACAAAACATGGTTTAGTAACCTTACAGAATCAAGTATCTAAGTAAAGTCATCACTTTCCACTAAACAAGTTTCAAGAGCAGTAAATCAGATTTACAACAACTTCTCTTTAATTTCAGTAATGAAGGTATTTTGGGCAATTTACGCTTCGGTGCCGATCCACGTTGCCGGTGGAAACATTCCTGCTTTGTATGCACGCTTTGGTTGCGTGGTAGAATGCCTTCAGCTCCACGCTATCTAACTTCTTTTAGGTGTTCTTAAGCGGAAGATGGAGTCGCGAGACTTAGTCAGAGAGGATGAACCCTTTTGGAACTATACGGAATGGACAAAAGCGATTTGCCTCTCCATCGACACTGCCCGCATTATTCTTCATAAGCTTGTAGAAAGTTTGCGAGTTCGTTGAGAGAGTAGTCGGGTTATACTGCTATTTTTTCATCACCACATTCTTTGTACAATTGAAGAAACTCTTAGGAAGAGATTCCAAGATGAGACACACGACTTTGCTGCGTCGTTCGAATTACGCCCGTTGAAGTGCACCATCGAGATCAAGAACATGTTCTCTCCGCGAAGCGATCCCGAGTCCTTCATCACGGGAGTTATAAACGTGCCGAGGATTCATGTCGAAGGCGTCCGGAACGGTTGTCGAACATGATACGCAGCGAACTCATGATCTCGAGTTGAGACCATGCCCTCGTGCTTTTTGCGAACCGGAAACACTGGCAAAATGTAGACCTTGGCGCTTGTCATTGAAAGCCTTGATCCAGCGATCACGTCGCATCATAACCCGATTGAGAGTGTTTAGAAAGCGAGGGACGAGAGGACATTCCTCGATTGAAGTACAAATCGAAGGTCGTCGAAAACTAGAATGCGTATCTGAGTTGGACTTCCCACGTAGTATAATTTTCGCTTGATTAAACGTTCACTTTTGAGTAAGGCTATTGCTCGAGGGCGACATGCGAAATTTCAAAAAATAGTTCTAATTAATTATGCTGTAACCCATTAAAAAACAATCAATTTTAGAAAAATTACTAAAGAACCACAGTGTTTTAAATTAAACCTTTAATTTTGCTTGATAATTCAAGGGTTTAGAATAAAAGTCCTTTGTCAATTGATCGATCCACTCCTCACTGAATTAGGACTATCTTGGCTAATTCTCACTACCAGAACATCTCATGCCCCAATGATTCTTAGCTATTGTTTGTTCGGTCAAGGACTTGTTAACTAAACAGCTTAACACAGTAAATGTCACCACTATCATTTTTAGATCCAATAGAAGTGCAGTAATATGCTACTATAAAGAGAGACAAGCTGTTGGCAAATTACCTAAGAGACCCTTTCCATTTCTAGAAGTTCATGGTGTTCCAACCCCTATAGTCGGGCCCTCAGTGAGGATTAGTTTGTTCCAAGACAACCTAGCGAGCGGACTATAGAAATCTCACGGTCGCGACCTAATGGAGAGAGGCAAGTAGAATACATTGACATTGAAGGGAATGAAAATCCCACTGCGATGGAAGACGATCGAATCGTCAAGGTATCATTATGCTACTTGATTTTTGTTAAAATGATCTAACTCTTAGATCTAAGTTAAATATGTAAAGAAGGAAGAAATTACGGCCAGAAGAACTCTACTTACTTGTTGTAAGTATTTCTTCCGCGGTTCCTTCCTTGCTCCACAGAACACTTGAGCCTTCGATCTCAATGAAATCTTCTCTCGAGACAAAACTTTCGAACACAACCACTCGGAGTCTCGGTTGTTCTTCTTTTTAGAAAGAAGGAAAGTTGTAGGACTTTTGGTTTTGGAGAGGAGGAGAAATTGAGAGAGTTGAAAAGAGTTCTTAATCTCTTTTCTTTGATGAAAATCAAAAAATGAGAGAATGAGTTATTAATCCTTCTTGCAAAGGTTTAATCTCATATTATTGGGACTTTTGGTTTTGGAGTGGAAATAGATGGAGTTAAAATCTCACATTATTACCACTTTACCACAACCATAGGTTATGCAAATCTCATTTGCATAACCATATAATATAAGATATCTCATATCTCATATTGCAAATCACATTTGCAATAATTGTGGATTAATTAAATTGAATCACATCCAATTTAATTTCTCTCAGATTAATTTCTCCAATTAGCCCTAATTCAACAATTAGGCTAACCTATAGTTTATTATGAATCTCATTCATTAAACTATATATTATATCATTCATATCTCATATAAATGACATAAATGCCATTTAAGTGAAATTGAACACTTCAATTTCATACCAAAACATTAAGCCTTCTTTTAAGCAGTTGAGCCAGCAGGGGACCTAATGGACCTCACGATTGACGGGCTCCAATGATCGAGATTAACCCATCGATCACGAATATTACGTGTCCTTGATTATAACCAATGCCCATGAGTCGACCCTTACGCGAGGTTGTTAGTAGACATGGCTAGGTCAAATTATCGTTTACCCACAGTGTCTACTTCTTGTTCCTTAAGTCCCCACTACTCCTCTGAATGACAACATGTTGTGATGGTCAACCATACACAACATCCTTCTCGGGCGGCGAGGAAGGTGGGCGCTTCGTTGTCCAAGCTCACAGGAGGCGACAGCTTAGGAACAACCTACTAGTTTCCACTAAAGGCGAGGAGCAGTGAATTCCATCTCGTGTAGTTAAGTTCCCGGCTCCCCACTTGGTCTGTCCACGAGGAAGATAGGCATATTGGCGTGTAGCTGTGACCACCCTCACCGTACTAGTCAAAGGGCCAGACCAGCTTTACAGTCAGTAACTGCGCTCGAGGATTGGAGTCGAGTCACTAGCGGTCATCTCACGAAGTTATCGGTCCTTCTTGTCAGCGGTGTTACATATGTAGGTCTAATAATTCACGGTCGGTCTTGTACAATCTCATTGCAGGATGCCCCCACCGCATGTCAACCATGAGCGAGTCGGATCACCTCGTTTGTATCTAATACAAAGCGGGTTCGCATCCACAGTGTATCGAGTTAGGTCTCAACCCTATCCATATCACATGAAGCGGATTCGAGTCGTGCTTGAGACACAAAGTAATGAAATAAATAACTCTTATTAATTTCAATTGATAATTTACAAATCACGAGATTAGGACAAAAATCCCAACAAACTCCCACTTGGACTAAGCTAGTGGAAAAAACACATTTCTTAAATGTACATAAATTACAATGAAGTAATCTGATAAACTAGGGCATTGAATGCTCGTTTACACATCTCCCACTTTCCCTAGTCGGGAAGCTCTCGAGAACCCTAGACTCTCTAGGTGACCTTCAAACACCTTAGCCGGTGAGGGCTTTGTAAATGGTTGACATTTCGTTGTGCTCTGGCGTATTATCGTGTATTTGTAGCGTCATTTGCGGTGCATAATCTCAAATATCAAATGATACTTGCGCTCAATGTGTTTGCCTCTCTTATGGCTCAGGGGCTCTCTAGAGTTGGCTGTTGCGCCACTATTATCACGAGAATAGTGTGATCGGCAAGTTCATATTTGGAACAACTTCCGAATCCGTCATGAACTTCCTAAGCCAACGACTTCCTTTGCGACTTCACAGCGCAGACATACTCACTTCCATGAGTGGAATCGGCGATGCATCCTGGCGATTCTTCGCCATACTCGACTCCTCCATTCGAATGAAGGGTGACCAGAGTGGATTTCCTAGAATCCTTATCGATGCGAAAGTCGAATCTGTGTATCGTGAGGATCAAATCCCCACTACCATACACTGGGAGTTGTAGTTCCTCGTTCTCCTAAGATACTTGAGGATGGCCTTTGCGGTACATCCGATGATCTAATCTGGATTGGACCCGATACCTCTTTGCGGCAATCCTCTCTTGCATAACGGATGTTCGGGCCTAGTACCTGACATGGCATACATCGGGCTCCCTACGGTGAAGCATTTGAAATCAGTATCATATCCTCGACATCTTGAGAGTCTTGGGACAGCGATCCTTAGAAAAGTAACCCCATGCACGAAAGGTAGCAAGCCCTTCTTGGAGTTACGCATCTTATATCTAGACAACATCTTGTCAATATAAGGCGCTTTGAGACAAGGCTAGCGTTACTTTCTTAGGTTTAGGACTATCTAGATACCTAGAACATCACGAGCTTCTCCCAAATCTTTCATTTGGAATTGCGAAGCTAGCCACTTCTTAGCGTCGAAGAAATTCTACCTCATTCCCAATGAGAAGCATATCGTCCACATACAACACTAAAAATCGCGACGGTTTGTCAGCGATTTTCTTGTAGTCACAAGGCTCGTCGACATTTTGATCAAAACCATAAGATTTGATGCGCCTCATCAAACCTGTATTCCAGAGACCTCGAAGCTTGTTTGACCCATAAATGGACCTATGAAGGCGGCAAACCTTTTACTCTTGGCCTTGGGTAATGAACCCTTTGGGGTGGACCATGTAGATGGTCTCATCAAGTTTTCCATTCGAGAAGGTGTCTTGGCGTCCATCTGCCATACCTCGTAGTCATGTCTGTGACAATGGCGGAAGGATCTGATCGACTTTACCATGGCAGCGGTGAAAAGGTCTCCTCATAATCAACCCTTTCAACACGGTAAAACCCTTTGCCACTAATCGGGCTTTGAAGTGTGCGCACCTTCCATCTACGCTCGTTTACGCTTGTAGATCCATTTGCAACCAATATGTTTTACCCCATCAGGTTGATCCACAAGCTCCGGACATAATTGAAGTATATAGACTCCATTTCTGGTCCATAGCTTTAATCCACTCATCTTTGTCAACATCAACCATTTCTGATCATAGGTCAATGGATCCTCACACGATCATCATCGGGAGGCGACAAGCGAGGTTTGACTAAACCCATGTAGCGATCGGTGTCATCTCACCCTCCCCACTACGTCGAGGCATTCCCTACTCTTGGGAACCCCGGTTGACTAGGCGTGCTAGGATCAACAACACTTGTTGACGTGCTAGCCCCATCGGCAACTCTTGTTAGATGTATTGTCCATTTCATTTAGCACAATTTTACTCCTTGGTAAATGATCACGACACTGGTCTTCCTCTAGGAAAGTGGCGTTTGTCGACACAAGCACCTATTTTCCTTAGGATCGAAAAATAGCGACCCTAGTCTCTTTAGGGTAACCTACGAATAGGCACAATTTGAGCGGGGTTCCAACTTTTTCGAGTTTGACACCAACACGTGGGTCGGGCATCCCCCGAATCTTGAAGTGATGTAAACTTCCTTTACGTCCACTCCGAGCTTCGAAAGGTGTTCCACAAACACTCTTGACGGAATATTGCTCAAAATATAAGCCGTAGTCTCCTTTGCCTAACCCCAAAAGAATCGGGAGGCGAGCATAACTCATCATCGACCAAACCATGTCCAGCAAGGTTACTGTTTCTCTCTCTCAGATACACCATTACTGGCTGTGGCATACCAGGTCTTGAGTTTGGGATGTAATTAGTGTTCTATCATATAGTCATGGAATTCGGTGTCCATGTACTCCCCACCTCGATCCGTCCGAAGTGTTTTAAGCGATTTACCTAAGAGGTTCTCAACCTCACTCTTGTACTCCTTGAACTTTTCAAGAGTTTGGACTTCTTGTGCATTAGGTAAATATACCCATATACGGAGTAATCGTCTCATGAAAGACACGAAATACTCATAACCGCCCAGAGCTTTAACATTCATTCAGGACCACGGAGGTCGAATGTACTAACTCAAGAGGCTCTTTGGCTCTATATCCTTTCCACTAAAAGGCGTGCGGTCATCTTGCCCTCGAGGCATGACTCACACTGCCAGATAAAGTTTTGTTCCAACTCGTTTAGAAGTCCACTCTTCACTAGTTTCTCAATCCTATTTAGATTAATGTGGCCTAACTTAGTAGATGCCAAAATGGGCATTTTCCTTAGGAGAAACTTTCGCCCTTTTAGTTCTGTTTACTGTTTTTAAACAATTCGATATTCAAAACACTTTTGACTGAATTAGGTTTCAAAACATATAGATTATGCTCAAGTGAAGCCGAACAAAAAGATTGCCTTTGAAAAGAAATAAGCGATTTATTTGATTCAAAAGAAACACATATACATTGTTCAATAAGGCGGGAAATGGAAATAAGGTTTCTAGTAAACCACAGTACAATGTACAAATTATCTAATAATAAGTACTTCATGCAAAATATAGCTTCACTAGTGTCGATCATTGCGTGAGACGGGCTCCCGGATCGAACCAGTAGAGTCACCTCACAGTCTCGCGGTGCCGCCAGGAATCAATCCACGAAAAGAATAACAAAAATGGTTAGTGGCACCCAAATCAATATCTAAAGCGAGTCACTACTCTCCACTAAGCGGGTTTACATCACAAGTAAATCACATTTACCTTGATTCTTCCTCTCGGCTAGGAATTTGGGACGGTTTCTCTTCGATGTCCGCCCCATTGCGGTGGAAACACTTTCCTTTTCTTCAACTTCCTTGACCTTCTTGCCCTTACGGGCGCTCGCTCGGTTTTTTACCCCTCTTCATCCTCTTCTTCCCTTTCGGTCAGTGAAGAACAGCAACGAGTTTCGTCCTAGAGGTCAAACCACACGTAATAAGACACAGTAGGAACCATTTGCCTCGATTCGATTACCACGACCTGTTCAAGGATTGGAAATTCTATAGCTCATTGAGGAGGGTAGTCAGAGTGTAGCTAATTTTGTTCATAACAACATTGCTACGGAACTGAAGGAAACTCTTTGGAAGAGTCTCCAGAATAAAACTAACTTGGCTCGACTAAATCGATCGAAGCCCCGTTCATCTCGGCCAAATTAAAGTGGGTCATCATGTCTAGAACATGTTCACGGACAGACGACTCCTCTTTCATTCGTGCGTTGAAGACGTATTTGAGCGAGTCATGTCGGACCTGAAAGGACTAGTGTCCAAACATTTCCTGCAAGGACTCCATGATCTCCTTAGTGGTGACCATCAACTCATGCTTCTTTGCCAATACATCAGACATGCTGACAATGATATAGACCTTGACCTTTTCATTGGCCTGGTCCATCGATCGTATGCATCGCGAACACTTCATGACGCGATCGAGCTTGACATCTGAGGACACTCCTCGAGAGCACGAACAATAATAAATCGATTACCAAAATTGTGTTTATGTTGTTTTTCCATGTTTGATAATTATTTCCCACTAATTTATCGGACGCGAGTAGAGCTATAATTGCGCTAGACATGTCTTAAGCTTAAAAATTAAGAAAACTTTGTGTTAGTCTACTTAAAAACTTTTGAAATCAAATCAAGTTTTAACAAAATTGTTTCATGATCCCTAGGGCGAGACTTTCTCGTAAAAAATTATTTCATGATATCCTAAAGGTTTAGAATGACCGCCACCGAGAAGGGTGAGCAGAACACTCCTCCTCTAGGGCGAGACTTTCTCGATCGGACCCTAATCCCGAGAATAACTCTTATTCCATTAGGCGTCCAATTACCATTGTTCAGTCGAATTCATTAACATTTAACGAATTCTTTGAGTGTCACCCTCAATCTTTAAGTTTTCAAGCATCAATAGTCAAACAATAGGCACCGGAAGGAGTGAACCAAGAAGGAAACCAACCAGAAACTATATCCCTTTAGAAATTCACGGTGTTCAGACTCCCATGATCGAGCCCCAGGAAATGTCTGGTCCAAGCCAAACTAGCAGGCGGATTATAGGCGTCTCACGGTGTGAATCGAAAGAAGAGACCGTGGGTCCGTTTTCTGAAGTCCTGCTCCCACTCACTATAAATACTCTCTCCATCCACGATGATATTGACCTATACAAATGCAAGCCAGAGGGGACACTCCCATTTGCGCCACGAGGCCAGTATATATCTCACAGTGCGGACTTAACGGAGATTTGTGGTTGGAAAATCAAATGTATCTCATTCACTTTATTTCCTCCCGCTCGGCACTTTAATTTTAATAGGGATTGACCTAGATAAGCGGCTAAAATTTACCTAAGTCTACTGATATAACTCTTATATGGTATTAACCTAAGTTTATAATCACATTATTACTTAGGTCTATGTGAGTGAATTAAAACACTTTTAATTAGCGGCACTCACGAAAAGTATGATCTAAGAATCTTGGACCGAATTCACTCCCGAAGTCGGTTTCGGTGGGGGTGTTATGGCGTGAACTTAAATACTGACCTTAGACAAAACCTTCTTCCTTAGAGCGGAGATACTAATCGGTCTCCATTCATAGACTAAACTTTGATTTCCTAATTTCTAATCTCATTAGAAAATAGAAAACCTAAGTCTAATTATTCAAGTTCTAAACTCTTTAAAACTAATATTTAACTTAGGTTGCATGCATTTCTATGTTATAGTGCTTGATCATTCATCACATGAATAACTATATACTATAACATAATATAATTCATCTCATGAATATAAATGCATGAGCATACTTTAATATAAAAATATAACACTTGTATTAATTAAATTAAACATGCATTTCATTATATTATAACTCTTATAATATAACCTATCATACAAACTATATATTATAACTCTTATAATATAAATGATGCATGAAAATGTTTAACCTAAGGTGAGATTTTAAATCTATATGACATATATTATGCACATAGAATTTATTTAATCATACATCTCATGCATAAAATAATTAAATAGCAAAAATGGACCATTTTTTTGGCACACTAGAGAACAATTATTTAATTAAATAACATTAATATAATATTTATATTAATATTATTTAATAAAATAATTAAAATACATTTACATTTAAAAAATTTATAAAAAATGAAATTAAAGCGCCCCATCATCTCATGAACGCCCGTCTACGCGAGCGAGGAAGGCTGCCAGCGGCCGCGTCAGCGTTGAGCGAGCGTGTTCCATCCGCGTGTGGCGTTGCAATACTACGCCTAGCGTTGCAGCGTTGCTCTGCAGCCAAGCCGCGCCGCAGAGATAGCGTTGAGATCTTGATGAAACGCGTCTCAACGCCATCAACGAACAACAAACTCCTTCAAAAAGCGATGGCTTCTAATGGTGATTTCTCCCCGATACTCATCCAAATTGCATGAAATTTGTCACGAACGACTCATAACAATTACGGACTTAATTATGCATGGTACCCAAAACACGGGGCTTTTACATTTAATTTGATCAAATCGAAATTAAAACTAAGGTCAAAATTTTCCAAACTAGTTTCTGACAAACCATATGCAATTCCCACATATTCAATGCGAATTTGTTTCAACAAAACAAAACAAGCAATTCTCGATACCAATTGAAAGAGATCCGATCCCAGTGAGCGTGGCGTGGTTTAATGCATCAAATGCTTGATTATTTGGTTTACTTCAAATCTACTGATACATTGGGTAAACAATACGAATAAGAAATCCAACTAATCTAATTAGAGCATGGAATTTAGACATGCAAACATATGTTGTAAAGTTTCCTAGACTAAAAGGAAATTCGAAATTACCTTTGTAGTTTCAATCGCCAGTAGAAACTTCCTTGCTCCAATTGCACAACAACACAGCAAACCAAAGTTCTTCCCTGTTCCAACAGAACACTACCACTTGGAGAACCTCCTATTCTCTGAAAAACTTAGATCTACCCTTTGTGGGAAGGGACCAACCATTTGGTAGTGAAAGGGAATTGAGGCAGGCGCTTGGAGCAATTCAATAATTGCCTCAAAGGAATGTATCGATCAAAAATCACACCAACTCCTTTGCCTTGAGGAGTAAAACAAGAGAGCCTTCTCACTCCCTATCGATAGGGAGTTAGATGGGAAGAGGGGAACGTATCCTCCTGACACGTTCCCATTACTTAACTAATTAATTATTAAATTAATTAAATTTAATTTAATTAATTATTTAATTAAATATCATATATTCAATTAATCTTTAAATATCATATATTTATTTAAGACCAAATCATTTTTAGTATATATCTCCTCTAACCTATAGTTTTAATGCACATCTCATGCACGTTAAATTTTAACCTATAGTTTTTAAATATGAATCTCATTCACTTTTAAATTAATATTTGAACTCTTTCAAATATTTAATTCTCTCATGTAATTTAATAGGAATCATATTCACATTAAATTTATAATATAAAGTTCCAAAACTTTATATTATAACGTATCTATATACATTAAATTTATTCCTATTGAATTTGAACATTTCAAATTCAAGCGATCTAAAAAACCATTTACGAGCGGAAGGTGGACCTAATGAACCTACGGATCGAAAACTCCAGCGATATCTGAAATTATTCGGTTAATCTCATTAACCTCCTAATCACCATTCGTTAACTACGGGAACCAACGCACCAAATTCCCACAAATGCACTCTTCTCACTACTGAGATATATTTTTGTGTCCATGAATATTGACCAATAGCGACAAGCAAGTCAATCCTTCACGAATGTTCGTAACACCACCGGGTCAAATTACAATTTTACGCTGGGTTACATTTTTATCTTAAGTACGGTGTTTCTCTAATGAATAATTCGTTTGTGGTTCTACCAACAAGCGTAAGTCCCTCTCGGGCCAATGAGAGGTCGGGCCCTTTGTTCAAGTTCGGAGACACCACTTAAGGGAACATTCCTCTACGTACGCTAATAGGCGGGAAGGGGTGAATTCCATCTTGCTAAGTTAAGTCCCCAGCCGCTCACTCTGTCTTGTCCCCAAAAAGGTAGGCATAATTGAGTCGGCGAATCTGGCCACTCTCACCCATACTAATCAAAGGACTATCCCTCGAAAGCGGGAGTTAAGTAACTTTGCTTAGGATTGAGATCAAGTACCCTAGGTCATCCTAATGAAATAGAAACCTAACTAGTCAGCGGAGTTACATCTAGCGGTTCTTATTTTGCGATCCGGTCTTATGCGATCTCATCACATAGGATATTCCCACTCACATGTCGTCTACACGAGCACGCTAGGATCACTGTGTTTGTATCGTATACAAAGTGGGTCATATCCATAGCATTACCCGAGTAAGGTACCCAAACCTTATCCCCTTATTATAGACCCTTTAGATTGTATATCGAACCGAGATCCTTTATATGTACACTACATTCAGTTTAAGAGACATTTTACAGCCTTGGATGTTAGTTTATTAGATTTAGGGTTAAAACAAGGGCAATATTGTAAATAATGAACAATAACTCTTTATTGAAAATAATAACTCTTTATTACAATAATTAGAACAAAATTTACAAACTACGAGTTTTAGGGCACAAACCCCAACAAACACGACTCAAAGTTATGGAGTAATTCTATGCCATTTGTATCCCTCAAAATTTAATGATTTAATTACAATGTTTCAATAATTACCATTTGTTATTCCATAAATAACAAACCCAATTAAGGTAACTATAAACAAATTTATTAATAGGAATATTATTATTTTATTAGATTTCATTTATTTCTTTTCAAATTTATTTTATCAAACTATTTCCCACCACGAAGACGTTTGATTTTCAACAAAATATAATGTCAATCGTAGCACTAACATTTTGCAAGCATCACAACTTTTGGCCATCGAATCAAGAATGGGTAAGTTCCATGATTTTTTACGTTTTTATTGTTGTTTTGAATTGTCTAGTGTTCCTCAATTTTTAAGTTGCATTATTCTTTATTTTTTATTACATGATGTTCATCCTATACACTATGAATATCATTTTTTTTTACATGTATTCAAGGATTTTCTAAATTTTCCATTACTTTTTCAGTGTGATAAATTGATACTTTCAAAAGTTAAATATTAGTATTTACAGACAAACATATCATAAATATTTACTTTTATATATTTTCATACCAACATAATGAAGGGAATCGAAGTCCCCGCAGCGAAATCGAATGCGAATCGCGCGCTCTTGATTTAGTTACAACGATTTATTCAAGAACACAAATAACAAGATTAAGCATGAAATAGAATGGACAACAAGAATGTTACCTTTGAAGAACCTTTCTTCGAGTGATCCTCTCTCCCACGGTCACGATCTTAGCAACACAAACTCGTACAAACACCGACACTACCACCGGATCTTCTCTATTGTTCTCTAGGTGAGGGAGGAATGTGGGTTCCCTTTAGGAATTGTGAGGTGTTTTGTGAGACAGATATTTGTTGTCTTGGAACTTTTCCAACAACAACAAAAGGCTAGGAATTGCTTAGAATGTCCTAGAAATGGCTTAGCCTAGTTGCATCTCATGCAACCATATATATAAGGAATGGGGTAGAAATGACCATCCTACCCTCCTTTATTCTCTCTTTAGTATATAGTTTATACATGAATCTATTTCACATTAAAACTATATATTATATCAATTATATCATATATAATAGATATAACACCTCATGTATGAAATTGAACACTTCAATTTCACACCTAACTTTATACCCTCAATATTACCATATTGAGCCAGCGGAGGGATCTAATGGACCTACGGATCATGAGCTCCAATGAAGTGAGATTAACCGATCAAACTCTTTGATCCAGGTTAATCAATATTCATTAACTACAAGTCACTCCACTATAGACTTGTAGCTGCACTCTCCTCACTTGTAGATATTATTGTGTCCACTAATATAGTCATTACCCATGAGTCGACCCTTCACGGGTTGTTCGTAAACACGGATGGGTCAAATTACCGTTTACCCTTGTGATTACCTCTTTGTTCCTTAAGCACCATTGATCCTCTAATGAACAACAAGTCTAAGGTCCTACCTTAGACTCACACCTAAATAGAAGGCGGGGCCCCGTTGTTCAACACTGAGTCGATTCTTAAGAGAACAACCTATCTAATTCCTCGGTAGAGGAATGAGTGAATTCCATCTTGCAGATTAAGTTCCCGGCTACCTACGAGGTTACGTCCCTAAGAAAGTAGACTTATTGGGTCACTCAGCCCACTCTCACCCATACTAGTCTAAGGACAAACCTCATAAGCGAGAGTTCTTAACTTGCTCGGGGATCAGTCGAGCCACTAATGACCATCTATAAATTACTAGTCTTATCCTCGCATTAACGGTGTTACAACGGTTAGACTAATAATTTGCGATCGATCTTGTATGAACTCTTCATACAGGATGCTAACTTGCATGTCAAATACATGAATGAGTTGGATTACCTCATTTGTACTAATTACAAAGTGGGTCGCATCCATGGTGTTACGAAATGAGGTTTCCAACCTTATTCTTATACCATAGACTATTTAGGTTATAATCTTGAAGTCAACCCAAATAGTGTCCACTAGACTGATTTCAAGATAAGCGTTATAACCTTGGAGCTTAGTTTATTGGATTTATAAAAGCAAGATTGTAATCTTATCAAAACAAATAACACTTTATTTAATTGATCAAAATTACACAAGTTAATGGCATAAATCTCAACAATCTCTTACTTGACCTAAAGCTTGTGGAGTACTAAACATTACAGTAAGAGTACTAAACATTACAGTAATGTAAATACAATAAACTAGGGCATTTAAACCCCTTTGTACAAAATACTTCAACTTGCCCTAGTTAGGAAGACTTGTAAACCTAGACCTTCTAGGTGACTCTCAAAAACATTAGCCGTGAGAGCCTTTGTAAAAGGATCAATGATGTTGTGCTCTGAGGCTATCTTTGTGACAAGCCGTCGTCTCCTCTATGCACGATCTCTCGAATGGGATGATACTTAGCTCTATATGCTTTCCCCTTTTTGTGACTTGGGGTTCCTCGAATTTTCCATCGCACCACATGTATCATGTACTGACGTGATGGGCAAAGTCATATTTAGAACAACTTCCAAATTTAGCATGAATTTCCTTAATCAAACGGCCTCCTTAGGGCTGCTTCACAAGCTGCTACATATTCGTCTCCATGGTGGAATCGACAATGCATCCTTGCTTGACGTCCGCCATACTACAACTCCTCAGTTAAGAGTAAAACCGACCACGATGTAGATTTACGAAAATCTTTCTCGATCTGAAAGTCGAGTGCGTGTATCTGTAAGGATCAAATCCTTAGCCCCATACACAAGCATGTAGTTCCTTGTTCTCCAAAGATACTTAAGGATTGTTTTAACTTGGTTGTCCGATGTTCAAGTCACGGATTGGATTGATACCTCTTGACCATCCCAAGCTCGCAAAAGCAGATGTCAAGCCTAGTACACAACATGGCGTACATCGGGCTCCCAACAAGCGATGCGTAAGAATGCATCTCCATATCCTCAACTCCTTGAGGTGTCTTAGGACATTGCTCTTAGACAAATGGATTCCATGTCTAAAAGGCAACAAGCCCTTTTTGGAATCTTGCATCTTAAACCTTGACAACACTTTGTCTATGTATGATGCTTGAGACAAGGCTAGTGTTTTATTCTTGCGGTTCGGACAATGCGGATCCCAAGAACAAAGCTGCGCATCACCCAAATCTTTCATTTGGAATCTGCGTAGCTAGCCATTCCTTAATGTCGATAAGATAACCTACATCATTCCCAATGAGTAGGACATCATCCACATAGAGAATTAGGAAAGCAACAGAACTATTGATGATTTTCTTGTAGACACAAGGTTCATCATCATTCTGGTCAAAACCATAAGACCTGATAGCCTAATCAAATCTTATATTCCAGGACCTAGAGGCTTGTTTCAGTCCATAAATCGACCTTTTAAGCCTGCAAAACTTTTGCTCTTGTCTGGTTTAATGAACCCTTTGGGTTGGTCCATGTAGATGGTTTCCTCAAGATTGCCATTCAAAAGGTTGTCTTGACATCCATTTGTCATACCTCATAGTCATAATATGCGGCAATGGCAAGAAGGATACGAATAGACTTTACCATAGCAACAGGTGAAAAGGTCTCCTCATAGTTAACCCCTTCAACCTTGGTATAACCCTTTGCTACTAGTATAGCTTTAAAGGTTTGCACCTTCCCATCTACACCACGTTTTTCCTTGTAGATTCACTTACAACCTATAGGTTCTACCCCATCAGAGCTTATCTACAAGATCCCAAAGCGAAATTAAAGTGCATAGACTTCATTTCTTGGTCCATGGCTATGACTCATTTGTCTTTGTCAATGTCAACCATTGCTTGATTATAAGTCAATGGATCCTCGCAGCGGTTGTCATCCGGTATAACAACTTGGATTTCAAATAAACTCATATAACGGTCGGGTTGTATCACAACCCTCCCACTACGTCGAGGCATACTCAACTCTTGAGATGGACCTCTTGACTAGACAAACTAGTATCAACAACTCTTGTTGACGTACTAGTGTTCTTATTAGCAACCTTTACTCTTTGTTAAAGTCTAACTCACTCAACACTACCTTACTTTTTGGTTTGTGGTCCCTTATGTGGTCCTCCTCCAAGAAAGTGGCATTTGTCGACACAAAACCTTATCTTCCTTAGGATCATAGAATAAACCACCTCTTGTTTCTTTTTGGTATCCTAACGAATAGGCACAACTTTGA
This sequence comes from Trichosanthes cucumerina, assembly GCA_036507285.1. NCBI lineage: Eukaryota > Viridiplantae > Streptophyta > Magnoliopsida > Cucurbitales > Cucurbitaceae > Trichosanthes > Trichosanthes cucumerina. The sequence continues at coordinate 299,350 of JAYKKG010000032.1, read as the reverse complement.
ACGTGAATCCAACTTCTTTGGATTTGTCACAAGTACATGTCTTGGACAAGCCCATATTCTCAGTGACATAAACTACCTTTACTTCCTTTCCGGAGTTCAAAAGGTGTTTGGAAACACTTTTGGAGGGTACACTATTCAAAATCTATCTGCGGTCTCCACTGCATAACCCCAAAAGGAACTAGGGAGATGAGCATAACTCATCATTGATCGAACCATGTCCAACAAGGTTCTATTTCTCCTTTCCGATACACCGTTTTGCTGTGGTGTGTTGGGAGCTGAGAGTTGGGATGTAATTCAATGTTCTATCACATAATTCTAGAATTTTAAATCCATGTACTCTCCACCTCGATCCGATCGAAGTGTTTTAACTCTTTTACCTAATTGATTTTCAACCTCAATCTTGAATTCCTTGAACTTTTCAAGTGCTTCAGACTTGTGGTGCATTAGGTAAATATGCCCATATCTAGAATAATCATCTATAAAAGAGATGAAATATTCATATCCTCCCCTGGCTTTAACATTCATCGGACCACAAAGGTCTGAATGTATAAGCTCTAGAGGATCTTTGGCTCTATAACCTTTTCCACTAAAAGGTCTTTTAGTCATTTTACCTTCTAGGCATGATTCACATACTGGCAAAGAATTTTCTTCTAACTTGTTTAGAAGTCCGTTCTTTACCAATCTCTCAATCCTATTGAGATTAATGTGACCCAATCTTAGATGCCAAAGATGAGCATTTTCTTTAGGAGAAATTAGTTCGTGTACTTGCAATTTTGTAAAATTCACTTGTTAAAACTATTTTAACTGAATTAAACCATTTGCAAATAATTCTCAAGAAGAACAACATACAGTACAATACTTTTCCAATGAAATAAACACTTTATTTAATTGAAAAGTAAAAGAAGTACAATGTTCTCTAAGGCAAGAAATGAGGTTTCTAATAAACCCTTAAGTTACATGTTATCAAATAATAACTTTTCTTTGCCAGACTGTTGCTCTTTATCTGCTCATTTTCCTCTTCTTCTGTATCTTTTTAAATCCAGAAGTATGGTTGCAGTTCTTGGTCCCAGAGGATGAATCCTCCTGAGAACTTTTGGAATGAGCAAACAAATTTGCCTCTCCATTTTGTTGTTTCTTATCATCCATAAGTAACTGATAATTCTGCAGCTCATGTAGTAGAGAAGTCAGATCATACTCTATGTTGTTCATCGCTGCATTGCTACGGAATCGCTGAAAACTCTTCGGAAGAGATACTAGGATGAACAAAATCTGACATTTCTCATCTATGACTACTCGTTTTAATTTCGCTTATGTTGAAGTGGGCAATCAGATTGAGAACATGTTCTCTCACTGATGTTCCTTCCTTCATACGTGCGTCATAAACAAATTTCAGGGCTTCATGCCGAATTTGTTTGGACGGTTTTCTAGACAAATTTAGCACAAAATTCATGATCTCTCGAGCTGAGACCTTGCCTCCACCCTCATGGCTAAAACATCGGTATGCTAGCGGGGATATAGGCTTTCGCCTTTTCGTTGGCATTAATCCAGCGGTCATACGCATCCTCAATGACTTGAGATGCATTTTGAGCGAGAAATTGAGGACACTCCTCATTGAGAAACGAACTTAAGATCATGTGTAACCAAGATTATGTTGAGTCCATCCCTCCAAGCCACTATGTTCTCTCCGGTTAACTTTTTCGCACCCAATAAGGAAATAATAGAGCTAGACATATTGCTGAAAATTTTACAAACAAACTTGTATGAGTTTCTTACTATAACTCTAATCCAATCATGTTTTAGCTAATTATCAAATGATTCCTAGGCCATTTATAATTTGCAATGATACTCAAAGGTTTAGAATGTATGACACCGAAAGGTAATAAAAACACTCCTCCTCTGGATCAAGACACTCTTGACCAAAACCTAATACCGAATAACTCTTATTCCTATAGGTTTTAGTTACCATTTTTCTGATGCGGATACATACACAACTTATGTACCCAGTGAGTGTAACAATTTGTCTTTAGATCCCGAGTCTCAATCCAATAAAATCCAAGAGAGAGGACTAGATTGGAAAATAGTCTAAGAAATCTTTATCCCTTTCAGTGTCTCTTGTGTTAGATCCTCTATGATCAAGCCCTTCAGGGATTATGCAGTCCAGCCAAACTAGCGGTGACCATAGTGGTCTAACAGTGTAAACCAAACAAAAGAGACCGTAGGTTTTGTTTTCACTAAACTGCTCCCACTCACTATAAGTACCCTCTCCATTCACCTTGATATTGACTCATACAAACACCATCCGAAAGGGGACGCTCCGTTTGCGCCACGAGTCCAAGTATGAGTCTCTACGGTGTGAACTTCCTGGAGATAGCGTGGGTGGAAAAATATGTATCTCATACACTTTTTCCTCCCACTTTGAATACTTTAAGTCTATAGGAATCTTTCTTAGGCTAAAACCCAACTAATGATTTTACCTAACTCTATCAACATAACTCTTATATTGATAATCAATATAACTCTTATATTGATTTTATATATCCTAAGTTTGTTAATATAACTCCTTATATTAAACCTAGGATTTCTAGTTTATTAACCCTTAATAAACCTCATTGACGCTTCTTGTAATTTATAAGACTCTCACATTAAATTTCACTCTCAGTCGATTTTCGGTAGGGGCATTCCGTTTCCGTCAGCTTAAATACCCCAGCCTAGACAAAACTTTCCTTAAACAGAGTTCCTCTTTTAATCATAGCTTATAAATTACTTGGTTCCTAATTCTAATCTAATTAGAACTAGATAACCTAAGGTCTATTATTTCCAAGTTATAAACATTTTAAAACTAATAATTAACCTTAGGTGACATGCATACTATGTCATAGTGCTTGATCATTCATCACATGAATAATAAGACATTCATAGCATATTCATCTCATGAAAAATAATGCATGTCAATGTTGTCCAAAAATTAATATAACAACCTTATATTAATTAATCATTCAAACTATATAATATAACTCCTTATATTATAAATGATGCATGAAAATGCTTAACCTAAGGTGGGATTTCTAAAATACAAGCATACACTATGCATGACAATAATTACACAACAATTGCATAATTAAAATAGCAAAAATTAGACCAATTTTGGCACCCTAGAAATATTTTAATTAATATAATCTAATTATATTAATTAAAATTAAATATATTAAAAATAAAACATTTTTATAATTAATATATATAATAAAATCGGTTTCTGCCCGTTGCTCCTTTGCGTGAAACGTATCTGCGACATGCGATAAGCGGCGTTACAGCGCTTGCTTCTTGTCGTCTTCTCGCCGGCGTTTACTTAACGCCACAACGTTGCAACGCTGAAGAGCATTACATTGCCTCTGCCTCTGCGCGCGCTTTTCTCCCATGCGCGCGTGGCCAAGCGCCGATGAAGCGTTACCAACGCCGCACCACGAACAACAACAATCTCTATTGTTTTTGGCTCATTTTTCTCGATCTTCTCGGCAACCACTTTGCCTCGAGCGACACGGACTTACAGACTCGATTTACAATTAAATTTGCTCAAAACACCGGCCCTTACATTGAACATTTCAATGAAATTGTAAATCTAAGTGCCAAAATTGAGCGCATCTAATTTTGCAAAATCGTTCATACATCTCATGCAAAAACAATGAAATCCCACCTTGTTCTTGAAAAATCCGAACATAAATCAAGAACATGGTTGGCCTCGATACCAATGGAAGGGAATCAAGTCCCACATGTGAGCGATTGCGAATCGTCGTGCGCTCTTGATTTATTTACAACGATTTATTCAAGAACATAAATAACAAGATTAAGCATGAAATAGAATGGACAGCAAGAATGTTACCTTTGAAGAACCTTTCTTCGAGTGATCCTCTCTCCCACGATCACGATCTCAGCAACAGGAACTCGTACGAACACCGACACTACCACCGGATCTTCTCCATTGTTCTCTAGGTGAGGCAGGAAGGTGGGTTCCCTTTAGGAATTGTGAGGTGTTTTGTGAGAGAGATATTTGTTGTCTTGAACTTTTCCAACAACAACAAAAGGCTAGGAATTGCTTAGAATGTCCTAGAAATGACTTAGCCTAGTTGCATCTCATGCAACCATATATATAGGAGAATGGGGTGGAAATGACCATCCTAACGCTCCTTTATTCTCTCTTTAGTATATAGTTTATACATGAATCTAATTCACATTAAAACTATATATTATATCAATTATATCATATATAATAGATATAACACCTCATATATGAAATTGAACACTTCAATTTCACTCCTAACTTTATACCCTCAATATTACTATATTGAGCCAACGGAGGGGATCTAATGGACCTCTGGATCATGAGCTCCAATGGTGTGAGATTAATCGATCAAACTCTTTGATCCGGCTTAATCAATATTCATTAACTACAAGTCACTTCACTATAGACTTGTAGCCTGCACTCTCCTCACTTCTGTAGATATTATTGTGTCCACTTGATATAGTAATTACCCATGAGTCGACCCTTCACGGGTTGTTCGTAATCACGGATGGGTCAAATTACCGCTTTTACCCCTGTGATTACCTCTTTGTTCCTTAAGCACCATCGATTCTCTAATGAACAACAAGTCTAAGGTCCTACCTTAGACTCATACCCTTATAGAGGAGGGCCCCGTTGTTCAAGACTTGGAGTCGATTTTTAAGGGAACAACCTATCTAATTCCTCGGTAGAGGAATGAGTGAATTCCATCTTGCACGCTTAAGTTCCCACGACCTAACTACGAGGTTACTCATCACTGAGAAGGTAGGTTTATTGAGTCGGCTCACGAGTCACTCTCACCCATACTAGTCTAAGGACAAACCCCTATAAGGAGTTCTTAACTTGCTCGAGATTCAGTCGAGTCACTAATGACCATCTATAAATTACTAGTCTTATCCTCATTAGCGATTATTTACAATCGGTTAGACTAATAATTTCATGCGATCGATCTTGTATGAACTCTTCATACAGGATGCCCCCACTCGCATGTCAACTACATGAATGAGTTGGATTACCTCATTTGTACTAATTACAAAGTGGGTCGCATCTATGGTGTTACCAGAATGAGGTTTCCAACCTTATTCTTATACCATAGACTATTTAGGTTATAATCTTGAATTCAACCCAAATAGTGTCCACTACACTGATTTCAAGATAAACGTTATAACCTTGGAGTTTAGTTTATTGGATTTATAAAAGCAAGACTGTAATCTTATCAAAACAAATAACACTTTATTTAATTGGTCAAAATTACACAAGTTAAGGGCATAAATCCCAACACATAAAATATACACATCAGTATATACTTTAGAATACACAACTCATCATGTTTATATACATAGTTATGTAGTACTAAAAAAAAAATATATATATATACATAGTTATGTAGTTCATATAATTAAGTATATAATAGGTTTACATTATGCCTAAGTTAAGTAACTCATATAATGAGTTAAACCAATACTATGAAATTGTTCCTTGGTTATAATCTTGTTGTTCATATAATTAATACACTTAGATGTATAATATGTTTATATTATGTTAACATCTTTATGATTATTTATATATTGAGTTATATATTTAGTACACAAGTATATAATATGTTTATCCCTGTACCTAGGCTCTAATCTTATTGAAATACGCATTGTATACAACGACCATTGAAATGAGATGAATAATTATATTGATTATGAAGTATCTGAGACTAGGATTCATGAAAAAATGTCATTCACTAGTTTAATTGAATCAATAATACAAAAGTTAGGAAGCCAATGTCATTGGAATTACCCAGATCTCTTTGCTTCAATTAGCTCAACACATTTCCAGAAAAATGACATGAAGATTACAGAAGACAAGGATGTTCTTTGATTGTATAACATTTTGTCTAAAGACCTTGTTCAAGAATGTTCACTAATAGTTTATGCCAAAAAAGAACAACTCTATTGTTTTAAGCAATATATCAACTATTGGTTCGAACTCTCTTGACTTGGTTGAGGTGAGGGTCGCTTTCATTTAATCATTGATGTTGTGAAGTTGCCTTCAAATTTTCAGATTGATGTGAATGACATGTTGTCTAGCTAGTTTGCATGTACAAAATATAAAACCTTGTTATATTTTGAACATGTGCTCTTCTATAAAAATTATAATCCAACACTCATATATAATATAAACTAGAACTCATATATATACTATTACAATATTTATATTATAAACCATTACTCATGCATAGTAAAAACACATGACATTATACACAATGTTACCTATTGTTTGCATACCTTGATAGTTCATTTGAATCTTCCATGTTACTTCGATTACATCTATATTATGAACGCGTAGTATATAACTAAAAACACTATGATAATGTCGAACATTTGCTCTTCTATAAATTATAAACCTTGTTTATTGTAAAATCCGTTACCTATTATTTCAAAACTTTTCCTACTTTCAACCCTTCGTGTTCGTTGAGCATAATCTCCTTCTTTGATATCTTCTCCGTTTGAGTGGATACTATTCCACTGTACTATTTTGAGTTGATATTGTTCTATAATCCCTAAAAAAAATCCTAAAACAAGAAATAATCAAAATAAGACATTTACCTTCAATAAACCCTCCCAAATGTTGCTCCTCACCGTCAATAAACTCCTTGGATGCTCCTTGTCGCCGTCGGAAAATGCGTCGTCTTCTTCTTCTTGTCGTCGATAAACCTTATTTTACATAATCTCTCTCCTCTTCTTCACGTTCCTTCGATTTCGTGTGAATAGGAAATAATTGGAAGTTTTTTCAATCCCTAAAATTAGGGATTTTAGGTGTTTTTTTTGGCATGATTTCAATTTCCTAAAATTAAGTGTAGGTCTTTTTTTTTGCCAAAATTTTAATCCCCTAAAATTAGTTTATTCTTAATAAATACAAGGTTATAATAGTAATATCCTCACTACAATTAAATGCCACATGGCTTCAAATTGCTAAAGTTGATAATATATAAAAACTTGTGCCATTTTTGTAAAATAGGGTTAAAAATTTGCTATCTATGTATTTAACCCCAAAAAAGGGGTAACTAGAAAAATGTCTAAATCTAACGTATCTAAAATGAAAAATGTCTATATTAGTTTTAATTTGTAAAAATGTCTAAAATGGTTTTTTTATGAAATATAATAAAAGTATTGGGACAAAAATACCGCTATTGTTGATATTTAGTAGTTGTACCTACTAGAATGGCTAACAAATATAGGAGTGAAACAAAGAATAAAATGTGTATTATATTTTGAGATAATAAAGGCAAGTAAAACCGTTTTCTACTCATAAATTAACAAAAATATAAAAATGGAGGATTCTAAGGGGGAGAGAAATATTAATTAACAAAATATTACAAACCCAAATAAAATCTAAACTATTAAGTTAACAGTATTTAAAAAAAATAAGAAAATAATGCATGAACACAATGATTTAAATAGCTAGCTATTATATTTATAACATATATTGAACACACATCTATAATGATTTAATGAAATGGAAATGTGCAATTTCCTATTAAGCATGCAAAAATTAAATTTAATAAAAAAATCGATACCTCATACATGTCGAATCTGTTGTGCCTCCTTTGTTGTTATATCATTTAGCTACTCGTTGGACCATTAGGTATTCCATTTTATTTACGAGTTACTCTTGATGACTCACGATATACATAATGGCTTCTCTTGTTGGTATTTTGACCACGATATACACAACGACCTCATTTCCTTTGTTTCTTGATTTATTTAGGCTTGTATGCCCTTGTGTATATTAGTATCTATACCGCGCCTTCATTGTTTATATTGTTGGACCATTAGGAATTTCTTCTTTATTTACTGGTTCCTCTCGATGACCCACATTATACACAAAATCTCTCTGATTGGTATTTGCTCTTGTTTTCTATTTTCTTTAGCTTGTCTCTCCCCTGTGTATATTAGTACTTATACGTTAATTTTGAGATATATATTTCTATCTACTGTTGTTGCTTCTTTCGAAAATTGAATGTGTTTGTTCAATTTTTTCATTCCTGCAACTTCTTATTTGAGTGATGACACACGATACTTGTTGTTATTTCCTCTTGTTTACTAGTTTTTTTAGGCTTGTCCCATTCGAGGTACTATCTACTATCGTTTCTAATGCGTTCAATCGACTCTTTCATTCTGCAACTTTTTTTTTTAGGTTTTTTCCTTCCATTTACCCAAGGTTTGTAGTTTCTTCAGCTTGTCCCATCTGAGGTATATATTTCTATCTACTGTTGTTTCTACCTTCGAAAAATCAAACGTGTTCGATGGACTCTTTCATTTTGCAACTTCTTTTCTAAGTTCTTTTCTAGGTTTCTTTTCCTTCCACTTGCCCAGGAACAATTTTTGTTTGTAGATGCTATATCCCAGAAAATTAAAGAAACAAAGAAAAATGCTCTTCATCTTTCCCGTCAACTATTTCATTTGAAACTCTCATGTCCATTCAATTTTCTTCGATCTTCAACATTGTTTCATCTCCCCTTAGCCTCTATGAACTGTGCCAACAATGCTTCAATATTGTTTCATCTCTCATTGGTCTCTCGTAAACAATAAATGAGAAAGAATTTAACTTTAAACCATCAATGAGAGAATCTCTACGTTAAGTGCAACCTCCATGAGAGAACTCGTAAACCATCAATGAGAGAAGATAACCTACAATGAACAACAAAATTGATCGAATTGCTAAAAATGTAGGGAGTCGGATATTTGGGAAATCGATTGGAGCAAATTTAGTATGAATTTGGTTTATCAGAAATATAATTATATCACTGGGTAAAATAGGCAAACAATTTTCTTCACTCCTTCTTGAAAAATAGTTAGACAAAATTACAATATAAAACATTTTTAAATATTTTTCAATATAGATTATTTATTTTAGACATTAATCACAATTTAAAAAAAAAAAAAAGAAAAACTTGGGCGACAAGAAAAATTATTGGGCAAGCCCATCCTTGCTTTTTTTAGGTTTATTTTGTAAACCTACATATAAGTTTTGTCGGTTGTCAGTTTCAAAGAGAGAGAGAGAAAAAAGGCAGCTGCGTTGCGACAGGTGTAAAGCAGAAAAGGTTTGTTTTTTCTCGAGGTTGAGAAAAAGATGAATTTTTTTCTCTTGGGTATTAAGGGTTTTTTTTTTTGATACTTAGAAATCAATGGTCTTTGTTGGCTATTAAGGATTACTTTGTGGAACATAATTAAATGGCTTTTGTAACCTGCAATTGTAGAAGATTGGATGTAGTCCCGAGGATAGGGCGAACCAGTATAAATTTCGGTCTCGTTCTCTTTTACCTAACTTTTTAAATTATTTTGTGACTCTAATCTGATTGGGAGATTTAATATTGTAATAATTAATATGGTGATTATTATAGTTATTGTATTTTTCTCCGAACAAACCAGCACTCTCACACCCTCCTCAAATTACAAGCCTCAACCCTCACTTGCTCACATCAGTCGGTCTCTTTCCCTTTCCCACATAAGAAGCAAACTCACGCTCACAAGCATGCCGGTGTAGTCAAGTGACCAACATACCATACATGGCCGTCTGTTTAGTAAACAACATGGACATTTTTTTAAAAAAGAATTTACTGATGTGAACTCCAATCTAGTGATTTCAAACTACAATATTTAAATAAATAAATTCAAAATTAATAGATAATAATAATAAGTTTTTAAAAAATACCATGTTAAAAAAATACTCATGTGTACTTATGTGTACTCCTGAATTTGTTAATTTTCATTTTGATGAGATAAATTTTCAGACATTGGAGAAATAAATCAAGTGAGATTAAAGAGAAATGAAAAATATCAAAACATTTAATAATTGTCGTACAAATAAGAAGTATGAAACATTATTCATTCAGTAAAATATAACAAATTAGGCATTATTTAGTAGCTTTTTGCCTGTCAAAAGTAAAAAATAAAAGGTGGGTTTCAACCTTAACTATTTATTTGTTTAGACCAAATAAGAAGCCAATATTAGGAGGCCACATCTATGGTTCAAAAGTTTCGGTATTGATCATTTGGTAGAATTAATTTGGAGAATAAATTTATGAAGGTTGGAGTGAGAAGAACCTCCAAACATACATGATTCTTCAGCCAAATTCTTAAACTCCAAAACGTTCTTCTTCATATCCTTACCCTTTTCTCCTTCCATTAGCTCTTTGACACATTTCTCAACATCCTCCCTCTTAACATCACTATCTATTTCCAAACCAATGCCCCATTCGATGCAACAATATCGACAATTGGTTGGTTGATCAGCAAAGTAAGGCCATAATATCATTGGCACTCCACCACCTATGCTTTCAATAATCAATTCCAACCACAATGTGTCAAAAATCCAGCTACGGACGGATGTTTTAACACCTCTTTTGAGCACACCAACTAGCTACCATTCCTCTTTCTTTAGTTTTCTCAAAGAAATCAAATGGCAAAATTATCGTAATATTTGAATTGTCACCTTCAATAATGTCATTAACAAGATCGGACCTTACGATCCACAAAAAGGGGCTTTCCACTTTGTTTGCAAGTCCCCAAGCAAACTCAATAAGATCTTTGAGACGTCATGACCGATTCTGTTGCGCAAAATTTACGTAAATCACGAGAATTTGGTTCCTTGGAATTTAGCCGATTGATGCAATCGGGATTCTCTTTCCAAAGATTTGTCGCTATTGCTTCTAAGCTTTCGTTCTTCATTTGGGCGGTGAGCAAGTGGACTGGACCAATGGTGTAAATGGGAGGAAGCATGTTAGAAAGAACATCCAAAACTTCTTGTTCTAATGCATCAAAAGTGTTCAATATAATTGCGATTTGCTTTTGGAGTTCTTTCTGCTTTCTTGAATCAAAAAGTTTAAAAAGATGTCATTTGGATCCATTGTTCTTGCAAAACTTGGTAGATCTTTAAGGCGTATGTTTTTCATCCTGAATCCAATCTATAATAGTTTCAAGGTACCGTTTGTTAAATAGCTCTCATCCGCAAATCATCATAAATAAATATATATAAATGAATCATTATATATATGGAGTAATTAAATGCAATATTTAGATATCAAATAACGTGAATATTGTTAAAGTAAATAGTTAAAGATTTAACGACCTTTCAATGGAGTAATTCCTCGCTTCACAAGTTCACCCAAATGCATAAACCCCAACAAACTGGGAGAGTTGAAGGGCCAAAAATGAGCTACGGGAATGTTAAATTGAGCAACCCGACTTGAAGAGTGAATGAGGCTAAACCATCAACAATAATACAAGTAACAAGAGGAGTATTATCATTGCTTTGAAGTTGAGAAAGAAAGAAGGCTGCAAAAAGGAGATAAGAAATTTTCTGGAGGTCGAAATACAAAGAGCGCGAGTAAGTCTAGCGGGACGTCGATGTCGTCGGAGGGGAAGGGCATGCTATCTGGAATGGTTTTGAAGTGAAAATTAGGTATGTCGTCGAGAGAGTTCAAACCTCTCGACTTGATTATACGTTTGTGATTGTATTCTGTGTTTACGAAAGTTATGTGAAAACCATTTTGATGAAGAAGCTTTGCTACACTTAGCATTGCGTTTATATGACTTTGTCTTTGGGAAAGGAATGCATACAACATGGGGCTTCTTAATCTCAATCCTTGCATGAGAATCCATGCTTTAATTTTCTCTCTTTTTCCCTTGCAAAATCTTACACTCCATACTTCATAATTTATAGTCGACTTCTGTTGATTTTTTTCCTTTAAGATTCGCATAAAAAGGTTGATGTTGTCTTAAATTATATATATAGTTCATTATTCCTTCTCCATGATAGTTTAATATTATTGTGGTTGTTGTTGTGATCCAGCTAAAGTTTAAAGATAAGGACACAAGACATGATTCTATTTATTGACTTAGTTTAAAGTAGATCATATAATACTCAAAAAACAAAATTATTATGCGCTTTTAAAAGAAAACAAGTACAAAATTATCCCAACTAAGATTTAGATCAGTTGGTACCTTTGCACAAAAGAACAAATAAGAATAAGAATAAGAATAGTTAATTTACCTATGGTAAAATGGTTGGAAAAGGAACTTTAGAGATTGGAGGTTACACTTTCGAAGATAGATTTTGAAGAAAAGGTTACTTGTATTATTGCTCACTTCTAGCTCTTCGACTTTATTTTAGCTTGATACAAACTCTAGGATATTACCCCTATTTATACTAGTGCATCCCCTAAACTAATGACTATGGTTTTGTTATTGGGATGTATGTCCTAATCTCGTGTAAGTTTGTAATATTACAATTTAAAATAAATAAGAGTTATTTTTTTAATGCTTTGTGTCTCGCACATTTCATTAACTTAATCCAATAAACTAAGCTCCAGGGTCATTGTATTTTGAGAGAACTAAGAACTTGAACGGTGTGTAATGGACACACGGGGAGGATCACGTTCGAGTTAATGACCCGAACGGTCTACAGTATATGGATAGGGTTGGAGACCTAATCCTGGATACGTTGTGGATGCGACCCGCTTTGTATTAGATAAAAACGAGGTGATCCAACTCGTTCATGTGGTTGACATGCGAGTGGGGGGCATCCTGTGCAATGAGATTGTATAAGACCGGACTGTGAATTATTAGACTTACTGATGTAACACCGTTGAAAGTATAGGACTAATAAATTCGTAGATGACCATTAGTGACTCGACCTTAATTCTGAGCGTGTTACAGACTCCTGTCTGCGGGGATCTGTCATTTGACTAGTACGGGTGAGGGTGGTCACAGTTACTCGCCCAATATAACTATGTTCTCAGGGACAGAACCACGTGGGGAGCTGGAAACTTGACTACACGAGAAGAAATTCACTCGTTCCCGATTTAGGGAAACTAGGGAGGTTGTTCCCTTAAGTGTTGTCTTCAGGGCTTGAACAACGGGGCCCCACCCTCTAACTAGCCCGAGAGAGTTGTTGTTTATGGTTGGAACATGCAACGTAGTTGTTCATTAGAGGAGCAGTGGGACTTAAGGAGCAAGAGATAGACACAGGGGTAAAACGATAATTTGACCTTGTTGTGGCTACGAACAACCTATGAAGGGTCGACTGACGGGCATTGGTTATATCGATGGACACAACTTGTCTTACAAATGATGAGAGTGTTGGGATGTATGTCCTACTCTCGTACATGTTTATAATATTCACTATTGAAACAAATAAAAGTTATTTTTTTATCACTTTGTGTCTCGCATATTTACAAACTTTATCCAATAAACTAAGCACCAGTGTCATTGAATTATGAGAGAACTAGAACTTAAACGGTGTGTAGTGGACACACAGAGAGGATCACATTCGAGTTAATGACCCGAACGACCTACAGTATATGGATATGGTTGGAGACCTCATCCTGGATACGTTGTGGATACGGACCCTTTGTATATCTCAAACGAGGTGATCCAACTCGTTCATGTGGTTGACATGCGAGTGGGAGCATCTTGTGCAATGAGATTGTACAAGACCGACCGTAAATTATTAGACCTACTAATGTAACACCGTTGACAGTATAGGACTAATAACTTCGTAGATGACCATTAGTGACTTGATCTTAATCCTGAGTGTGTTACGGACTCCTCATGGAGTCCGTCCTATGACTAGTACGGGTGAGGGTGGTCACATTTACTCGCCCAATATGCTTATCTTTTTAGGGACAGGACCACGTGGGGAGCTGGAAACTTGACTACGCGAGATGGAAATCACTCGTTTTCTACTTAGGGAAACTAGAGGTGTTGTTCCCTTAAGTGCTGTCTCCAGGGCTTGGATAACGGGCGCCCATCCTCTCACTGGTCTAAGAGGGGGTGTTGTTTATGGTTGGACCATACAACGTTGTTGTTCATTAAAGGAGCAGTGGGAACTGAAGGAGCAAGAGGTAGACACAAGGGTAAAACGGTAATTTGACCCAGTAGTGCCTACGAATAACCTGTGAAGGGTCGACTCATGGGCATTGGTTATATCAATGGACACACCTTGTCCTACAGTGATGGGAGTGCAGCTACGGGTTTTAGTGGAATGCTACCGTAGCTAATGAATATTGAATAACCGGGTCAAAGAGTTTGACAGGTTAGTCTCGGATCATTGGAGCTCGTCATCTGTAGGTCCATTATGTCTCTCGATTGGCTCAAACTGGATACATAGAGGGTTTATAATTTTGTGTGGATTTGAAGTGTTCAAATTCATTAAAAGGGTGTTTATGTAATTTATATGAGATATGATTGACAAATTATATAGTTTAATATGAATGAGATCCATAATAAACTATAGGTTAGCCTAATTGCTTAATTAGTGTTAATTTAGAGAAATTGAATTGAGAGAAATTAAATTGAATGTGATTCAATTTAAAATCCACAATTATACAAATGTGATTTGTATTATAAGGTATGAGATATTTTATTATATGTGGTTATGCAAATATGATTTGCATAACCTAAGGTTAATGGTAAAATGGTAAATAGGTGGAGATTTCAACTCCACCTATCACCATTATATAATGCCTTTGTGAGAAGGCATTTGCAAGGTTTTGACTCTCTCAATCTCTCTCAAATTTCTTCTCTATCTTAAACCAAAAGAGTCCCACCACTCTCCCTTTACCGAAGGAGAACAACTAAGAAGATCTTTCAGAGGTGTTCAATTGTTCGTTGTTTGGAGAGTTCGTGATCGTAGAGATCGAGAACACGAAGAGTTCGTGACCGGAGAAGGATTTCTTGGAGAAGCGTTCTTCAACAAATAAGTGGATTGTCTTACTATTTTTCCTTCTCTTACAACATGTTTAGCCTAGGAATTTATGTGTTATGAAATGTTTTTCACAACGATCACCGCGAAAATTCAAAGTCGTTTTCCACTGCGGGAGATTCACTCCCTTCAATTAGTATCAGAGCCAAGTTGGCTTCTTCGTTGTGCAAAATGATTTTCTTAAAATTAAGTGGTTTATGCTTTAATTCATGAGATGAATTGTGGTTTTACAAATTGGATGTTTCGATTTTCGAACTTAATTTTAGATTTACTTTTCTGTTGATAAGATCAATGTAACGCTCGTTGTTTTGAGCAATCAGAAAGTAAATCGAGTCTGTAAGTCTGTGTCGTTCGTGGCAAGAGTTGTTGTGAATAAATTGGAGCGGAATCGGGCAAAAAATGACGAAGAACAGCAAAGGAGTTTGTTGTTCTGTCGACAATGTTGAGACATCTGTTCTTGGCGTCTCAACGTTGTTCGCGCAAGAAGGGCCGAGTTGCAGGTCGGCGTTACAGCAGCCAACGCCGCCACGACGCTTACAACGCTACTTGAGCGTAGAGGGCGATTAAGTGGCGATTCGAGCGAGTGGCGTGATGGTGGTTATTCCATCATGGGGCATTAATTTTAGTTATTTTAATTAGTTTTCTTTTCTAAAATGTATTTTATAATAAATTTTATCAATTAATATTAATATAAATGTTATATTAATGTTAATTAATTTAATTAATGTCCCTAGGGTGCCAAAATCGGTCTAATTTTGCTATGAATTTATTTTATGCACGAGATGTATGAAATTTATTTATTCTATGTGCATAATGTATGTCATATAGATTAAAATCCCACCTTAGGTTAAATATTTCATGCATCATGTTTATATTATAAGATTTATAATGTATAGTATGCATGATAGGATTATATCATAAGAGTTATAATATAATGTTTGCATGTTTCAATTTATTTAATATAAGTGTTATATTTCTTAGATTAAAAGCATGCACATGCATTTAATTCACGTGATGAATGCATGTTATATAGTTTATTATTCATGTGATGAATGATCGAGCAATATAACATAGAAATGCATGTAACCTAAGTTAATTATTAGTTTTAAAATGTTTAGAATATGAATAATTAGACTTAGGTTCTCTAGTTCTAATAAGATTAGAATTAGGAAATCAAATATGATTTATGAATGGAGACTAATTAGTAACTCTGTCTAAGAAAGGTTCTGTCTAAGGCTGAGGTATTTAAGCTGACGCTTTGCGGAACACCCCTACCTTGGAACCGACTTGGGAGTGAATTTGGTCCGGAGATTCATAGGTTATATTGTCGTGAGTGCCATTAATTAAAAGTTAATTAATTTACTCATATAAACCTAAGTTAATAATGTGATTATAGACTTAGACTAATCCAATATAAGAGTTATATTGGTAGACTTAGGTAAATATTAGCCGATTTATCTAGGTCAATCCCGATTAGTTTAAAGTGCTGAGTGAGAGGAAATAAAATGTATAAGATACATTTGATTTTTCCGACCACAAATCTCCGTTAAGTTCACACCGTGAGATCCATACTTGGCCTCGTGGCGTAAATGGGAGCATCCCCCTTCGGATCGTATTTGTATGAGTCAATATCAACATGGATGGAGAGAGTACTTACAGTGAGTGGGAGTGGGACCTGTGAAAACGGGACCCACGATCTCTTCTTTCGATTCACACCGTGAGACGCCTATGATCCACCTGCTAGTTTGGCTTGGACTAGACAATCCCTTCGGAGGACCTTTATCATGGGAGTCGAAATACCGTGAATTCTCGAAAGGGATACAATTTCCTTGTTAGTTTTCCTTCTTGGTTCACCCTTCGGTGGCTATTGTTTGGACTGATACTGTGAAATTTAAATATTGAGGGTGACACTCACGAGATTCATTCAGAGTTAATGGATTCAGACCGAAAAATAGTAACTGGACGCCTAATGGAATAAGAGTTATTCTGGTATTAGGGTCTGGTCGAGAAAGCCTCGTCCTAGAGGAGGAGTGTTTCTGTTCACCCTTCGGTGGCGGTCATTCTAAACTTTTGGGGTATCATTGCAAATTTTAATGACCTAGGAATCATAGGATAAAATTTTGCTAAAACCTGATTGGATTTTCAAAGTTTTGCGAGACTAATACAAAGTTTTTTACTTGTTTTCAGCAAAAATGTTTGGCTCAATCATCGCCCTATTAGCTTCCGACAAACTAGTGGGAGATAATTTCCAAACGTGGAAAAATAATATCAACACAATTGTAGTAACTGACGACCTAAAGTTCGTGCTCACTGAGGAGTGTCATCTGGTGTCGGGCTCGATCGCATCGCGAAGTATTCGTGATGCGTACGATCGATGGATCAAGGTCAATGAAAAGGCCAAGGTCTATATCATTGTCAGCTTATCTGAAGTATTGGCAAAGAAGCATGAGGTGATGATCACCGCCAAGGATATAGGGAAATCCTTGCAAGAAATGTTTGGACAACAATCCTTTCAGGTCCGACATGATTCCCTCAAACATGTCTTCAATGCACGGATGAAAGAAGAGACATCCGTCCATGAATACGTTCTGGACATGATGACCCACTTTAATCTGGCAGAGATGAACGGGGCTTCAATCACGAGTCGAGCCAGGTCAGCTTTATTTTTGAGACTCTACTGAAGAGTTTCCTTCAGTTTAATAGCAATGTTGTTATGAACAAAATTAGCTACACTCTGACAATCCTTCTAAACGAACTACAGAACTTCCAATCCTTAATGAGGATTAGGACACCGGAAGCTGAGGCAAACGTTGCCTTCAGGTCCTATAACAGGGGTTCGACCTCTAGGACAAAATCTGTAGGTTCTTCTGGCCCGAAAGGGAAGAAGAAGAAGATGAAGAAGCGCAAAGTCGATCGTGTCATCGTCCAAAAAAGGGCAAAAAGGTCAAGGAAGTTGCGAGAGAAAGGAAAAGTGTTTCCACTGCAATGGGGACGGACACTGGAAGCGTAACTGTCCCAAGTTCCTTGCCGAGAGGAAGAAAGAAGGTAAATGTGATTTACTTGTTATAAAAACTTGTTTAGTGGAGAGTAATGACTCTGCCTGGATACTGGATTCGGGCGCCACTAACCATGTTTGTTCTTCTTTTCATGGAATTAGTTCTTGGCAGCAGCTGCGAGAGGGTGAGATAACGCTACGGGTTGGATCCGAGGAGGTTGTCTCTGCTGCAGTAGTCGGCACAGTGAAGCTCTATTTTGGCGGGAAGTACTTATTATTGGATAATTTGTACATAGTGCCAGGGTTTACTATAAACCTTGTTTCCATTTCTTTCCTTATTGAACATTGTATTTCAGCTTCTTTTGAATTAAATAAAGCATTTATTTCTTTCAAAGGCAACTTATTGTGTTCCGCTTCACTTGAGAATAACTTGTACGTTTTGAAACCTAATTCGGTCAAAAGTGTTTTGAATACTGAATTGTTTAAAACGGCAGAAACACGAACTAAGAGAGTAAAAGTTTCTTCTAAAAAAAATGCCCATCTTTGGAATCTAAGGTTAGACCACATTAATCTTAATAGGATTGAGAGACTAGTGAAGAGTGGACTTCTAAGCGAGTTGGAAGAAAACTCTTTACCAGTATGTGAGTCATGCCTTGAAGGCAAAATGACCAAACGTCCTTTTAGTGGAAAAGGTATAGAGCCAAAGAGCCCCTTGAGCTTATACATTCTGACTTCTGTGGTCCGATGAGTGTTAAAGCACGAGGAGGTTACAAATACTTTGTATCTTTTATAGATGACTATTCAAGGTATGGGTATATTTACCTAATGCATAGGAAGTCTGAAACTCTTGAAAAGTTGAAGGAGTACAAGACTGAGGTTGAGAACCTGTTAGGTAAAACTATAAAAACACTTCGATCGGATCGAGGTGAAGAGTATATGGACACTTAATTCCAGGACTATATGATTGAACATGGAATTACGTCCCAACTCTCAGCACCTGGTATACCACAGCAGAATGGTGTATCGAAGAGGAGAAACAGAACCCTGTTGGACATGGTTCGGTCGACGATGAGCTATGCTCGTCTCCCTGATTCTTTTTGGGGTTACGCAGTGGAAGTTGTGGTCTATATTTTGAACAACGTTCCGTCGAAAAGTGTTTGTGAAACACCTTTCGAACTTTGGAATGGACGTAAAGGCAGTTTACACCATTTAAGAATTTGGGGATGCCCGACCCATGTGTTGGTGTCAAACCAAAAAAAGTTGGAACTCCGTTCAAAATTGTGCCTTTTTGTAGGTTACCTACCCAAAAGAGACTAGGGGTGGTCTATTTTTCGATCCTAAGGAAAATAGGGTGCTTGTGTCGACAAACGCCATTTTCCTTGAGAAAGACCACATCAGGGATCATTTACCTAGGAGTAAAATTGTGTTAAACGAAATGGACAGTACATCAGCAAGAGTTGTTGATGGGGCTAGTACGTCAACAAGTGTTGTTGATCCTAGCTCGTCTAGTCAAGTCCGTTCTCAAGAGTTGAGAATGCCTCGTCGTAGTGGGAGGGTTGTGAGATAGCCTGAACATTACATGGGTTTGGCTGAAACCCAAGTCGTCACCCCTGATGATGAGTGTGAGGATCCATTGACCTACGATCAGGTAATGGCAGACGTTGACAAAGACGAATGGACCAAAGTTATGGACTAGAAAATGAAGTCGATGTACTTCAATTCTGTCTGGGAGCTTGTGGATCAACCGAATGGGGAAAAACCTATAGGTTGCAAATGGATTTACTGATGGAGATCTGATCTCCTTGAGCAGCGAAAACGTGTTTCGGATCGTAATTGCTTGATTGTTTTCATTGAACCAAAAACCAGTACATTGATAAATAAAATAGAACAAGCATGAAATTCTAATCCTATTAGACATGGATTGTAGCAAACATGCAAACATGTGTTTAACAATTAAACTAAAGGGAAGAAGAAGAATACCTTTGTAGTTTCTAATTCTCCAGCAAAGCAACTCCTTGCTCCAAAAGAAAACAGCAACACAGAAACTTCAAAAGTTCTCTGTTTTTCACTGTGAAACAACACCACCACTTGGATAACCTTCTATATCTTTGAATGCTTAGATCTTTCCTTTGTGGGAAGGATTCCAACAGTTGGGAGATTTTTGGGAATTCTAGAGATTGAGAGAGAGAAAATTTCTTCTGTGAGTTTCAATCTAATTGATCGATCAAAAAACCAGCTTCACCTCTCTTCAGGAGAAGTTAAACCCAGCAAATGGGAATTCTCACTTCCTATCGAATAGGGAGTTGGGAGAGAGGGGGAACGTGTCAGGGTCTTTCTGACACGTTCCTTATTTAATTTAATCACATTAATTAAATAATATAAATTAAATATCTTATATTTAATTTACATTAAAACACATTTAATGAATTATCCCTTTATCATATAGTTTAATGCACATCTAATGTACATTAAATTTAATCTATAGTTTTTAAATATGAATCACATTCACATTTTAATCTAATATTTGAACTCTTTCAAATATTTAATTCTCTCACATAATTTAATATGAATCATATTCAAATTAAATTTATAGTTCCAAAACTATATATTATATCGTATTTAAATACATCAAATATATTCCCTAATGAATTTGAACATTTCAAGTTCAAATGATCTAAGAACCCTTTACGAGCTAGAAGGTGGACCTAATGGACCTACAGATCAGAAGCTCCAACGATATGAGACTGCTCGGTTAATCTCATTAACCTCCCAATCAACATTCGTTAACTACGGGAATACTCCACTAAAGTCCCACAACTGCACTATTCTCACTGCAGATATATTTCTGTGTCCACCGATATTGACCAATAACAGCAAGTCAATCCTTCACGAATGTTCGTAACACCAGCTGGGTCAAATTACCATTTTACCCATAGGTTACATCTTGTGCCTTAAGTACTAGTGCTCCTCTAATGAACAATTTGTTTGTGGTCCTACCAACAAATGTGTCCGTCTCGGGCCAATGAGAGGGTCGGGCCCTTTGTTCAAGTCCCGGAGACCACTTAAGGAACATTCCTCTACTTACCCTAGTAAAGCGGGAAGGAGTGAATTTCATCTTGCTAAGTTAAGTTCCCACTACTCACTCGGTCTTGTCCCCAAGAAGGTAGGCATATTGAGTCGGCGAATCGCCACTCTCACCCATACTAGTCAAAGGACAATCCTCGCAAAAGCAGGAGTTCGTGAATCTCGCTCGAGATTGAGATCAAGTTGCCTAGGTCATCCAAGTGAAATAGAAACCTAAATTGTCAACGGAGTTGCTACTAGAGGTTACTATTTCGTGGTCTGGTTTTATGTAATCTCATGACATAGGATATCCCCACTCACATGTCATCTACACGAACACGTTAGGATCACAGTGTTTGTATCAAATACAATGTGGGCCACATCCATAGTTTTACCAGTATAAGGTACGCAAACCTTATCCCCTAACTATAGACCCTTTAGGTTGTATCTCGAATCGAGATCCTTTTTATGTACATTACATTCAATTAAAGATTCATTTAACAACCTTGGATGTTTAGTTTATTGGATTTAGGGTTTAAATAAAGGCAAACTCAGAGATAACGAACAATAACACTTTATTGAAATAATAACACTTTATTACATTAATTAGAACATAATTACAAACTACGAGTTTTAGGACACAAATCTCAACAAACTCCCACTTGAACTAAAACTCTAGTGGGGTACATCATAATCTAAAACAGTGGTTACAAGAGATAGAAATAAAATAAACTAGGGAATCCATATACCCCTTTACATATCTCCCACTTGCCCTAGATTAGCTTATTTACACGTCTCGTGAGACCTGCACTTTCCGTGATGACCCTCGAACACTTTAGCCGTGAGAGTCTTTGTAAATGGATCAGCAATATTGTGCTCCGAGGCGATCTTCGTGAATGTCACATCTCCTTGTTGCACTATTTCTCGTATCAGGTGATACTTACTCTCGATGTGCTTTCCTCGCTTATGGCTGCGAGGTTCCTTCGAATTGGCTACCGCACCACTGTTGTCACAGTATAAGATGATGGGAGATTCCATATTTGGAACAACTTCCAAATCAGTAAGGAATTTCCTTAGCCAAACAGCCTCTTTAGCTACTTCACAAGCAGCGACATACTCAACCTCCATTGTTGAGTCAGCGATGCATCATTGCTTGATGGTTCTCCATACTATAGCTCCACCGTTAAGGGTGAAAACTAATCCCGATGTCGATTTCCGAGAATCCTTATCGGTTTGAAAATCAGAATTAGTGTATCCAGTAAGGATCAGATCCTTAGACCCATACACAAGCATATAATCCCTCGTTCTCCTTAGATACTTGAGGATATTTTTAACTGTTGTCTAGTGGTCTAACCCTGGATTGGATTGATACCTACTGACTATTCCCACTACATAACAAATGTTCGACCTCGTGCATAGCATAGCATACATTAAGCTACCTACTGCAGAGGCATAGGGAATGTGTCTCATATCCTCAACATCTTGAGGTGTCTTGGGACACTGTTCCCTAGACAGATGAACTCCATGCCTGAAGGGTAATAAGCCCCTCTTGGAATTATGCATCGAATATGTGGACAACATTTTGTCGATATAAGACGCTTGAGACAGTGTTAGCGTTCTGTTTTTGCGATTCCTAAAGATCTGAATCCCAAGAACATACTGCGCCTCTCCCAAATCTTTCATTTGGAATTGGGTCGCCAACCAATTCTTTATGTCAGTTAGGTATCCTACATCATTCCCAATGAGTAGGATATCATCCACATAAAGTACTAACAAAGCTACTTTGTCGTTGACGATCCTCTTGTAAACACAAGACTCGTCAACGTTTTGGTCAAAGCCGTAAGACTTGATCGCAGTATCAAATCCTATATTCCAAGATCTTGATGCTTATTTCAATCAATAAATGGATCGATTAAGCTTGCAAACTTTTTGCTCCTGACCTCGTGCTATGAACCCTTCGGGCTGAGAGATATAGATGCTCTTGTCAAGATTACCATTCAAAAAGGCAGTCTTGACGTCCATTTGCCAAATTTCATAATCATAAAACGCGGCTATGGACAAGAGTATCCTTATAGACTTCAACATAGCAACAGGGGAAAAAGTTTCTTCATAGTCAACTCCTTCCCTTTGGGTAAAACCCTTTGCTACAAGTCTAGCCTTAAAGGTCTGTACCTTTCCGACTGCATCTCTCTTTCTCTTATAGATCCATTTACACCCTATGGGTCTAACCCCTCAGGTTGGTCTACAAGTTCCCATACTGAATTGAAGTCCATTGACTCCATTTCAAGGTCCATGGCTTTGATTCATTGATCCTTGTCTACGCCATTCATTGCTGCTTATAAGACAATGGATCTTCTACGCCATCATCGGGTATGACAACTTGAGTTTCAGCTAAACCCAAGTAGCGGTCAGGTTGGGAAACAACCCTCCCACTCGCATCGAGGCATTCCCAACGATTGAGAAGGACGAGACTGACTTGAGGTGTTGACTCCTCCATCAACTCTTGATGAAGGTCCAGCTTGATCAACAACTCTTGTTGGTTCATGTGTAGCTTCATTTAGTACTAATTTACTATGCGGTTTATGATTCCTCATGTGATCTTCCTCCAAGAACGTGGCGTTTGTCGATACAATCACCTCTCGTTTCTTTGGGATAGCCAACAAATTGGCACAATCTTGAACGAGGTTCTATTTTCTTTGGGTTTGTCACGAGCACGTGTGCCGGACAACCCTAAATCCTGAAGTGTTGTAAACTAGGTTTATGCCCCTTCCAAAGTTCAAAAGGTGTTTCTGAAACACTTTTTGATGGAACACTGTTTAAGATCTGAACTGCAGTCTTTACTGCGTATCCCCAAAACGAGGTAGGCAATTGAGCATAGCTCATCATAGAACGAACCATGTCTAACAAGGTTCTATTTCTCCTTCTCGACACACCATTTTGCTGTGGTGTATTAGGTGCAGAGAGTTGAGATTTAATTCCACGTTCTATCATATAGTCTTGGAATCGCAAATCCATGTACTCTCCACCTCGATCCGATCAAGTATTTTAATTGTTTTTCCTAATGTATTCTCTTTGACCTTATACTCTTTGAACTTTTCAAGAGCTTCAGGACTTGTGATGCATTAGGTATAGATAACTCATACCTCGAATAATCATCTATGAAAGAGATGAAATATTCTGTACTCTCCTCGAGCTTTAACATTCATCCACCACAAAGATCCGAATGTACAAGTTCTAGGAGTTCTACGACTCTATAACCTTTTCCAAAGAAAAGGTCGTTTGGTCATTTTACCTTCCAAGCAGGACTCATGAAGGCGGTAAGAATCATCTTCTAACTTGTTTAGAAGTCCATTCTTAGAAAGTCTCTCAATCCGGTTGAGATTAATATGACCAAGTCTAAGATACCACAAATAGGTATTATTATTTGGAGAAATTCTTTGCCTTTTATTCTGAAAAGCTAGCATTCTTAAACATCTCATGATTTAAAAGTGCTTTGGTTTTATTCGGTTTCAGACATATAAGCCATTTTTCAATTTTGCAGAACAAATATTGACACCCTCTTTCAAAATGAACGCTTCATTGATTGAAAAAGAAATACAATATCCATGTTCTATTAAACAAGAGATAGAAATTAAGTTCCTTTTAAGCTTAGGAAGAAATTAAGTTCCTTTTAAGCTTAGGAACTATATACAGATTTTTCATTAAAATAAATCTATCTCCGAAAAATAACTTGGCATCTCCCACTGCACGAGCTGAGACGACGTCTCCCGTTCCGACCACGAGCGTCATCTCACCCTCTTCGAGCTCCTTGAAGGAACTAGTTTCACAAATGAAGAGCAAACGTGATTAGTAGCTTCGAATCAAGTATCCAGGTTAAATCATCATTTTCCACTAAACAGTTTCAAGAACAAGTAAATCTAATTTACCTTTATTCTCTTTGAGCTCAAGCAAGGTATTTTGGGCGCTTTCTCTTCCAAAGGCCCATCCATGTTGCGGTGGAAACACTTTCCTTTATCCTCAAGCTTGGCTTTTCCTTGCCTTTGTCAAGCAAAGATGTGCCTTCCCTTTCCTCCTATTTTCTTCTTTTGGGTCTTCTTAAGCCCGGAAGATGAGCTACTGAGACTTAGTCCTGGAGGATGAACCCTTCGGAACCTTTCCCGGAATGGGCAAACAGATTTGCCTCTCCATCACCTGTCCCCTTATTCTTCATAAGAGACCGGAAAGTTTGTAGTTCATTAAGGAGAGTAGTCGAGTTATACTCTATCTTGTTCATCACCGCATTCTTTGCGTAATTGCGGGAAACTCTTCTAAGAGATTCCGGGATGAACGATACCTTCGCTCACAATGACCGCTCCGTTCATCTCAAATGCCACGTTGAAGTGGACCATCGGATCAAGAACGTGTTCTCTCACCAATGACCCTCCTTCATACGGGAGTTATAAACGTATTTGAGGGATTCGTGTCGAATCTGTCCCGCACGGTTGTCCAAACATTTCTGTAGTGAACTCCATGATCTCACGAGTTGAGACCATGCCCTCGTGCTTTTGGCCGTAACTTCGTAAACACTAGCCAAAATGTAGACCTTGGCCTTATCATTGGCCTTGATCTAGCGGTCGTGCGCCTCCTTAATGTATTGAGGAGCGTTACAAGCGAGAAATCGAGGACATTCCTCGCTTAGTACGAACCGAAGGTCATCAACAACGAGAATCGTATTCATGTTGGACTTCCACGTAGTAAAATTCTCACCGATTAAACTACGCTTTTAAGTAAGGCTATTATTGAGGACGACATCTTTCGAAAATCCAAAATAGTTCTAATTAGTTATGCCTTTAAACCCATTGTAAAAACCAATCTAATTTAGCAAAATTATTAAAGAACCCTAGTGTTTAAAATAAAACCCATTGTTTAAGTTAAACCTTTAATTTTGCAACGATACTTCAAGAGTTTAAAACAAAAGCCTCAAGTCAAGCAGGTCATTCCTCCCTTGAATTGAGACTTTCTCACCAATTCCCACTACTGGAACATCTCATGTCCCAATGGTCCTTAGCTACCGTTTGTTTGGTCAAGGATTTGTTAACTAGCTTAACTCATCCCGTAAATGTGACCACTGCCATTTTCGGATCCAATAGGCCCGAGCCAACAACCTCTACTATTAAGAAAGACAACTGCTGGCAAACAACCTAAGAGACCCTATCCATTTCTGGAGTTTGCGGTGTTCTGATCCCTATAGTCAGGCCGTCCATAGGGATTGGTTGTTCCATGACAACCTAGCAGGTGAACTATAGAAATCTCACGGTGCGACCTAATGGAGGAGACCGTAGATACGCTTGACACGCGTCCCCGCTCCCATTTACTATGGATACTTCCCATTCACCTTGGTATTGAACCATGCAAACACATATCGTAGGGGGATGCCCAATTGATGCCACGTAGCCGAGCATGGAACTCACGGTGTGAACTCTTGAGGACGTGAGAGTAAACTTGATGCGAACATTTCGTTTTCTCCCACCAAGTTCCTAAAATTTGGGTATGATATTTAACTTAGTCGGATTCTCGCTAAAGGAATCTATCTAAGTCTATGCCTATTATAACTATTATAACTAGGTCTTAAAACCTTATGTCTAGGTGAATAAACATTTTAATTACCTAGAGATAATTCGAAATCGAGGTTAATTCAACTCGTGTTCCGGTCGCCTCAGTGCAGAGGTGTTAGTTAACTGTCACTTAAGTACTCCCAAATTTTTAGACAGAACTTCACCCTGTGAGTTCCTTTATAACTAAAGTCCTAAAGTCCTACTATATTTTAAACTATTTAAAATACTACGTAAGACTTATTTCTAATTTATTAGAAATTGAAACTTAGGTCTAAATTAATTTTAAAAGATTTAAAACTAATTAAATTTAACCCAAGTTCCTATGTTTGCATGCATTTCTTTATTATCGGTTATGGTTACTAAAACCCCTTTAATTATAACTTTTATAAATTTTAATAATTAACCTATGATAAAGAAACTATATTATAAATCCAACAATCTATATTCAAATTGGAATTATAAAAGAAATTCAACTACTTGAATTCTAAATTTACTTAAACAAAATAACATTTATTTTAAACTAAGTAATTTCATGCTCCATGCAATTTATTTTCCATATAATCTAATTATAACACTTATAATTAATTACTCATGAAAAAATACATTAGTCATGCATTCAACCATATTCATATAACATTTATATAAATAAAATGCATGAACATGCTTATCCTATGGTGGGAATAATCTAAATGACATTCACATAGATAAATAGCTGTAAAATCGGAATAATTTGGCCCCTAAAATGCAAAAAAAAAATAAATTACATTAATCTATTTCATGAAACCGGTCCAAAAACACCCTGAACTAGCCTTGAACCGCTCGAACCGGACCAAAACCAACGAACCAAATTTCGAACCGGGTCACTATCGCTTGATCGCCTCACGGCGTTGCAACGCCTGCTTCATCCTCGCGCGCGCCTGCTATCGGGATGGCGTTGCAACGCTGAGGGGTATCGTTGTAGCCGCTGACCCCTTGATCGCCCGCGATAGGGAACGCTGGCGTTGCGATGCTGTTCTCCAGCGTTGCAACGCTGCTGCTTCGACAATAGCCTTCTTCCACGAACACAGCAGCTTCGTTCTTCAATTCCTCCTTCGATTCTCAACCAAATTGAATGAAACTTGCCCCGAACGACTAGTAACTCAATTACAGACTCAATTTTGCACTTTTTGCCCAAAAACGCAGGGGCCTTTACATATAATTTGATCAAAATCAAAAGTAAACTATGGCCAAAAAATTCCTAAACAGTATTACAACAAACCAATGCAATTCCCACCAAAATCAATGCAATTTTGTTTCAAAACAAAACAATACAAGCATTGCTCTGATACCAATTGATGGAGATCTGATCTCCTTGAGCAGCGAAAACGTGTTTGGCATCGTAATTGTTTGATTGTTTTCATTGACGGGAAGGAGTGAATTCCATCTTGCTAAGTTAAGTTCCTAGCCGATCACTCGGTCTTATCCCCAAGAAGGTAGGCATATTGAGTCGGTGAATCTGGCCACTCTCACCCATACTAGTCAAAGGACAATCTCTCGCAAACAGGAGTTCGTAACCTGCTCAGGATTGAGATCAAGTTGCCTAGGTCATCCTAGTGAAATAGAAACCGAACTAGTCAATGGAGTTACAGCTAGAGGTTACTATTTTGTGGTCCGGTCTTATGTAATCTCATTACATAGATATCCCTACTCACATGTCATCTACACTAACACGTTAGGATCACAAAGTGTTTGTATCAAATACAAAGTGGGCCACATCCATAGTTTTACTGTGGTAAGGTACCCAAACCTTATCCCCAACTATAGACCACTTTAGGTCAGATCTCGAACCGAGATCCTTTTTATGTACATTACATTCAGCTTAAAGATTCATTTAATGACCTTGGATGTTTAGTTTATTAGATTTAGGGTTTAAATAAAGGCAAACTCGTAGATAACGAACAATAACACTTTATTGAAATAATAACACTTTATTACATTAATTAGAACATAATTACAAACTACGAGTTTTAGGGCACAAATCCCAACATCTACAAGGGTAAATGTGGCGTAGATGGGAAGCTGCAGACCTTCAAAGCACGACTAGTGGCAAAGGGTTTTACCAAGGTTGAAGGGGTTGACTATGAGGAAACCTTTTCACATGTTGTCATGGTAAAGTCGATCAGGATCCTTCTGGCCATTGCCGCATATTATGACTATGAGGTATGGCAGATGGATGTCAAGACAAACTTTCTGAATGGCAAACTTGACGAGACCATCTACATGGACCAGCCCAAAGGGTTCATTGCCCAAGGAAAAGAGCAAAAGGTTTACCAGTTTCATAGGTCTATTTATGGACTGAAACAAGCCTCGAGGGCTTGGAATATAAGGTTTGATGAGGCGATCAAATCTTATGGCTTTAATCAGAATGTTGACGAGCCTTGTGTCTATAAGAAAATCGTCAACAGTATTGTCGAATTTCTAATATTATATGTGGATGATATCCTGCTCATTTGAAATGAGGTAGGATTTCTTACTAACGTTAAGAAATGGTTGGCTTCGCAATTCCAAATGAAAGATTTGGGAGAGGCTCACTATGTTCTAGGTATCCGGATAGTCCAAAACCTAAAGAAACGTAACACCGCCATGTCTCAAGCGCCTTATATTGACAAGATGTTGTTTAGATATAAGATGCAAAACTCCAAGAAGGCCTTGTTGCCTTTCAGGCATGGGGTTCACCTGTCTAAGGATTAATGTCTTAAGACTCCTCAAGAAGTTGAGGATATGAGACGAATCCCTTATGCTTCAGCAGTAGGGAGCCTCATGTATGCCATGTTGTGTACTAGGCCCCACATCTTTTATGTAGTTGGGATTGTAAGTAGGTATCAATCCAATCCAGGATTAGATCACTGGACAACCGAAAAGGAAATCCTCAAGTATCTTAGGAGAACGAGGAACTAGAGCGTTGTGTATGGGAGTCGGGATTTTATCCTTACAGGATATACAGACTCTGACTTTCAGACCGATAAGGATTCTAGAAAATCCACTTCAGGGTCAGCCTTCATTCTAAATGGAGGAGTTGTAGTTTAGCGAAGCATAAAGCAGGGATGCATCGCTGGTTCCACAATGGAAGCCGAGTATGTTGCGGCCTGTGAAGCTGCAAAGGAAATTGTTTGGCTTAGGAAGTTCATGATGGATTTGGAAGTTGTTCCAAATATGAACTTGTCGACACTCTGTTTTTGACAACAAGTGGTGCAAAGAGCAAACTCGAGAGAGCCTCGGAGTCATAAGATATGCAAATCATATTGTCGATTAGCCTCGGAGTTGAAATCTCCACCTATTTACCATTTTACCACAACCTTAAGTTATGCAAATCATATTTGCATAACCACATATAATATGATATCTCATACCTTATAATACTAATAACATTTGAATCAATTTGGATTTTAAATTGAATCACATTCAATTTAATTTCTTTCAATCCAATTTCTCTCAATTAGCACTAATTAAGCAATTAGGCTAACATATAGTTTATTATGAATCTCATTCATATTAAACTATATAATATGTCAATCATATCTCATATAAATTACGTAAATACCCTTTTAATGAATTTGAACACTTCAAATCCACACCAAATCAGAAACCTCTATGTATTTAGTTTGAACTAACCCATGAACCTAATGGACCTACAGGTAACGAGCTCTAATGATCCGAGACTAACTTGTCAAACTCTTTGACCAGTATTCAACATTCATTAGCTACGGTAACATCCACTAAAGTCCCTAGTTGCACTCCCATCACTGTAGGACAAGTTGTGTCCATTGATATAACCAATGCACATGAGTCGACCCTTCAAAGGTTGTTTGTAGACACTACCGGGTCTACAAATGAAAGATTTCTTACTAACGTTAAGAAATGGTTGGCTTCGCAATTCCAAATGAAAGATTTGGGAGAGGCTCACTATGTTCTAGGTATCCAGATAGTCCGAAACAGGAAGAACAGAACACTGGCCATGTCTCAAGCGTCTTATATTGACAAGATGTTGTTTAGATATAAGATGCAAAACTCCAAGAAGGCCTTGTTGCCTTTCAGGCATGGGGTTCACCTGTCTAAGGATTAATGTCTTAAGACTCCTCAAGAAGTTGAGGATATGAGACGAATCCCTTATGCTTCAGCAGTAGGGAGCCTCATGTATGCCATGTTGTGTACTAGGCCCCACATCTTTTATGTAGTTGGGATTGTAAGTAGGTATCAATCCAATCCAGGATTAGATCACTGGACAACCGAAAAGAAAATCCTCAAGTATCTTAGGAGAACGAGGAACTAGAGCGTTGTGTATGGAGTCGGGATTTTATCCTTACAGGGATATACAGACTTCGACTTCTCGCACCGATAAGGATTCTAGAAAATCCACTTCAGGGTCAGCCTTCATTCTAAATGGAGGAGTTGTAGTTTAGCGAAGCATAAAGCAGGGATGCATCGCTGGTTCCACAATGGAAGCCGAGTATGTTGCGGCCTGTGAAGCTGCAAAGGAAATTGTTTGGCTTAGGAAGTTCATGATGGATTTGGAAGTTGTTCCAAATATGAACTTGTCGATTACCCTGTTTTTTGACAACAGGTGGTGCGAGCAAACTTCGAGAGAGCCTCGAGTCATAAGAGGGGCAAGCACATTGAGCGAAAGTATCACCTGACACGGAGATTGTGCAATCGCGGAGACGTGATACCACGCAGATAGCGTCGGAGCACAACGTTGCTGATCCATTTACAAAGGCTCTCACGGCTAAGGTGTTTGAGAGTCACCTAGAGAGTCTAGGTCTTTGAGTGCTTCCTGACTAGGGCAAGTGGGAGTATTGTAAAGGGTATTCAATGACATAGTTTATTGTAATTTTACTTGTACATTTGAGAAATGTATTTTGTACTCCACTAGCTTAGTCCAAGTGGGAGTTTGTTGGGATGTATGTCCTAATCTCGTACATGTTTGTAATATTCACTATTGAAATAGAGTTATTTTTTCATCACTTTGTGTCTTGCATATTTACAAACTTTGTCCAATAAACTAGCTCCAGGGTCATTGAATTATGAGAGAACTAGAACTTGAACGGTGTGTGTAGTGGACACACAGGGAGGATCACGCTCGAGTTAATGACCCAACGATCTACAAAGATATGGATAGGGTAGGAGACCTAATCTTGGATACACTCAGATGCGACCGATTTGTATTAGATACAAACGAGGTGATCCAACTCGTTCATGTGGTTGACATGCGAGTGGGGGCATCCTGTGCAATGAGATTGTACAAGATCGGACCGTGAATTATTAGACCTACTGATGTAACACCGTTGATAGTATAGGACTAATAACTCCGTAGATGACAATTAGTGACTCGACCTTAATCCCGAAAGCGTGTTACGAGATCTGCAGTGTATGCGAAGTCCGTCATTTGACTAGTACGCGGGTGAGGGTGGTCACAGTTACTCGCCTAATATGCCTATCTTCTCAAGCCACGAGGACCACGTGGGGTGCTGGGAACTTGACTACGCAAGATGGAATTCACTCGTTCCCGACTTAGGAAAACTAGAGGGGTTGTTCCATTAAGTGTTGTCTCCAGGACTTGGACAACGGGCGACCACACTCTCACTGGCCCAAGAGAGGTGTTGTTTATGGTTGGACCATACAATGTAGTTGTTCATTAGAGGAGTAGTGGGGACTTAAGGAGCAAGAGGTAGACATAGGGGTAAAACGATAATTAGACCCGGTAGTGTCTACAAACAACCTTTGAAGGGTCGACTCATGTGCATTGGTTATATCAATGGACACAACTTGTCCTACAGTGATGGAAGTGCAACTAGGGACTTTAGTGGATGTTACCGTAGCTAATGAATGTTGAATACTGGTCAAAGAGTTTGACAAGTTAGTCTCGGATCATTAGAGCTCGTTACCTGTAGGTCCATTAGGTTCATGGGTTAGTTCAAACTAAATACATAGAGGGTTTACAGTTTGGTGTGGATTTGAAGTGTTCAAATTCATTAAAAGGGTATTTACGTAATTTATATGAGATATGATTGACATATTATATAGTTTAATATGAATGAGATTCATAATAAACTATATGTTAGCCTAATTGCTTAATTAGTGCTAATTGAGAGAAATTGGATTGAAAGAAATTAAATTGAATGTGATTCAATTTAAAATCCAAATTGATTCAAATGTTATTAGTATTATAAGGTATGAGATATCATATTATATGTGGTTATGCAAATATGATTTGCATAACTTAAGGTTGTGGTAAAATGGTAAATAGGTGGAGATTTCAACTCCACCTATGACCATTATATAATGCCTTTGTGGGAAGGCATTTGCAAGGTTTTGGCTCATTTTTTTTTTTTTTTGGATTCTCACCAAGAGCTCTCTCTCAAACTCTCTAAATCTCTCTCAAATTTCCTCTCTGTCCTAAACCAAAAGAGTCTCACCACTCTCCCTTTACCGAAGGAGAACAACCGAGAAGATATTTCGGAAGTGTTCAATTGTTCGTTATTCGGAGAGTTCGCGATCGTAGAGATCGAGAGCACGAAGAGTTCGTGACCGGTGGAGGATTTCTTGTCGAAGCGTTCTTCAACAAGTAAGTAGATTTTCTTACTATTTTTTCCTTCTCTTACAGCATGTTTAGCCTAGGAATTTATGTGATAAATTCTGTTTTAAGAAATGTTTTTCACAACGATCACCGCGACGATTCAAAGTCCTTTTTCGCTGTGGGAGTTTCATTCCCTTCAGGGAGTGCAACTACAGGCTTTAGTGGAGTGTTACCGTAGCTAATGAATGTTGAATAACCGGGTCAAAGAGTTTGACAGGTTAATCTCAGATCATTGGAGCTTGTCATCTATAGGTCCATTAGGTCCCTCGGTTGGCTCAAAATTGGCAAATTTTGGGTTTACAGTTTGGTATGAATTTAAAGTGTTCAAATTCATTATTTGGGTATTTATGTCATTTATATGTGATATATATGATATAATATGTAGTTTGATGTGAATGAGAGTCATAATAAACTATAGTATAACCTAATTGATTAATTAGTGCTAATTGGAGAAATGAAATTGAGAGAAATAAAATTGTATGTGATTCAATTTAAAATTCCACAATTATGCAAATGAGATTTGTATAATAAGGTATGAGATACCTTATATTATGTAATATGCAAATATGATTTGCATATCATATGGTTTTGGTAAATGGTGATTTGGTGAAGGTTTTAACTCCACCACACACCAATATATAAAGGTTTTGCAAGAACCCTTTTAGGAGACTTTTGCCATTTTTTGGATTTTCATCCAAAGAGAGCATCTCACAATTCTCTCAATCTCTCTCAATTCAATCTATCTCTTATCCTCACCCAAAACCAAAAGGAGTCCCACAAACTCTCCCTCAACCTCCATAGAACAACCGAGAAGACCCTTTAGAAGTGTCTTGCCATTTGTTCGAGTATCGAGTTCAGATAGATCATTGGTTCGAGTGGGATCGAGATTGAGAAGGAGAAAACGTTGAAGAAGAGTTCTTCAAGAGGTTAGTAGATCTTTACCTACTGTTTTTTCTTGTTTTTATGCATGTTTAGCCTAGGATTAATGAGATTAATTCGATTTTAAGATACGAATTACACAACAAAACAACGATGTTTCACAACGTTTTCCCCTGCAGTAATTTCAATTCCTACAATTGGTATCAGAGCCAATCGTTGCTCTTAGTAGTGTATCTTGTAATTTCTTAAAATTAGGTGGGTAGCATTAATTTTTCATGAGATGAATGTTAATGGTTTGCATTTTTGGATGTTTTCGGTTTTTCGTACTTAGTTTAGATTTATATTAAAGTTGATGAGATCAATGTTAGGGCCCGGTGTTTTGGGGCATTTTTTTTAATGTAAATCGAGTTTGTAAGTCCGTGTCGTTCATGGCAAGAGTTGTTGTGAAGAAATCGGAGCAGAAACGGGCGAAATAGATGAAAAATAGCAAAAGAAGCTTGCTGGAATTTCAGCAGCGTCGCGAAGCTGTTCTTCAGCGTTGCGACGCCATCCATGTTGTTGGAGAGGCTGCTGCAGTGCAGCGTTGCAACGCCGCAACGTTGAGAACGCTACGCTTGACGCTGGAGGTTGCAACGCTGGACACAATATTGCAACGCTATCGCGTAGTGGGCAACAGTTCCCGAGAAATTCTAGCGTAGTGGTAAGGTGGCATACGTGGGATCTTCAAGGTCGGTAGTTCGAGACCTGCTAACAACCCTTTTTTATTTTTAATTTTATTTCTTTTGTAAAGTGAATTTCAATTAATATTAATATAATTGTTATATTAATGTTAATAAATTATATTAAAGTCCCTAGGGTGCCAAAAATCGGTCTAGTTATATTCTCGTGAGTGTCGTTAATTAAGAGTCAATTAATTTACTCATATGGACCTAAGTTAATAATGTGATTATAGACTTAGGCTAATCCAATATAAGTGTTATATTGGTAGACTTAGGTAAATTTTAGCCGGTTTATCTAGGACAATCCCGATTATTTTAAAGTGTTGAGTGGGAGGAAATAAAGTCTATGAGATACATTTAATTTTTCATCCACAAATCTCTCAAGTTAAGTTCACACCGTGAGATCCATACTCGACCTCATGGCGCAAATGGGAGTGTCCCCTCACGTGGTGGTATTTGTATGGTCAAAATTTAACGTGAATGGAGAGAGTACTTATAGTGAGTGGGAGCGGGACTCGTGAAAAACGGGACCCACGGTTTCTTCTTTCGATTCAACCCGTGAGACGCCTATGATCCGCCTCGCTAGTTTGACCTTGACAAGACAATCCCTACGGAGGGCCTTGATCATGGGAGTCTGAAACACCGTGAATTCTCGAAAGGGATACGATTTCCTTGTTGGTTTTCCTTCGTAGTCCTCCCTACTACTATTATTGTTTGTACGGATACTTGGAAATTTAAAGATAGAGGGTGACACTCACGTGTTTCATAAGAGTTAATGAATTCGCATCAAAAATGGTAACTAAATGCCTAATGGAATAAGAGTTATTCTGTATTAGGAGTCCAGGTCGAGAAAAGTCTCGCCCTAGAGGAGGAGTGGCTTTGTCTTCCTTTACGGTGTGATGATTCTAAACCTTTGGGGTATCATTGCAATTTTTAATGACCTAGGGATCATAGGATAAAAATTTGCTAAAACTCATTGGATTTTCAAAGTTTTGCTAGACTAATAAAAAGTTTTTCATTTTTCAAAGAACAAATGTCAAACGCCTTTAATGCTCTTTTAGCTTCCGATAAGTTAGTCGGCGATATTTTTCAAACGTAGAAAGACAATATTGACACGATTTTGGTAAATGACGACCTAGAGTTTGCGCTCACAGGTTATCCAAAAGAAACAAAAAATGGTATGTTTTACGATCCTCAAGAGAATAAGGTGTTTTTTGTCGACAAATGCCACATTCTTAGAGAAAGACCACAATAGAAGTTATCGACCTCGCAGTAGACTAGTATTAAATGAACTTTCCAAAGACGCTACAGATAAAGCTAGTTCATCTACTAAAGTAGTAAATAAAACTAGTACATATGGTCAGTCACATCCTTCTCAAGAGATGAGAATACCTCGACGTTGTGGGAGGGTTGTTCATCACCGGTCGCATTACTTGAGTTTATCACCCAATCTTGGATATGATCATTGGAGTGTCGTTAAGAATATCCTCAAGTATCTTAGGAGAATGAGGAACTACATGCTCGTGTATGGTGCTAAGGATTTGATCCTTACTTGATACACTGACACTGATTTCCATACTAATAAAGATGCCAGAAAATCCACATCGGGATCAGTGCTCATTCATTCGGAATGGAGGAGTAGTAGTGTGGAGAAGTGTGAAGCAAAACTGTACTGCACACTCCACTATGGAAGCAGAATACGTAGTTGCATGTGACGCAACAACGAAAGTAGTATGGTTGAGGAAATTCTTGAAAGATTTGGAAGTCGTTCGAAATATGCATATGTTTTTCACCCTATATTGTGATAACAGTGGTGCAGTTGCAAATTCAAGAGAACCAAGAAGCTCACATTGTTGATCCTTTTACAAAAACCCTCACGGCTAAAGTGTTTGAAGGTCACCTACAGTCTTTAGGTCTACGAAGTTAGTAAACTAGGACGAGTGGAAGAACTTTTGTGTATATTCCCTAGTTCATTATATTCATATGTTTATTGTACTCATATGTTTCTCACTTAAATTCAACAATGTGATATTCCGCTAGGAGTTTTAGTCCAAGTGGGAGTTTGTTGGATATGTCCTAAAACTCGTAGCTTGTAATTAATAAACATTTTTCGTGTTTCTTTTTCGATAAAAATGTTATTGAATTAATATGTTATAATCTTGAATCCAATAAACTATGGTCCCGAGGCTATTTAATGTAGACTTGAACTTTATGTGATGTGATGACATAAAACATGGATCAAGTTCGAGTATATAACCTGAAATGGTCTATAGTATAGGGATAAGGTTGGGCGCCTTATTTTGGGGACACTATGGATGCGACCTACTTTGTAGTTAGTACAAACGATGTGATCCTGAATCGTTCATATAGAGATATGTAAGTGGGAGCATCCTATGCAATGAGTTTGTATAAGACTGGACCACGACTTAGTCAATTTTGCTTTATAACACCAAGCATCAGATAAAATCGACTAATTCAATTTTGATGACCTAGGTAACTCAATCTCAATCCTTAGCTATGAACTCCTATTTATTCTGGGATTATCCTTAGATCTGCATAGATGAGAGCAACTCAACAGCGCTGGCTCTCCCATTTCAGGGATAAGACCGGATAGATAGCTGGGGACATAGGGTGCAAGACAAAATTCACTCCTACCGACTCTAGGGATAGTAGATAGGTTGTTCCCTTAAGTGCAGACTTCTAACTAGAAGAAGGGGCCCCACCCTCTCATTAGGCCGAGAGGGACTAAATTTGTTGGTTAGACCACAAATTAATTGTTCTATAGAGGTTCAGTGGGACTTAAGGAACAAGAAGTGTTATCGGGGGTAAAACGGTATTTTGACCCAAACCGAGACCACGAACAACCTGTGAATGATTGACTTACATCGCTATGGTTATATCAGTGGACAAAAATATATCTACTAAGTGAGGGAGTGCAACTACGGGACTTTAGTGGAATGACCAAGTTAGTTAACAAAAGTTGATTAATTAGGTTAAAGAGTTTGACCGGTTAATCTCGGATTGTCGGAGCCCATGATCTATAGGTCCATTAGGTCCCCCTGCTATCTCATATGGATTAAACTTAGAATAGTATGATGGATTAATTCGAATTGGTCGAATTAGGAAAGAAGTTTTAAACCGACAAGTATATGTGATATAACTATCGGTTTTTATGAAACAATATATTCAAATGTGATTTGAATTTAAAAAATATGAATGTGGATTCATGTTCGAGAGGTCAAAATTAGTCAAGAGGGTAAAAATCGTAAAAAATCAAAGGGTTGACTTTTTGGCTTGGAAAAAGTCAAAGTTTGACTTTGACCAAATGGAAAATACTTTTTTACCCTTTACTAGAGTTAGTGGAATTATCCAAGTTTTTCTTGGACAATCCCACTAACTTAAGTGGACTGTGTGTAAACAATAAAGAATGACACATAGCCCACTTTAGTTAGTGTTTTGTGAGGTGTTGCATTTTGGTGAGCTTTGACATGCATTTGATCCATGTAATTCCTTTATAAATAGGTTTGTTTTCAAAACAAAGGATTCCTTTTACTGAATTTTAGTCTTTAAAAAAGAAGAAGTCTCACCAAAAGGTATTTCTTTTCCTTTCCTCACACAAAACTTTCAACCTCTCATTCTTCATTTTTTCAATCCTTCATTCACCGGATCCCACAACCCGGTTCTGAGTCCATAGGATAGCGGGGAAGCTCTAGTGGTGGTCCGGTTGTGTTCGGTTTGTGCTTTAGCAAGGAGATCGTGAAGAAATCAAGCTACAAAGGTTGTACTTTCTTTCCTTTTTTAAGTTTACTGTTTTTGTATGTTTCCATGTTAATTTCTATTAAGTTAGATGCAATTAGAGTGTCATTAGATCCTTATTCCGCTGCGTATGTCTCGTTTTCCATCATGCCCGCAAGAGGGTGAGATAATTGTCAAGGTTGAATCTTGAGAAGTTGTCTCAGCTGCAGCAATTGGCACGGTGAAGTTGTTCTTTGGCTGGAAGTACTTATTATTAGATAATATGTACATAGTTACAGGGTTTACTAGAAACCTAGTTTCTATTTCCTTCCTAATATAACAAAATATTTTCATTTATTTCATGAGTAATAAAACATTTATTTCTCGAAATGGAAATTTGTTGTGTTCTGCTTCACTTGAGAGTAATTTGTATGTTTTAAAGCCTAATTCGGTCAAAAGTGTTTTGAATATTGAATTATTTAAAACAGCAGAAACATGAATTAAGAGATTAAAAGTTTCTCCAAAAGAAAGTGCCCATCTTTGGCATCTAAGGTTAGGCCACATAAATCTCAATAGGATTGAGAGACTAGTGAAGAGCGGATTTATAAGCGAGTTGGAAGAAAACTCTTTACCGATTGGTGAGTTATGCCTTGAAGGCAAAATGACCAAACATCCTTTTAGTGGAAAAGGATATAGAGCCAAAAAGCCTCTTGAGCTTATACATTCTGATCTCTGTGGTTCGATGAATGTTAAAGCACGAGAAGGTTACGAATACTTTGTATCTTTATAGATGACTATTCAAGGTATGAGTATATTTACCTAATACATAGAAAGTCGGAAACTCTTGAAAAGTTTACGTAGTGGAGACTGCGATATACATTTTGAACACACTTTCGTCGAAGAGTGTTTGTGAAACCCTTTCGAACTCTGGCATGGTCGTAAAACTAGTTTACGACATTTCAGAATTTGGAGATGCCCGACCCATGTGTTGGTGTCAAACTCGAAAAAGTTGAAACCCCGTTCAAAGTTGTGTCTCTATGTAGGTTACCCAAAAGAGACTAGGGGTGATCTGTTTTACTATCCTAAGGATAATAGGGTGCTTGTGTCGACAAACACCACTTTCCTTAAGGAAACCACATCAGGGATCACTTACCAAGGAGTAAGATTGTGTTAAACGAAATGGACAGTACATAACCAAGGGTTGTTGATAGTGTTGGTACATCAACAAGTGTTGTTGATCCTAGCTCGTCTAGTCCAGTTCGTTCTCAACAGTTGAGAATGCCTCGACGTAGTGGGAGGGTTGTGAAACATCCTGAAGGTTGCATGGGCTTGGCTAAAACCCAGGTCGTCACCCCTAATGATGACTGCGAGGATCCATTGACCTATGATCAGGCAATGGCATAGGATGATAAAGACGAATGGATTAAAGCTATGGACCAGGAAATGGAGTCGATGTACTTCAATTCCGCCCCGGGAGCTTGTGGACCAACCGGATGGGGATAAACCTATTAGTTGCAAGTGGATCTACAAGCGTAAACGTGGCGTAGATGGGAAGATGCAGACCTTCAAAGCTAGACTAGTAGCAAAGGGTTTTACCCAGGTTGAAGAGGTTGACTATGAGGAAACCTTTTCTCTTGTTGCCATGGTAAAGTTTATCAGAATCCTTCTGGCCATTGTCGCATATTATGAATATGAGGTATGACAGATGAATGTCAAGATGGCCTTTCTGAATGGCTACCTTGACGAGACCATCTACATTGACCAGCCAAAGGGGTTCGTTACCCAAGGCCAAGAGCAAAAGGTTCATCGGCTTCAAAGGTTTATTTATGGACTGAAACAAGCCTCGAGGTCTTGGAATATAAGGTTTGATGAGGCGATCAAATCTTATAGTTTTAATCAGAATGTTGATGAGCCTTGTGTTTACAACAAAATCATCAACAACACTGTCGCATTTCTGATATTGTATGTGGATGATATCCTGCTCATTGGGAATGAGGTAGGATTTCTTATTCACATTAAGGAATGGTTGGCTTCGCAATTCCAAATGAAAGATTTGGGAGAGGCACAGTATGTTCTAGGTATCCAGATAGTCCGGAACCGGAAGAACAGAACGCTAGCCATGTCTCAGGCATCTTAGATTGACAAGATGTTGTCTAGGTATAAGATGAAGAACTCCAAGAAGGATTTGATGCCTTTCAGGCATGGGGTTCACCTGTCTAAGGATCAATGTCCTAAGACGCCTCAAGAGTTTGAGGATATGAGACAAATCCCCTATGCTTCAGCTGTAGGGAGCCTGATGTACGCCATGTTGTGTACGAGGCCCGACATCTGTTATGCAGTAGGGATTGTCAGTAGGTATCAATTCAATTCAGGTTAGATCACTGGACAACCGTAAAGGCAATCCTCAAGTATCTTAGGAGAACGATGAACTACAACCTTGTGTATGAGAGTGGGGATTTGATCTTTACGGGATACACAGACTCGACTTTCTTAACCGATGAGGATTCTAGGAAATCCACTTGGGGTAAGCCTTCATTCTGAATCGATGAGCTGTAGTGTGGCGAAGCATCAAGAAGGGATGCATCGTTAATTCCACGTTGGAAGTCGAGTATGTTGCAGCTTGTGAAGCTACAAAGGAAGTTGTTTGGCTTAGCGAGTTTATGTTGGATTTGGAAGTTGTTCCAAATATGAACTTGCGAGTGACCCTGTTTTGTGACAACAGTTGTGCAGTAGCCAACTCGAGAGAACCTCGGAGTCATAAGAGGGGCAAGCATATTGAGCGTAAGTATCACCTGATACGGGAGATTGTGGACCGCGGAGACGTAACAATCATGCAGATAGCGTCGGAGCACAACGTTGCTGATCTATTTACAAATGCCCTCACAGGTGTTTGAGGGTCACCTAGAGAGTCTAGGTGTTCGAGTGCTTACTGACTAGGGCAAGTAAGAGTATTGTAAAGGGGTATTCAATACCATAGTTTATTGCATTACTTTATTGTATTACTGGACATTTGAGAAATGTATTATGTACTCCACTAGCTTAGTTCAAGTGGGAGTTTGTTGGGATGTATGTCCTAATCTCGTGTAAGTTTGTAATATTACAATTTAAAATAAATAAGAATTATTTTTTCAATGCTTTGTGTCACGCATATTTCATAAACTTAATCCAATAAACTAAGCTCCATGGTCATTGTATTATGAGAGAACTAAGAACTTGAATGGTGTGTAGTGGACACACCGGGAGGATCACGTTCGAGTTAATGACCCGAACGGTCTACAGTATATGGATAGGGTTGGAGACCTAATCTTGGAGCTATGGATGCGACCCGCGTTTGTATTAGATACAAACGAGGTCATCCAACTCGTTCATGTGGTTGACATGCGAGTGGGGGCATCCTGTGCAATGAGATTGTACAAGACCGGACCATGAATTATTAGACATACTGATGTAACATCGTTAAAAGTATAGGACTAATAAATTCGTAGATGACCATTAGTGACTGGACCTTAATCCTGAGCGTGTTACAGACTCCTGTCTGCGGGGATCTGTCCTTTGACTAGTGATTGAAGGTGGTCACAGTTACTCACCCAATATGCCTATCTTTTCAGGGACAGGACCACGTGAGGAGCTGGAAACTTGACTACGCGAGAAAGAATTCACTCATTCCCGATTTAGGGAAACTAGAGAGGTTGTTCCCTTAAGTGCTGTCTCCAGGGCTTGAACAACGGGGTTCCACCCTCCCACTGGCCCGAGAGGGTTGTTGTTTATGGTTGGACCATGCAACGTAGTTGTTCATTAGAGGAGCAGTGGGACATAAGGGGCAAGAGGTAGACACAGGGGTAAAACGGTAATTTGACCCAATTGTGGCTACGAACAACTTGTGAAGGGTCGACTCATGGGCATTGGTTATATCGATGGACACAACTTGTCCTACAGTGATGGGAGTGCAGCTACGGGTTTTAGTGGAGTGTTACCGTAGCTAATGAATGTTGAATAACCGGGTCATAAAGTTTGACAGGTTAATCTCAAATCATTGGAGCTCGTCATCTATAGGTCCATTAGGTCCCTCAGTTGGCTCAAATTGGACAAATTGAGAGTTTACAGTTTGGTGTGAATTTGAAGTGTTTAAATTCATTATTTGGGTATTTATGTCATTTATATATGATATATGGCATAATATATAGTTTGATGTGAATGAGATTCATAATAAACTATAGTATAGCCTAATTGATTAATTAGTGCTAATTGGATAAATAGAATTGAGAGAAATTAAATTGAATGTGATTCAATTTAAAATTCCACAATTATGCAAATGAGATACCTTATGTTATGTGATATGCAAATATGATTTGCATATCATATGGTTGTGGTAAAATGGTGATTTGGTGGAGGTTTTAACTCCACCACACACCAATATATAAAGGGGTTGCAAGAACCCTTTTAGGAGACTTTTGCCATTTTTTGGATTTTCATCCAAAGAGAGCATCTCACAATTCTCTCCATCTCTCTCAATTCTCTCTATATCTCCTCCTCAACCAAAACCAAAGGAAGTCCCACAAACTCTCCCTCAACCTTCGGAGAACAACCGAGAAGACCCTTTGGAAGTGTCTTGTTGTTTGGTTCGAGGATCGAGTTCGTATAGATCATTGGTTCGAGAGGGATCGAGATCGAGAAGGAGAAAACGTTGAAGAAGAGTTCTTCAAGAGGTTAGTAGATCTTTACCTACTGTTTTCTCTTGTTTTTGTGCATGCTTAGCCTAGGATTAATCAGATTAATTTAATTTTAAGATACGAATTACACAACGAAACAACGACGTTTCACAACGTCTTCTGCTGCGAGAATTTCAATCTATTCATTTGCCAACTCATACAATCTAGAGATTACAAAGGACTCTCTAGAACATTCTACATTCTAGAGAATTCTACAACATATTTCAAAACATCTTTAAAAAAGGAATTTTCTAGAATACTCTCACTTTAAAGGTTTCTAGAAATCGAGCTTTTATTTAGACTAGGCCCAAATACTAATGACCCACAATCAAGTTTATATTTCAACACCCCCCTCTTAAACTTGATTTTGTTACTCTAAGCAAACCTCTCAACCTTGTGAAGTCTTCTTTTTAAGTGGCTTGGTGAAGATATCAACTACTTGATCATGAGTCTTCATGTAATCCAAATACACATCCTTTCTTGCAATGCACTCTCTAATATAATGGTAACGCGTATCAATGTGGTTGTCCGATCGTGGAAAACTGGATTTTTACCCAAAGCAATTGTTGACTTGTTGCCCACAAAAATCTTCGTCGGCTCCTTTTGTGACAAACCCAACTCCTTTAGCAGATTTCTTAGTCAAACTTCATGGCAAACACATGAGGTAGCAGCTACATATTCTTTGATGTACCGAAGAATTCTTTTTGCTGCCTTCAAATGTGTGGTTGTTGGTTTCTCCATATAGCGACTGACGACTCCAACCGCATAGAGAATATCAGGCCTTATGCATGTCAAATACCGCAAACTCCCAACTAAGCTTTTAAAGAGTGTTGGATCTACTTTTTCTCCTTCCTCATGATTTGATAGTTTGATTCCACATTCCATGGGTGTGTTGACCGGATTAGAGTCATCCATTCATAACTTCTTGACCACCTCCTTAGCATAGCCTTCTTCGGTGATTAAGATGCCTTTATCTTCTTGTTTTACTTCAATGCCGAGGTAGTAAGACATGAGCTCGCGTCATATCTTCCTTAAACTTGTTGAACATGCTCGGATTATTGCCTGTAAAGATAAAGTCTTCTACATACAAGCACACAATCAATACATCATTATTTTGGGCTTTGATGTAAAGTGCATGCTCATATGGACACTTGATGAAGTTTTTCTCGTGTAAGTACTTTTCTATTCGGAAATTCCAAGCTCTTGGAGCTTGTTTCAACCCATAGAGGGCTTTTT
The DNA here is from genome assembly GCA_036507285.1 of Trichosanthes cucumerina. Taxonomy (NCBI): domain Eukaryota; kingdom Viridiplantae; phylum Streptophyta; class Magnoliopsida; order Cucurbitales; family Cucurbitaceae; genus Trichosanthes; species Trichosanthes cucumerina. The sequence continues at coordinate 254,995 of JAYKKG010000032.1, read as the reverse complement.
TCAGCCTCAAAACTCTGTCTTCTTTTCCCTCAACTTCATAGCCTTGAGGTTGTTCAATGTAGACTTCTTCCTCAAGGACCCCATTAAGAAAAGCAGATTTAATATCCATTTGATGAATTCTCTAATTGTTTTGAGTCACTGATGAAATTATTAATCTAACTGTTTCTAGTCGAGTAATAGGAGCAAATACCTCATCATAGTCGATGTCCGCTCTTTGGCTATAACCTTTTGGCACTAGTCTTGCCTTATATCTTTCGACTTATCCTCTAGCATTCTTTTTGGTTTTGTAAACCCATTTCACACCAATCGCCTTGTGCCCTTTTGGAAGTGAGACTAGCTCCCATGTGTTGTTCTTCTTGATTGCCTTGATCTCTTCATCTATCACACTTTTTCAATTTTTATTTCCCACACTTCTTGGAAGTTCATGGGCTCACAATCGGGAAACAGACAAAAGAGAGTAAGTTCTTTTAAGCTTCTGAAGTGGTGAACTCCTCCACTTGAACTTTCATCTTCTTGAGAACTTATAGTTGGTGAAGCTTCAGGAGTAGAAGACTCTTCTCTTATTTGCTCTATCCTTGCATGTTCCATGTTATCTTCTTCAAAGTACCAAAAGAAGTTGTAGTCTTCATCATGTTGTCTCCAACTATTATCTTTGTTTTATTCGTTATCCGTGCAAGCCATCAATAAGGTGCAACATTCTTGATCTCTTTCTTCAATGTAGTTTGCCCTCTCTTCAACTTTATTGTTGCTAGCAGCTCTTCATTCAGATGCATATGGACCATATTTCTGGCAATTGTAGCATTTAATATTTTACTTATCGTACCTTGATCTTGAGTTGCCTTGTTTACGACCTCTTGTTGAGTTTTCTCTGTTTTGAAAGTTGTCGTTGTCATCATAGGGCCTCCAACCTCGTCCTCGTCCTTGTCCATGACCTCTTCCTCCTCCTTGATGTCCACTATTACCTCGTCCTCATTGGCCTCTACCATTGTGACTGATTTATCAAGTAGTTGAGTGAACTTGCTCCTTGAGTAATTGATCTACGATTCATTCCTTCTTCTTTTTCTTTTCTTCATATGCTTGCAACGAACCTAAGAGTTGCTCAATTGTCATAGCCTCCAAGTCTTTTGTTTCTTCGATTATGGTAACAATATGTTCAAACTTTGGATCTAATGATCTTAGAATTTTCTCCATAATTTTTACATCATCAAGCTTTTCACCATTTCTCTTAAGTCGATTGATGACTATTAAAACTCTAGAGAAGTAATTGGAGATGACTTCCCCTTCTTTCATATGCAAAGTTTCATACTCAGCACTTAGAGTTTGAAGACGTACCTTTTTTGACTGAATCTACTCCCTTGTACGATATTTGAAGCTTCTCCCATGCTTCTTTCGCCGTCTTTGCTTCTGAAATCTTCTCAAAAGCATTGTCATCTAATCCTTGATAGATTAGATAGAGAGCCTTCTTTACTCTCTTTCTTGAGTCACTCAAACTATCCCTTTGTATTTGAGAAAGACTACCATCATTCTCCGGCTCGGAGTGCCTTTTCTCTACTATCTCTCAACATCTTGCGATCCAAGGAGAGCCTTCGTCTTGATGCTCCAATTATCGTAGTTGCTCTTGCTGAGCATTGGGACTGGGAATGGGACCATGTTGTTACTTGCCATCTTTTTAGAAAGGATCTTGAAGCTCGATACCACTTTGTTGGAAAATGAACTTTGGAGATTAGTGGTTAGACTTTCGAAGATTGATTTTGAAGATGAGGCTACTTGTATTATTGCTCACTTCTAGCTCTTGGGCTTAATTTTAGCTTGTGCAAATTGTAGGATATCACCCCTATTTATACTAGTTGCATCCCCTAAACTAATGACTATGGTTTTGCCAACTCATACAATCTAGAGATTACAATGGACTCTCTAGAATATTCTATATTCTAGAGAATTCTACAACATATTTTAAAACATCTTTAAAAAGGGATTTCTCTAGAATACTCTAGCACTTTAAAGGTTTCTAGAAATTGGGCTTTTATTTAGACTAGGCCCAAATACTAATGACCCAAAATCAAGTTTATATTTCAACAAAAATATAGGAATATGACACGAATATATAACATTTTAAAAAGTGATTAATCAAAAATGTTTTATATGTAAGATTTCGAACGAGGCATTGTGTGATGTGGCATGCAATTAACGATCAGTAACTCGTAGATGGAATCTTGCGCTGATGTAGTTCTCTTCCTCATACACTACGAAGCTTAAGTTAGTTAGAGTTTGGACTTTAGTAAGGGCGAGTAGAGATTGGATTACATACCTTTTGAAGGCGTTTTTTTTTTTTTTTTTTTTGAGAATATGGGTTTTTCTTCTTGATTAGGGGATTACGCATCTGGTTCTTAGAGTGCCTTTGCCATATGCCTATTAATTTCTGCCTTATGGGTCGGTGAGTTTTTCACTCGTGTTGTCTGAAGGTTGAAGATCGGTTGGTTCAATAGAACCTTAAGCGAGGTCGACCCCTCTTCTTTAGTGCGCCTTGGGCTTAGGCCCAACCATGCGTCTTCTGATTATTAAGCCTCGTGACAAGCCATATTTTCCCTATAACAAAAAAATATAGGGCAAACTACATAAATGATGCATTTATCATAGGATTTTTTACACAAATGTATAGGTTTGTGATATATATTTACATAAATGTACATAATATTCCATTTATTTCAGTCGTAGAATTTTATAGTGATTTTTGGTCGAATATACCCTTTATCTCTCTTCTACAAATTCTTGTGCAGATTTTTTATTATATGTATTTTTTATTTTTATCAATTACTAACACTATTTTAGGTCTTAATTGCATATACTTTCCATATGTGATAAGAATATATTTTCTATAAACATTTCCTTATCTTTCATAATATTATCCTTAATTAATTAACACTCGATTTATTTATGGTGTATTACTTAAAATCGTTATTATTTACCTACATTTGTTATTTTTCATTTTTTTACTATTTTTCATTTCTATCGTTCATATCATACATTTTTCATATAGTCATCAGCATCGAGAAGTTTCAATACATCAACTGCGTGTTTCTTTATTCATTGCAATGGGTATTTTATTTATTGTGTAGTACTTTGTTTAACTCTGTTCGGGTTACGTACTTTGTTTAACTATATTTGGTTTACATATGTTGTTCGGTTTACGTATGTTATTCAATCATACTAGTAAATGACATGTATTAATGTTTTGTTATGCTTTTGTATTCCATATATGTTTATGATGCATATTTGAAGGAATATCGGCAGGTAGTACAATGGATTATTTACCGATCATGTGTATGCATTCATTTAAATATTATGTACCCCACTGTATACAGTTCGTTCTAATACGTTTCAATGTAATATTTACTTTCATAATTTATACACAATTGTATATATTATATATATTTCATTACAATATATAATATTAACTATTTGATAGATTATATTTCAATTTTATAGGTAATAGTGATATATTGTTCCAAGATCTCAAATAAAGAATAAAGTATAACACAACTACTTATAGAATTGAAAAGGTAATAGTGATATATTGTTCCAAGATCTCCTATAAAGAATAAAGTATAACACAACTACTTATAGAATTGAAATACAATATATCAAATACAATAAAGTATAACACAACTACTTATAGAATTGAAAAGGTAATAGTGTATATATATTGCATATAATATACAATTGTGTATATATTATGAAAATAAATATTACATTGAAACATATTAGAACGAACTATATATAGTGGGGTACATAATATATAAATGAATGTATACGCATGATCTGTAAATAATCCATTGTGCTACCTGTCGATTTTCCAAATATACATCATAAACACACATATGGAATACATAAGCATAACTAAACATTAATACATGACATTTACTAGTTATACATATATGATTGAATTCTTGGGGTGTTTGCTCTAATCTCGTGTAGTTTGTAATACAGTTGTTATAAATGAATAAAAGTTATTGATTTATAAAACTTTGTATCTCCCATTTTATAAATCTTAATCCAATAAAGTAAGCTTCAGGGTCATATTATAGTACTTGAACGGTGTGTAGTTCACGTACGGAGAGGATCACGTTCGAGTTAATGACCCGAACGATCTACGATATATGGGTAGGGTTGGAAACCTCATCCTGGTTACATTGTGGATGCGCCCCATTTTGTATTAGATACAAACGAGGTGATCCAGCTCGTTCATGTGGTTGACATGCGAGGGGGGGCATCCTGTACAATGAGATTGTATAAGATCGGACCGTGAATTATTAAACCTACTGATGTAACACTATTGACACTAGGACTAATAACTTCGTAGATGACCATTAGTGACTCGTCCTCAATCCTGAGCGTGTTACGAACTTCTGTCTGCGGGAGTATGTTCTTTGACTAGTACGGGTGAGGGTGGCCTAAGTACGCCCAATATCTCTAACTTCTTAGGGGCAGGACCTCGTGGGGAGCTGGGAACTTGACTCGCAAGAAGGAATTCACTCGTTCCCGAACTAGGGAAACCAGAGAGGTTGTTCCCTTAAGTGTTGTCTCCAGAGCTAGAACAACGGGTGTCCACCCTCTCACTGGCCCGAGAGGGACGTTGTTTATGGTTTGACCATCCAACAAAGTTGTTCATCAAAGGAGCAGTTGAACATAAAGAACAAGAAGTAGATACATGAGTAAAACGGTAATTTGACCAAGTAGTGACTACGAACAACCTGTGAAGGGACGACTCGTGGGGATTGGTTATATGGATGGACACAACTTGTCCTACAGTGACGGGAGTTCATCTACGGGCTTTAGTGGAGTGTTACCGTAGCTAATGAATATTGATTAATTGGATCAAAGAGTTTGATAGGTTAATCTCATATCATTGGAACTCATCAGGTGTAGGTCCATTACGTCTCTCGGTTGACTCAAATTGGATAAATTGAGGGTTTACAGTTTGGAGTGGATTTGAAGTGTTCAAATTCATCAATTGGGTAGCTATGTCAATTATATGTGATATAGTTGACATAATATATAGTTTGATGTTAATTAGATTCATAATAGGTGCTATAGAATAGCCTAATTGATTAATTAGTGCTAAATTGGAGAAATTGAATTGAGAGAAATTAAATTGAATGTGATTCAATTTATTATTCCACAATTATACAAATAGGATTCGTACAATAAGGTATGAGATACCTTATATTATGTGATATGCAAATATGATTTGCATATCATATAGTTGTGGTAAAATGGTAAATTGGTGGAGATTTGAACACCACCACACACCATTATAAATAGGTGCTTTGTGAAGAACTTGGTGAAAAAAAAGGGTTCTCATTTTTTGGAATTTCATCCAAAGAACACACCACAAATTCTCTATAGCCTCTCTCAATTCTCTACAATCTTTCTCAAACTCAAATTTCAAAGGGAGACCCACAACTCTCCCTCAACCTCCCGACAACAACCGAGAAGAGCTTTTGGAAGTGTGTTTGTTCGAATTCGAGGATCGTGTTCGTGAGGTTCGTTGGATCGAGAGAGGCTGAGGAGGAATCGCTAGAAATTTTCTACAAGAGGTAAGTAAAGTGTTTACTCTCTGTTTTCCTTCTCGAATCAACATGCTTAACTTTGGAATATATGTCGATATGTTTAATTTTAAGAAATCACACACACAACGAATAAACGACGTTTCACAACGTCTTCCGCTGTGGGAAAACAATTCCCTTCAATTGGTATCAGTGCTCAACATTGCTCTTCGTTATGTGTTCTCTAATTTCTTAAAATTAAGGTGGGTAGCATTAATTCATGAGATGAATGTTAATGGTTTGCGAAATTAATGTTCTCGATTTTGACACTTAGACTAGATTTACATTTTTCATTAATGAAATCGATGTAAGGGCCCGTTGTTTTGGGTATTATTGTATGTAAATCGAGTCTGTAAGTCCGGGTCGTTTGTGGCAAGAGTTGTTGCAAGTGGAGGTGCAGGACAAAGGACAACGTTGCGACGTTGTTCATCGGCGTCGCAACGCCATCCTTGCGGATGGAAGGCTTGCAGTAGGCAAGCGTTGCAATGCAAGGAGCTGTGTTGGAAAGCTGAAGGGCATTGAGATGCGCATAAAATGCTCAACGTTACCCAACGACGATGGCGGCGTTACCAACGCTATGAACGTTGTGCCTTTGGCGGTGTGCGAAGGAAGCGCAGCGTTGCAACGCTACTTCGATACTGGGCAGTTCCAGCACTTTTTCCGTGTGACAGTGGCATGATGGGAGTTGTTTTGGCGGTTGATGAGGTCATTTTCTCTATTTTTTAGCTTTAATTTAATTTATTTATCATATAAGTTAAGTTTTATTTAATTTTATTAATTAATATTGATATAAGTGTTATATTGATACTTATTGATTTAATTAAATTCTATAGGGTGCCAAAATTGGTCCATTTTTGCCATTTTATTATGAAAATGTTGTATGTTTTAATTATATGCATAATGTATTTCATATAGTTTTAAAATCCCACCTTAGGTTAAGCATTTCATGCATCATGTTTATATTATAAATGTTACAATATATAATATGCATGATAGGATTATATTATAAGTTATAATATGATGCATGTTTTAATTTTAATTAATATAAGAGTTATATTACTCTGATTAAAAGCATTGGCATGCATTTATACATGTGATGTATGAATGTTATAGTTTAATTATTCATGTGATGAATGATCAAACACAGTAACATAGAAATGCATGTAACCTGATGCGCGTGCGCAACGTGCAGTGAACTAACATGCAAACTACGCACCAGATGTGCAAGTATACACAGTCGATTGCAGCAAGTAATAAAATAAACAGATGATCGATCACAGAGTATCGTCTCTACAGAGATTAGAGGCAAGATCTACCTAGTTTAAGCTACTTGTAGTAATCTTTATGCAAAACACAAGTAAAGACAAATATAGTAATGTTTGACCTAATTAATACTAAAGACATAAACGATGTAATGAACATGTAAGATAAACTAAATGTTCGATGAGGTGATGAATTAATCTAATATGTTGAATGTAATATGCAAATGCCGAGAACTACAATGATAAATAGGAAATGCTGAAAATTCTATGATAGATGTGGTAGGCTCGGATTTGAGGGTTCCTTTATGTCTTTCAGTTTTCACATATCAAGTCATACATAATACTTTATTTGTGTTACAGATGCTAACTCGGGTTTATTCTCATAATACCTAACATTTTATAGTAATTAACTCTCATCAATTACCTTGTGATGTTCCATGTTTTAGTACCCTAGGTGAATTGATTAATTCTAATCTTTTCACTTGCGTCTCGAGTACCCACCCTTTAAATGACCTAAGGTGATTACGACACTCTGCTAACTTCCTACTTCTCATATAAAAGAAAGCAATATGGACTTAAGTTGGCCAAGCATAAATCCAATAAACTATAAATACAACCATAATCAATAACAAATAAGCATACTCTTCAATATGTGAAACTTTATTACATAAAGTATACTCAAATCCTTGTCTTCTAAAATTAGTTCATGCTTACAACAAAAAGAAATCTACAAACTAATCTATAATGCATAATTACTACTAATTACAAGAGAAGGGAAGGGAAATCAAGTAAACAAGGTGAAAGGAAAACAATCCCCCTTTGTTGAAAAGCTCCAATGGGTCTCCAATGTCCCTCTAAGCCTTGAGAACTCTTGATTTCTCTTTCCAAAGAATATGGAAATTTTGGTAGAACACTTCTCCTCTCCCTTTCTATTTTCGGCAATGCTAGGTTAAGAATGGCCAAATGGTTGAACTTGGAGAGCAAGTTTTCTTAGCTTCTCCAACAAGCTCCCCCCATTAGCTTCTCCCATAAGCCAATGTATGTCTTCCTCCAAAGGCCTCTCTTTGACTTATTCCATAAGCCTCTTTGGTTTTCAAAATGTGTAAAAAGCCTTCCAATTAAATGAGTTGAATTGTTGATTTAATCCACTTCCATAACAAAGTTAAATTCATGCACCTAAATTCAATTAAAACCAAGGAAAAATTAATCAATTCTCTAATTTTCACAATATGAGAAATTTAAGTTAACCTTTCTAAAATTTGGAAAATTAATATATAATTAGATTAATAAAGTGCAAGAATAACTTAATTACATGCCAAGATCAATTAATTAGTATGGTTTTTTATCTAAATTTAGGTGAAAATAACTCTTTGATAAAGAGTTATCATAACCTAAGTTAATTATTAGTTTTAAATGCTTTAGAACTTTAATAATTAAACTTATGTTTTCTATTTCTAATAAGATTAGAATTAGGAAATCAAAATATAACTAATGGATGGTGACTAATTAGTAACTCTATCTAAGGATGGTTCTGTCTAAGGTTGGGGTATTTAAGTTGACGCTTTGCGGAACACCCCTACCTTAGAACCAACCTTGAAGTGAATTTGGTTCGGAGATCTATAAGTTATATTACGCGTGAATGTCGCTAATTAAGAGTTAATTATATATACTCAAATAGACCTAAGTTAATAATCTGATTATAGACATAGGGTAATCCAATATAAGAGTTATATTGGTAGACTTAGGTAAATTTAGCCGGTTTATCTAGGTCAATCCCGTTAATCTAAAGTGTTGAATGGGAGGAAATTAAGTGTATAAGATACATTTAAATTTTTTCTATCCATAAATCTCCATGAAGTTCTCACCGTGAGATCCATACTCGACCTCGTGGCGCAAATGGGAGAATCCCCCTACGGGTGGCATTTGTATAGGTCAACATTCAAGGTGAATGGAGAGAGTACTTAAAGTGAGTGGGAGCGAACCCTGTGAAAACGGGACCCACGGTCTCTTCTTTCGATTCACACCGTGAGACGCCCATGATCTGCCTGCTAGTTTGGTCTGGCCCAAACAATCCCTACGGAGGGCTTTGATCATGGGAGCTGGAACACCGTGAATTCCATAAAGGGATACGATTTCCTTGTTGGTTAGCCTTCATAGTCCTCCATACGACGGATATTGTTTGTACGATTCTTGGAAATTTAAAGATAGAGGGTGACACTCACGGGATTCATAACGAGTTAATGGATTCAGATCGAAAAATGGTAGCTAGATGCCTAATGGACTAAGAGTTGTTCTGGAATTAGGGTGTGGTCGAGAAACTCTCGTCCTAGAGGAGGAGTGATTCTGTCTACCCTACGGTGGCAGTCATTCTAAACCTTTGGGGTATCATTGCAATTTTTAAATGATCTGGGAATCATAGGATAAAATTTGCTAAAACATGATTGGAATTTTGAATTTTTTTTTGCGAAAACTTATACAAAGTTTTTTTTCCTTTTTCAGCAAAATGTCGAGTTCAATCATAGCCCTTTTAGCTTCTGATAAGCTCGTAGGAGACAATTACCAATCTTCGAAAAACAATATAAACACAATCCTAGTAACGGATGACCTTAAGTAGAAGTGTCCTCAGGTGCCGAGTTCGACCGCATCACGAAGTGTTCGTGATGTGTATGATCGATGGATCCGGGCCAATAAAAAGGCCAAGGTCTACATTATAGCCATCTTATCTAAAGTTTTGGTTAAGAAGCATGAAGTAATGGCCACCACCAAGGAGATCATGGATTCGTTGCAGAACATGTTTGGACAACAATCCTTCTAGGTTAGCACGATTCATTCAACCATATATTCAACGCTAGGATGAAGGAGGGCACTTGTTAGGGAACATGTTCTCGACATGATGACTGACTTTAACTTGGCAGAGATGAATGGAGCTTTGATCGATGAGTTGAGCTAAGTCAACTTTACCATGGAGACTCTTCCGAAGAGTTTCCTTGATTTAATAGCAACGCTGTTATAAAAAAGATAAGCTACACTCTGACCACCCCCCTTAACGAATGACAGACCTTTCAGTCCTTGATGAAAGTCAGGGGTCAGGAAGTTGAGGCAAATGTTGCCTTCAGGTCCTATCAAAAGGGTTCAACCTCTGGCACAAAGTCTGTAACTTCTTCTGGACCGAAAGGGAAGAAGAAGAAGAAGATGGGTAAAGCTGACCTCGCTACCGCTCCTAAAGGCAACGAGATCACGGTGAATTCTGAGAGAAAGGAAAATGTTTCCACTGCAACGGGGACGATCACTGAAGAGGAATTTTCTCAAGTACCTTGCCGAGAAGAAGAAGGAAGGTAAATATGATTTACTGGTTATTGAAACTTGTTTAGTGGAGAGTAGTGACTCTGTCTGGATACTTGATTCAGGCGCCATTAACCATGTTTGTTTTTCTTTTTAGGGAATTAGTTCCTAACTGTTGGGATGTTTGTCCTAATCTCGTTCAGTTTGTAAATTACTATTTAAAATTAATAAAAAGTTATTTATTTTATCTTTTGTGTCTCACATTTTATACAAACTTTGACCAATAAACTAAGATCCAGGGTCATTGAATACATGAGATAACTAAAACTTGAGCGGTGTGTAGTAGACACACAGGAGGATCACGTTCGAGTTAATGACCCGAATGGTCTACGGTATATGGATGGGGTTGGAGACATAATCCTTGATACACTGTGGATGTGGCCCGTTTTCTATTAAGATACAAACGAGGTGATCAAACTCGTTCATGTGGTTTACATGCGAGTGGGGGGCATCCTGTACAATGAGATTGTACAAGCACAAACCGTGAATTATTAGACCTCTACGATGTAACACAGTGAGCGGTGGGACAAATAACTTAGTAGATGACCATTAGTGACTCGACTTGAATCCCGAGCGTGTTACGGACTCCTGTCTCTACGGGTCTCATCCTTTGACTAAATACAGGTGAGGGTGGTCACAATTACTTGCCCAATATGCCTATCTTCTTGGGGACAAAACCAAGTAGGGAGTGAGGAACTTAACTACGCGAGATGGAATTCACTTGTTCCACTTTTAAGGAAACTAGAGGGTTGTTCCCTTAAGTCGTTATCTCCAAGGCTTGGACAACGAGTGCCCACCCTCTCTCACGCGCACGAGAGGGTTGTTCTGTATGGTTGGACCATTACAACGTTGTTGTTCATTAGAGGAGCAGTGGGGACTTAAGAAGCAAGAAGTAGACACAAGGGTAAAACGATAATTTGACCCAGTAGTGTCTACGAACAACCTGTGAAGGGTCGACTAATGGGCATTGGTTTTATCAGTGGACACGTAATATCTCACACTGACGGGAGTGCAACTACGGGCTTTAGTGGAGTGTTACCGTAGCTAATGAATGGTGATTAACCGTGTCAAAGAGTTTGATAGGTTAATCTCGGATCATTTGAGCTCGTCACTGTAGGTCCATTAGGTCCCTCGGTTGGCTCAGATTGGTTTAAAAGAAGGGTTTACTATTTTAGTGTGAATTGAAGTGTTCAAGTTCACTAAAGGGTATTTTTGTCAATTATATGAGATATGAATGATATAATACATAGTTTAATGTGAATGAGATTCATAATAAACTATAAATTAGCCTAATTGTTGAATTAGGGCTAAGTAGGAGAAATTAGATTGAGAGATATTAAACTGGATGTGATTCAATTTAATAAATCCACAATATTGCAAATGTGATTTGTAAAATGAGATATGAGATATCTTATAGTATGTGGTTATGCAAATATGATTTGCATAACCTATAGTTGTGGTAAAATGGTAAATAGGTGGAGATTTCAACTCCACCTATCTCCATTATTTAACCCCTTTGCAAGAAGGGTTCTTTACACAATTGCTCATTTTTGAAAATCTCACCAAAAGAAGCAAAGTAATCTCTCTCTAAAAGCTCTCTCTCAAACTCTCCTCCTACCCAAAATCTAAGATCCCACCATCTTCCTTCTTCGAAAAGAAGAACAACTGAGAAGCCAAGTGGTGGTGTTCGGTCGATGTTCGTGAGAAGAGTTCCGAGTTTGTTGAAGTCGAGGAGAACACGAAGAGTTCGTGATCATCGTTGGAAGGAATCTTGAAGAAAGTCTTCAACAAGTAAGTATTATCTTTAACTTACTGTTTTTCTTCCATAAAATGCATGTTTAGCCTAATTCTAAGTGTTAGATAGTTTTAACGAAATTAAGTAACACAACATCATTGCGACGATTCGGTCGTCTTCTGCTACGTGGGGAGTTTCATTCCCTTCAATTGGTATCCGAGCCACTCTTGGTTCTTGTTGTGCACTGTTTTTCGTTAAAATTAGATGAGTATTGCCTTTAATTTATGAGGTAAATTGTGGTTTACAAAAATAGATGTTTTCGATTTTGGCATTGTTTTAGATTTGCATTTTATGTTGATTAGATCAATGTAAGGCCCATGATTTTGGGCATTTTAATGTAAATCGAGTGCAGTAAGTTTGAGTCGTTCGTGGCAAGAGTTGTTGTGAAGAAACCAGAGCGTAGACGGGCGAGAATCAACGAAGAATAGCAAGAGGTGCTTGTTGTTTTGTCGCGCGTCGTCTCAGCGCCTGCTGCGTCTCAGCAGCTGCGCATGCGGGCGGAGGCTTTGCGCAGCTGCGAGCGGCGTTACAACGCCAACGGCGTGGAGCACGTTGGGCGTGGCCTTTGGATGCTCTAAGCGTTACAACGGCGCCCACGGCGTTGCAACGCTTCACGACGTAGTGGGCGATTAGGCGAGCGCGCATGAAATTGTTGGGGTTATGCATCGGGGGCGGTTTTCAACGTGATTTTTATTTAATTTTTTTTATTAAAATGTAATATTTTATTTATTTAATTTATTTTTTTAAATAATATTAATATAAAAGTTATATTAATGTTATTTAATTAAATAATGGCCCTAGGTTCCAAAACCGATCCATTTTTGCTATTTAATTATTTTATGCATGTGATGTATGATTTAATTAAATTTCTATGTGCATAATGTATGTCATATAGATTTAAAATCCCACCTTAGGTTAAACATTTCCATGCGTTATTTATATTATAAGTGTTATAATATATAGTTTGCATGATAGGTTATATTATAACAATTATAATATAATTAAATGCATGTTTTAATTTAAGTGTTATATTTTTAGATTAAAGTATGCTCATGTATTTTAATTTCATGTGATGAATTATTATGTTATAGTATATAGTTATTCATGTGATGAATGATCAAGCACTATAACATAGAAATGCATGTAACCTAAGTTAATTATTAGTTTTAAAGTGTTTAGAATTTGAATAATTAGACTTAGGTTTTTTAGTTCTAATAAGATTAGAATTAGGAAATCAAAGTATAATCTTTGAATGGTGACTGATAAGTAACTCTGTCTAAGGAATGTTTTGTATAAGGCTTGGGTATTTAAGCTAACGCTTGCGGAACACCCTTACCTGGAAACTGACTTGGGAGTGAATTCGGTTTGGAGATTCTTAAATTATATTTTTTCGTGAGTGTCGTTAATTAAAAGTTGATTAATTTACTCACATAGACCTAAGTAATAATGTGATTATAAACTTAGGCTAAATACCATATAAGAGTTATATTGGTAGACTTAGGTAAATTTTAGCCGGTTTATCTAGGTCAATCCCGAAATTATAAAGTGTTGAGTGAGAGGAAATAAAGTGTATAAGATACATTTAATTTTTCGACCACAAATCTCCGTTAAGTCTCCACGTGAGATCCATACTCGGCCTCGTGGCGCAAATGGGAGCGTCTCCCTTCGGATGGTATTTGTATGGGTCAATATCAAAGTGGATGGAGAGAGTACTCATAGTGTTTGGGAGCGGGACCTGTGAAAATGGGACCCACGGTCTCTTCTTTCGGTTCACACCGTGACACCCCTATGATCCGCCTGCTAGTTTTGCCTGGACCAGACAATCCCTTCGGAGGGCCTTGATCATGGGAGTCGGAACAAAGTGAATTCCCAAAAGGATATAGTTTCCTTATTGGTTTTCCTTCGTGGTTCACCCTTTAGTGGCTATTGTTTGGACGGATACTTGGAAACTTAAAGATTGAGGGTGACACTCACGAAATTCATTAAGTGTTAATGAATTCGACCAAATAATGGTAACTGGGCGCCTAATGGAATAAGAGTTATTCTCGGGATTAGGGTGCAGTGAGAAAGTCTCGTCCTAGAGGAGGAGTGTTTCTGTTCACCCTTCGGTAGTGGTCATTCTAAACCTTTAGGATATCATTGCAATTTTTAAATGACCTAGGGATCATAGGATTAAATTTTGCTAAAACTTGATTGGTTTTCAAAAGTTTATGCGAGAATGACACAAAATTATTTGAATTTTCCAGCTAAAATATGTCTAGCTCAATAATCGCTTTACTCGCTTCCAAAAAATTAGTGGGAGATAACTTCCAAACGTGGAAGAATAACATAAACACGATTCTAGTAACTGACGACCTAAAGTTCGTGCTTACTCAAGAGTGTCCTCGATTCTTAGAGCTCATTTGCATCACGAAGTGTTCGTGATGCATACGATCGATGGATCGAGGCCAATGAAAAGGCCAAGGTCTATATCATTGCCATCTTGTCTGAAGTATTGGAAAAGAAGCACGAGTTGATGATAACCGCAAAGGAGATCATGGAATCGTTGCAAGACATGTTTGGACAACGATCCTTTCAAGTCGAGCACGATTCACTCAAACACGTCTTCAACACACCTGATGAAAAAAGGGACGTCTGTCCGTGAACATGTTCTGGACATGATGACCCACTTTAATCTAGCAGAGATGAGCGGGGCTTCGATCGATGAGTCGAGCAGTCGACTTTATTTTGAGACTCTTAGAAGAGTTTTCTTGATTTAGAGTAATGTTTATCTTTGTATGAACAAAATTAGCTACACTCTAACTACCCTCCTCAATGAGCTACTGAACTTCCAGTCCTTGATGAGGATCAGGGCCACGGAAGCTGAGGCAAATGTTGCCTACAGATCATATCACAGGGGTTCGACCACTGGGACTAAACCTGTTGCTCCTTCTCACCCGAAAGGGAAGAAGAAGAAGATGAAGAAGGGTAAAGCTCACCGAGTTGCCGCCCAAAAGGGCAAAAGGTCAAGGAAGTTGAAGAAAAGGAAAGCTGTTTCCCACTTTGCAATTGGGGCGACCACCTTTGGAAGAGAAAGCGTGTCCCAAGTTCCTTGCCTAGAGGAAGAATCAAGGTAAATATGATTTCTTGTGTAAATGAAACTTGTTTAGTGGAGAGTAGTAACTCTGTCTGGATTTTGGATTCGGGAGCCACTAACCATGTTTGTTCTTCTTTTCAGGGAATTGATTCCTTGCAGCAACTGTGAGAGAGTGAGGTGACTCTACGAGTTTGATCTGGGAGATAGTGCATCTTTGTAGCTATCTCGCAAAGTGAAGCTTTTCTTTGTGAATTACTTATTGTTAAACAATTTGTACATAGTTTCAGGGTTTACTAGAAACCTTGTTTCTATTTCATGTCTTCTTGAACATTCAATTTCTGTAAATTTATCTAGTAATAAAGCGTTTATTTCTAGAAATAAAAATTTTTTGTGTTCTGTTTCACTTAAGTCTAATTTGTACATTTTAAAACCTAATTCGGTCAAAAGCGTTTTGAACACTGAGTTATTTAAAACTGCAGAAACACGAACTAAAAGAGTTAAGGTTTCTCCAAAAGAAAATGCCCATCTTTGGCATCTAAGGTTAGGCCACATTAATCTCAATCGGATTGAGAGACTAGTGAAGAGTGGATTTCTAAGTTTGTTGGAAGAAAACTCTTTACCGGTGTGTGAGTCATGCGTCGAAGGCAAAATGACCAAACGTCCTTTTAGTGGAAAAGGATATAGAGCCAGGGAGTCCCTTGAGCTTATACATTCTGACCTCTGTGGTCCGATGAGTGTTAAGGCACAAGGTGGTTACGAATACTTCATTTCTTTCATTGATGATTATTCGAGGTATGGGTACATTTACCTAATGCCTAAGAAGTCTGAAACTCTTGAAAAGTTCAATGAGTACAAGACTGAGGTTGAGAACCTGTTAGGTAAAATCATAAATCGATCGGATCGAGGTGGATAGTATATGGACACTGAATTCTAGGACTATATGATATAACACGGAATTACGTCCCAACTCTCAGCATCTGGTATGCCACAACAGAATGGTGTATCGGAGAGGAGAATTAGAACCCTGTTGGACATGGTTCGATCGATGATGAGCTATGCTCGTCTCCTTTATTCCTTTTGGGGTCACGCAGAGGAGACTGCGATTTATATTTTGAACAACGTTCCGTCGAAGAGTGTTTGTGAAACATTTCGATCTCTGGAATGGCCATAAAGGTAGTTTACACCTTTTCAGAATGTTGGGATGCCCGACCCACGTGTTGGTGTCAAACCCGAAGAAATTGTAACCCTGTTCAAAATTGTGCCTATTCGTAGGTTACCGAAAAGAGACTAAGGGTGGTCTATTTATCGATCTTAAGAAAAATCAGGTGCTTGTGTCGACAAACGCCACTTTCCTTGAGGAAGATCACATCAGGGATCATTTGCCTAGAAGCAAAATCGTATTAAACGAAATCGACAGTACATCAACAAGAGTTGCTGATGGAGCTAGTACGTCAACAAGTGTTGTTGATCCTAGCACGTCAAGTCAAGTCCATTCCCAAGAGTTGGGAATGCCTCGATGTAGTGGGAGGGCTGTTATGTTGGGATGTATGTCCTCATCTCGTGTAGTTTGTAATATTCCAAGTTGTAAATAAATAAGAGTTATTTATTTGAACTCTATGTGATAAATAAGAGTTATTTATTTAAAATTTGTGTCTCGCATTTTTCATAAACTTAATCTAATAAACTAAGCTCCAGGGTCATTGTATTATGAGAGAACCAAGAACTTGAACGGTGTGTAGTGGACACACAGGGGAGGATAACGTTCGAGTTAATGACCGAGCGGTCTCTGATATATGGATAGGGTTGGAGACCTAATCCTTAATACTCTGTGGATGCGACCATTTGTATTAGATACAAAACGAGGTCATCGACTTCGTTCATGTGGTTGACATGTGAGTGGGGGCATCCTGTGCAATGAGATTGTACAAGACCGGACCGTGAATTATTAGACTTACTGATGTAACACCGTTAACAGTATAGCGCTAATAATTTTTTAAATGACCATTAGTGACTCGACTTTAATCCCGAGCGTGTTATGGACTCTTATCCGAGGGTCCATCCTTTGACTAAATACAGGTGAGGTGGCAAATGTTGCTCGCCCAATATGCCTATCTTCTCGGGGGCGGGACCACATGGGGAGCTGGGAACTTGACTACACAAGAAGGAATTCACTCGTTCCCGACTTAGGAAAACTAGAAGGGTTGTTCCCTTAAGTCTTTGTCTTTAGGGGCTTGAACAACGGGGCCTCACTCTCCGATTAGCTTTGAGAGGGTTGTTGTTTATGGTTAGACCATGCAACGTAGTTGTTCATTAGAGGAGCGGTGGGACTTAAGGAGCAAGAGCGCGGACACGAGGGTAAAATGGTAATTTGACCCACTGTGTCTCTGAACAACTTTGTGAAGGGTCGACTCACGGTATTGGTTTTATCAATGGACACAACTTGTCCTACAAAGTGATGAGAGTGCAACTACGGGCTTTAGTGGAGTGTTACCGTAGCTAATGAATGTTGAATAACTTTGGTCAAAGAGTTTGACAGTTAGTCTCGAGATCATTGGAGCTCACACGCGTAGGTCCATTAGGTCCCTCGGTTGGCTCAAATTGGACAAATTGAAGGTTTACTGTTTGGTGTGAATTTGAAATGTTCAAATTCATTATTTGGGTATTTATGTCATTTATATGAGATATAGATGACATAATATATAGTTTAATGTGAATGAGATTCATAATAAACTATAGTATAGCCTAATTGATTAATTAGTGCTAATTGGAGAAATTCGATTGAGAGAAATTGAATTGAATGTGATTCAATTTAAAAATCCACAATTATGCAAATGAGATTTGTATAATAAGGTATGAGATACCTTAAAATATATAATATGTAAATATGATTTGTATATTATATAGTTGTGGTAAAATGGTGAATTGGTGGTGATTTTAACTCCACCACACACCATTATAAATAGGTGTATTCAAAGGCATCTCATGAAGCAATTTGCCATTTTTTGAATTTTTATCCAAAGAGAGCTTCTCACCCTTCTCTCATTATCTCTCAAATCTCTCTAAAAATTCTCCTCACCTAAAACCAAAGGGTGTCCCACCTATTTTTCCTCAACCTCCCGAGAAAAATCGAGAAGACCCTGTGGACGTGTCTTGTTGTTCGGATCGAGGTTCGTGTTCGAGGAGATCGTCCGTTCGATAGAGATCGTGACCGGAGGATGAAATCTTTGAAGAAGTGTTCTTCAACAAGTAAGTATCGTTTATCCTTACTGCTTTTCCTCTTCTTTTGCATGTTTAGCCTAGAATTAAAGTTGTTTAGTTCAATTTGAAGATAGAATTACACAACGAAACAACGACGTTTCACAACGTCTTCCGCTGCGGAAATTCAAAATCACTTCATGTTAGACAGCCTGAACGTTACATGGGTTTAGTTGAAACCCAAGTCGTCAATCCTGATGATGACTGTGATGATTCATTGACCTATGATCAGGCAATGGTTGATGTTGACAAGGACGAATGGATTAAAGCTATTGACAAGGAAATGGAGTCGATGTACTTCAATTCTGTCTGGGAGCTTGTGGATCAACCTGATGGGGTAAAACCTATAGGTTGCAAATGGATCTACAAGCGTAAACGTGGCGTAGATGGGAAGGTGCAGACCTTCAAAACACGACTAGTGGCAAAGGGTTTAACCCAGGTCGAAGGGGTTGACTATGAGGAAACCTTTTCACCTGTTGCCATGGTAAAGTTGATTAGGATCCTTCTGGCCATTGTCACGTATTATGACTACGAGGTATGGCAGATGGATGTCAAGACCACCTTTCTGAATGGATACCTTGACGAAACCATCTATATGGACCAACCCAAAGGGTTAATAACCCAAGGCCAAGAACAAAAGGTTTGCCGGCTTCATAGGTCTATTTATGGACTGAAAGAAGCCTCGAGGTCTTGGAATACAAGGTTTGATGAGCCAATCAAATCTTATGGCTTTGATCAGAATGTTGACGAGCCTTGTGTCTACAAGAAAATCGTCGACAAAACTGTCACATTTCTGATATTATACGTGGATGATATCCTTCTCATTGGGAATGAGGTAGGATTTCTTACTGACGTAAAGAAATGGCTAGCTTCACAATTCCAAATGAAAGATTTTGGAGAAGCTCAGTATGTTCTAGGTATCCAGATTGTCAGGAACTAGAAGAACAGAACGCTGACCATGTCTAAAGCGTCTTATATTGACAAGATGTTGTCTAGATATAAAATGCAGAACTCCAAGAAGGGCTTGTTGCCTTTCACGCACGGGGTTCACTTGTCTAAGGATCAGTGTCCTAAGACTCCTCAAGTGGTTGAGGATATGAGACGGATCCCTTATGTTTCAGTTGTAGAGAGCCTGATGTATGCCATGCTGTGTACTAGGCCCGACATCTGTTATGCAATAGGGATAGTTAGTAGGTATCAATCCAATCTAGGATTAGATCATTGGACAGCCGTAAAGGCAATCCTCAAGTATCTTAGGAGAACGAGGAACTACAACTTAGTGTATGGCGGTGGGGATTTGATCCACACGGGATACCTGGTCTCGAGTTCGGTGATAACGATTCTAGGAAATCCACTTTGGTGTCAGCGTTCATTCTGAATGGAGGAGTCAGTATGGTGAAGCATCAGCGAGGATGCATCGCGATTCCACTATGGAAGCGGAGTACGTTGCGACTTGTGAAGTCGCAAAGGAAGTTGTTTGGCTTAGGAAGTTCATGACCGATTTGGAAGTTGTTCCAAATATGAACTTTTCGATCACACTGTTTTGTGACAACAATGGTGCAGTAGCCAATTCCAAGGAGCCTCTGAGCCATAAGAGAGGCAAATTGTGCAGCACAGCGACGTGACAGTCATGCAGATAGCGTCGGAGCACAACGTAGCTGATCCATTTACAAAGCCCCTCACGACTAAAGTGTTTGAGGCTCACCTACAAAGTCTAGGTCTTCGAGTACTTCCTGACTAGGGCAAGTGGGAGATATGTAAGCGAGTATTCAATGCCATAGTTTATTGTATTACTTCATTGTAATTTATGTACCTTTCATAAATGTATTTGCTCCACTAGCTTAGACCAAGTGTGAGTTTGTTGGGATGTTTTTCCTAATCTCGTTCAGATTGTAAAATACTATTTGAAATTAATAAAGAGTTATTTATTTCATCTTTTGTGTCTCGCATTTTATACAAACTTTGACCAATAAACTAAGCTCCAGGGTCATTGAATACATGAGAGAACTAGAACTTGAACGATGTATAGTGGACACAAAGGGAGGATCACGTTCGAGTTAATGGCCCGAACGGTCTACGGTATATGGATGGGGCTAGAGACCTAATCCTGGATGCACTAGGGATGCGACCCGCTTTTTATTAAGATACAAACGAGGTGATCTGACTCGTTCATGTGGTTGACATGCGAGTGGGGGCATCCTGTATAATGAGATTGTACATGACCAGACCGTGAATTATTAGACCCTCACGATGTAACACCATTGTGATAATGACTAATAACTTCCTAGATAACCATTAGTGACTCGACACAATCCCGGAGCGTGTTCTGAGACTCCTGTCTGCGAAGTGCACATCCTTTGACTAGTACGGGTGAGGGTGGTCACGGCGTTACTACGCCCAATATGCCTATCTTCTAAGGGCGAGAACCAAGTATGGGTAGAGAACTTAACTACGCGAGATGGAATTCACTCGTTCCGCCTTTAGGGAAACTAGAAGGGTTGTTTCCTTAAGTGTTGTCTCGGGGCTTGGACAACGGCGCCCACCCTCTCACTGGCACTAGAGGGTTGTTGTGTATGGTTGGACCATTACAACGTTGTTATTTATTAGATGAGCAGTGAGAACTTAAGGAGCAAGAAGAAGACACAGGAGTAAAATGGTAATTTGACCCAGCAGTATCTACGAACAACATGTGAAGGGTCGACTCATGGGCATTGGTTATATCAGTGGACACGTAGTATTCTACACTGACGGAAATGCAACTACGGGCTTTAGTGGAGTGTTACCGTAGCTAATGAATGGTGATTACCCAGGTCAAAGAGTTTGTTAGGTTAATCTCGGATCATTGGAGCTCGTCACTGTAGGTCCATTAGGTCCCTTGGTTGGACTATACTAGATTAAAAGAATGGTTTACTGTTTTGGTGTGAATTGAAGTGTTCAAGTTCACTAAAGGGTATTATGTCATTTATATGAGATATGAATGATATAATATATAGTTTAATGTGAATGAGATTCATAATAAACTATAAATTAGCCTAATTGTTGAATTAGGGCTAATTAGGAGAAATTAGATTGAGAGATATTAAATTGGATGTGATTCAATTTAATAAATCCACAATATATGAGATATCTTATAGTATGTGGTTATGCAAATATGATTTGCATAACCTATAGTTGTGATAAAATGGTAAATAGGTGGAGATTTCAACTCCACCTATCTCCATTATTTAAACCCCTTTGCAAGAAGGGTTCTTTACACAATTGCTCATTTTTGGAAATCTCACCAAAAGAAGCAAAGTGATCTCTCTCTAAAAGCTCTCTCTCTCAAAACTCTTCTCCCTACCCAAAATCTAAGATCCCACCATCTTCCTTCTTCCAAAAGATGAATAACCGAGAAGCCAAGTGGTGGTGTTCAGTCGGTGTTCGTGAGAAGAGTTCGAGTTCGTTGAAGTCGAGGAGAACACGAAAAGTTTGTGATCATCGTTGGAAGGAATCTTGAAGAAAGTCTTCAACAAGTAAGTATTATCTTTAACTTACTGTTTTTCTTCCATAAAATGCATGTTTAGCCTAATTCTAAGTGATAGATAGTTTTAACGAAATTATGTTACAGAACATCACCGCGACGATTCGATCGCCTTCCGCTGCGTAGGGAGTTTCATTCCCTTCATTAACGACGCCTATAGGAGGGTGAGATAACACTCAGGATTGGATCCGAAGAAGTTGTCTCAATTGCGGTACAGAACACAGATGAAGCTTTACTTATTGGAAAGTACATTTTATTAGATAATATGTACATAGTTCTAGGGTTTACTAGAAACCTTATTTCAATTTCCTGTCTTCTAGAACAATATATTTATGTTTCATTTATGAGCAATAAAGCATTTATTTCTCGAAATGCAAATGTGTTATGTTCAGCTTCACTTGAGAATAATTTATATGTTTGAAAACCAAACTCAGTCAAAAGTGTTTTGAATATTGAATTGTTTGAAACAGCTGAAATGCGAACTAAGAAATTAAAAGTTTATCCAAAAGAAAACGTTCATCTTTGGCATCTAAGGTTAGACCACATAAATCTCAATAGGATTGAGAGACTTGTGAAGAGTGGACTTTTAAACGAGTTAGAAGAAAACTCATTGTCAGTTTGTGAGTCATGTCTTGAAGGTAAAATGACCAAAAGACCTTTTAGTGGAAAAGGTTATAGAGCCAAAGAGCCTCTTGAGCTTGTACATTCTGAACTCTGTGGTCCGATGAATGTTAAAGCACGGGGAGGTTACGAGTACTTTGTATCGTTTATAGATGACTACTCGAGATATGGGTACGTTTACCTAATGCATCGAAAATCTGAAACTCTTGAAAAGTTCAAGGAGTACAAGACTGAGGTTGAGAACCAATTAAGTAAAATGATTTAAACACTTCGATCAGATCGAGGTGGAGAGTACATGGACACTGAATTCTAAGATTATATGATAGAACATGGAATTACGTCCCAACTCTCAGCACCTGGTATGCCACAGCAGAATGGTGTATCGGAGAGGAGAAATAGAACCTTGTTGGACATGGTTCGGTCGATGATGAGTTATGCTCATCTCCCTAACTCGTTTTGGGGTTATGTAGTGGAGACTATTGTATACATTTTGAACACTGTTTCGTCGAAGAGTGTTTTTAAAACACCATTCGAACTCTGGTTTGGTCGTAAAATCCGTTTACGCCATTTTAGGATTTGGGGATGCCCGACCTATGTGTTGATCTCAACCCTGAAGAAATTGGAATCTCGTTCAAAATTATGCCTATTTGTAGGTTACCCAAAGGAAACGAGGGGTGGCTTCTTTTACGATCCAAAGGAAAATAGGATGCTTGTATCGACAAACGCCACATTCTTTAAAGAAGACCACATTAGGGACCATAAACCAAGAAGTAAGATTGTGTTGAACGAAATGGATAACTCATCAGCAAAAGTTGTTGATGAAGCTAGTATGCGAACATGTGTTATTGATCCTAGCTCGTCTAGTCAAGTCCGTTCTCAATAGTTGAGAATGCCTCGACATAGTGGGAGAGTTGTCAGACAGCCTGAACGTTACATGGGTTTGGCTTAAACCCAAGTTTTCATACCTGATGATGACTGCGAGGATCCATTTACCTATGATCAGGCAATGAATGATGTTGACAAAGACGAATGGATTAAAGCCGTGGACCAGGAAATTCAGTCTATGTACTTCTTCTGGGAGCTTGTGGACCAACCGGATAAGGTTAAACCTATTGGTTGCAAGTGGATCAACAAGCGTAAAAGTGGTGTAGATGGGAAGGTACAAACCTTCAAAGCCAGACTAGTGGCAAAAGGTTTTACCCAGAGAGAAGGGGTTGACTATGAGGAAACTTTTTCTCCTATTGTCATGGTAAAGTGTATCAGAATCCTTCTAGTCATCACCGCATATTATGACTATGAGGTATGGTAAATGGATGTCAAGACGACCTTTCTAAATGACAATCTTGACGAGACCATCTACATAGACCATCCAAAGGGGTTCATTACTCAAAATCAAAGAGCAAAAGGTTTGAAGGCTTCAAAGGTCTATTTATGGACTGAAACAAGCCTCAAGGTCTTGAAATATAAGATTTGATGTGGCAATAAAATCTTATAGCTTTAATCAAAATGTTGATGAGCCTTGTGTCTACAGTTGGGATGTATGTCTTCATCTCGTGTAGTTTGTAACATTCCAAGTTGTAAATAAATAAGAGTTATTTATTTGAACTTTGTGTCTCGCATTTTTTCAATAAACTTAATCCAATAAACTAAGCTCCAAGATCATTGTATTATGAGAGAACTAAGGAACTTGAACAGTGTGTAGTAGACACACAGGGAGAATCACGTTCGAGTTAATGACCCGAACGATTTGCAGTATATGGATAGGGTTGGAGACCTAATCCTTGATACACTGTGGATGTGGCCCGCTTTGTATTAGATACAAACGAGGTGATCTAACTCGTTCATGTGGTTGACATGCGAGTGGGGGCATCCTGTGCAATGCGATTGTACAAGACCGGACCGTGGATTATTAGACTTACTGATGTAACATCGTTAACAATATAGGGCTAATAATTTCGTAGATGACCATTAGTGACTCGACCTTAATCCCGAGTGTGTTACGGACGCCCGTCTGCATGGGTCTGTCCTTTGACTAGTACAGGTGAGGGTGGCCACTGTTGCTCTCCCAATATGCCTATCTTCTCAAGGAAAGGCCCACGTGGGAAGCTGGAAACTTGACTACGCAAGAAAGAATTCACTTGTTCCCGACTTTAGGGAAAGTAGAGGGATTGTTCCCTTAAGTGCTGTCTCCAGGACTTGAACAACGGGACACCACTCTCTCATTGGCCTGAGAGGGTTGTTGTTTATGGTTGGACCATACAATGTAGTTGTTCATTAGAGAAGCAGTGTGACTTAAGGAGCAACAGGTAGACACAGGGGGTAAAACGGTAATTTTACCCAACAGTGTCTATGAACAACCTGTGAAGGGTCGACTCATGGGTATTAGTTATATCGATGGACACAAGTTTTGCTACAGTGATGAGAGTGCAACTACGGGCTTTAGTGGAGTGTTACCGTAGCTATTGAATGTTGAATAATCGGGTCAAAGAGTTTGACAGATTAGTCTCGGATCATTGGAGCTCGTCACGTGTAGGTCCATTAGGTCCCTCTGTTGCCTCAAATTGGACAAATTGAGGGTTTACAGCTTGGTGTGAATTTAAAGTGTTCAAATTCATTATTTGGGTATTTATGTCTTTTATATGTGATATAGATGACATAATATATAGTTTTATGTGAATGAAATTCATAATAAACTATAGTATAGCCTAATTGATTAATTAGTGCAAATTGAAGAAATTGAATTGAGAGAAATTAAATTGAATGTGATTCAATTTATAATTCCACATTTATGAAAATGAAATTTGTATAATAAGGTATGAGATACCTTATATTATGTGATATGCAAATATGATTTGTATATCATATGGTTGTGGTAAAATTGTGATTTGGTGGAGATTTTAACTCCATCACTCAATAGTATTTAAAGGCTTTGCAAGAAGCCTTTGAAGGAGCTCTTGCCATTTTTTGGATTTTGATCAAAAGAGAGTAAAGATTTCTCTCTAAAAAATTCTCTCTCGATTCTCTCAATATCTCTCCTCACCAAAAACCAAAGGGAGCCCCACACACTCTCCCTCAACCTCCCGAGAACAACCGAGAAGACCCTGTGGAGGTGTCTTGCTGTTCGGATCGAGGTTCGTGTTCGAGGAGTTCGTCCGTTCGAGATAGATCGTGACCGGAGGAGAAAAGCGTTGAAGAAGGGTTCTTCAACAAGTAAGTAACACTATCCTTACTGTTTTTCTTCTCTAGAATTGCATGTTTAGCCAAGAATTAAAGTTGTTTAATCGATTTTAAGAAAGCATTACACAACGGATCAACGACGTTTCACAACGTCTTACGCTGCGGGAATTCTAAATCCCTTCATCTACAAGAAAATCATCAACAACACTGTCGCATTTCTTGTATTGTATGTGGATGATATCCTACTCATTGGGAGTGATGTAGGATTTCTAACTGAAATTAAGAAATGGCTAGCTCAATTCCAAATGAAAGATTTGGAAGAAGCTCAATATGTTCAAGGTATCCAGATAGTCCGGAACCGGACCAACAGAATGCTAGCTATGTGCATCCTATATCTACAAAATGTTGTCTTGATATAGTATGCAGAACTCCAAGAAGGGCTTATTGCCTTTATGGCATGGGGTTCACCTGTCTAAGGATCAGTGTCCTAAGTGAAGGGAATGAGAATCCCTGCGCAGCGGAAGACGATCGAATCGTCATGGTATCATTATGCAACACAATTTCGTTAAAATTAAACTATCACATAGTGAAGGCTAAACATGCATTTCTATAAAAGAAAAATAACAAGTTTAATGTTACTTACTTGTTGAAGACAATCTTCAAGCTTTCCTTCCGTTAGATCACGAACTCTTCGTGCTCTCCTCGTTCTCAACGATCTCGTACTCTTCACACGAACACCGATTGAACACCTCCACTTGGTTTCTCGGTTGTTCTACTTTAGAAAGAATGAGGATTGTGGGATCCTTCTTTTGGATTTTGGGAGGAGAAGTTGAGAGAGATTTGAGAGAAGAGAGTTGCTTCTTTTGGTGAGAATTCCAAAAATGAGCAAAATGAGTAAAGAACCCTTCTTGCAAAGGGGTTTAAATAATTGAGATAGGTGGAGTTAAAATCTCCACCTATTTACCATTTTACCACAACCATAGGTTATGCAAATCATATTTGCATAACCATATATTATAAGATATTTCATATCTCATTTTACAAATCACATTTGTATTATTGTGGATTTATTAAATTGAATCACATTCAATTTAATTTCTCTCAATCTAATTTCTCCAAAATTAGCCCTAATTCAACAATTAGGCTAACCTATAGTTTATTATGTATCTCATTCACATTAAACTATATAATATATCATTCATATCTCATATAAATGAAATAATTGCCCTTTAGTGAACTTGAACACTTCAAATTCACACCAAAATAGTAAACCTTCTATTAATCAAGTTTGAGCCAACCGAGGGACCTAATGGACCTACAGTGACGAGCTCTAATGATCTGAGATTAACCTGTCAAACTCTTTGACCCGGTTAATCAACATTCATTAGCTACGGTAACACTCCACTAAAGCCCATAGCTGCACTCCCATCAGTGTAAGACAAGATGTGTCCACTGATATAACCAATGCCCATGAGTCGACCCTTCACAGGTTGTTCGTAGACACTGGTATGTCAAATTACCATTTTACCCCTATGTCTATTTCTTGCTCCTTAAGTCTCCACTGTTCCTCTAATGAACAACAACGTTGTAATGGGCCAACCATACACAACACCCTTCTCGGGCCAGTGAGAGGGTGGGCGCCCGTTGTCTAAGCCCTGGAGACAGCACTTAAGGGAACAACCCCTCGAGTTTCCCTAAAGGCAAGAACGAGCGAATTTCATCTCGCGTAGTTAAGTTCCCTGCTCCCTACTTGGTCCTGTCCCTGAGAAGATAGGCATATTGGGAGATTAACTGTGACAACCCTCACCTGTATTAGTCAAAGGACAGACCCCCGCAGACAAGAGTCCGTAACACGCTCATGATTCAGGTCGAGTCACTAATGGTCATCTACGAAGTTATTAGTCCATACCGCTAATCTGGTGTTACATCGATGGGTCTAATAATTCACGGTCGATCTTGTACAATCTCATTGTGCAGATGCCCCACTCGCATGTCAACCACATGTACGAGTCAGATCACCTCGTTTGAATCTAATACAAAACGGGCCGCATCCACAGCGTATCCAAGATTAGGTCTCCAACCCTATCCATATACTGTAGACCATTCGGGTCATTAACTCGAACGTGATCCTCTATGTGTGTCCACTACACACCGTTCACGTTCTAGTTCTCTCATATATTCAATGACCCTAGAGCTTAGTTTATTGGACAAAGTTTGTAAAATATGTGAGACACAAAAAAGTGAAATGAATAACTTTTATTAATTTCAAATAGTAATTTAGAAACTATACGAGCTTAGGACATCCATCCCAACAAACTCCCACTTAAACTAAGCTAGTGGAGCAAATACATTTACGAAATGTACATAAATTACAATGAAGTAATACAATAAACTAGGGCATTGAATACCCGTTTACATATCTCCCACTTTCCCTAGTCCGGAAGTACTCGAAGACCTAGACATTCTAGGTGACCCTCAAACACCTTAGCCGTGAGGGGCTTTATAAATGGATCAGCAATGTTGTGCTCCGTGCTGCATAATCTCCCGTATCAGGTGATACTTCCGCTCAATGTGTTTGCCTCTCTTATGGCTCCGAAGCTCTATGAAGTTGGCTACAACACCACTGTTGTCACAAAACAGTGTGATCAGCAAGTTCATATTTGGAACAACTTCCAAATTCGTCATGAACTTCCTAAGCCAAATAGCTTCCTTTATAGCTTCACAAGCCGCAACGTACTCTGCTTCCATAGTGGAATCAATGATGCATCCCTGCTTGATGCTTCACCATACTACAGCTCCTCCATTCAGAATGAAGGTTGACCCCAAAGTGGATTTCCTAGAATCCTAATCTGTTTGAAAGTCAGAATCTGTGTATCCCGTAAGGATAAAATCCCCACCGTCATACGCTAAGCTGTAGTTCCTCGTTCTTCTAAGATACTTGAGGATTGCCTTTACGGTTGTCCATTGATCTAATCGTAGATTAGATTGATACCTACTGACAATCCCTTATGCATAATAGATGTCGGGCCTAGTACACAGCATGGCATACATCAGGCTCCTTACACCTGAAGCATAGGGGATCTGTCACATATCCTCAACCTCTTGAGGAGTCTTAGGACATTGATCCTTAGACAGGTGAACCCTATAACCGAAAGGCAGCACGCCCTTCATGGAGTTATGCATCTTATATCTAGACAACATCTTGACAATATAAGGCGCTTGTTGCGTAAAATTATGATATTGCAATTCCGAAGTGTACGGGTCAAGTTTTAGTATAGTGATTTAAGAGTCCAAGTATCGTCCTCGGGAATGGGTTTCTAGATTAATTAATTACTAAGATACTAATTCTCAATTTTAGCTAAAGAAACATAACATGGATAGGTGATTGAAAATAAAAACTAACAACAGACTAACATATGGAGACACGAATTGATGGATTCGAGGAAAGTGATTTTACAAGTTAATGGCTTAACTATCACATGCAATGAACCAATGATATGAATTTATAAACAAGAAGTAAAATGCTCAAGAAAACCTCTCGATTCTTAGTGAGCCTCCCACATGCAATAAACTCCATAGTCTCCATATGAAACTACGACATGCATGACATTAAGCAACTTCTTTATGTGTTTCCCTTTTGTCTCTAGGTCATTCTCATGCCAGATTCTTAAGGGTTTTGACAACTTTTCTCTAATTCAAGTTTTATCTCTTGAGTCCACTTAAACCAGCAAAATTAAGAGTTAAAGAACGAATTGCCAAAAATAAGAACAAAACATGCTTCAATACATAGCAATTAAGTCTTAACAACCAAATCAACTCATAACTACAACACTTAGCTACTCTAAATCACATGAAAACCAAGCTAAACATGTAGAAAACGTCTTAAAACAGAGTTACGATCTGAAAGAAAAGAAATTTAACATGATTAAAGTTTAACAATTAAACTAAGAATGGAAAGAAAATTACCTTTGTAGACTAAATTCTCCAGTAGCAACTCCTTGCTTCAAAACGTAGTAACACAACAACTTTCTCTGTTTTCTTCCAGCAAGAACACAACCTCCAGAGATCACCCTCCTTGGTGGGAAGGATTCCAACTTTTGGAAGAGTTTTTGGGAATTAGAAAAAATGAGAGAGAGAGAATTCTTGCAAAGAGGAACTCTTCACCAAAAAACTTCCAGATCGATCAACCTCTTCTCCTCCATTGGAGAGGAATAAAACGAGGGATCACCTCCCCACTCCCTATGGATGGGGAGGGAGGTGGGGAACGTGTCCTTCTGACACGTTCCTATTAATTTAATATTAAATTAAATTAAACATTAATTAAATCATATTTAATTAATCAAATTAAATATATTATATTTAATTAAGATTAAATCATATTTAATCACATCCTTCCCTCTAACCTATAGTTTTAATGCACATTTAATGAACATTAAATTTTAACCTGTAGTTTTCAAATGCGAATCACATTCACATTTAATATAATATTTGAATTCTTTCAAATATTCAATTCTCTCATATAATTTAATATGAATCATATTCACATTAAATTTATAATATATAGTTCGAAAACTGTATATTATATCGTATCTAAATACATTAAATATATTCCCTAATGAATTTGAACATATCAAATTAAAATGATATAAGAACCCTTTACGAGCTAGAAGGTTGACCTAATGGACCTACAGATCAGATGCTCCAACGATACGAGATTGCTCGGTTAATCTCATTAACCTCCCAATCAACATTCGTTAACTGCGGGAAAACTCCAATAAAGTCCCGCAGCTGCACTCTTATCACTGCAGATATATTTCTTTGTCCACGGATATTGACCAATAACAGACAAGTCAATCATTCACCAATGTTCGTAACACCACCGGGGTCAAATTACCGTTTTACCCTCAGGTTACATCTTGTGCCTTAAGTACCAATTGCTCCTCTAATGAACAATTTGTTTGTGGTCCTACCAACAAAGCAGTCGCTCTCGGGCCAATGAGAGGGTCAGGCCCTTTGTTCAAGTCCCGGAGACACCACTTAAGGGAACATTACTCTACTTACCCTAGTAGGTGGGAAGGAGTGAATTCCATGTTGCTAAGTTAAGTTCCCAACCGCTCACTCGGTCTTGGCCCCAAGAAGGTAGGCATATTGAGTCAGCGAATCGACCACTCTCACCCATACTTGGTCAAAGGACAATCCCTCGCGAACAGGAGTTCAGTAATCTGCTTTCGAGATTGAGATCAAAGGTTGCCTAGGTCATCCTAGTGAAATAGAAACCTAACTAGTCAACGGAGTTACAGCTAGAGATTACTATTTTGTGGTCCAGTCTTATGAAATCTCATTACATAGGATATCCCCACTCACATGTCATCTACACGGACACGTTAGGATCACTGTGTTTGTATCAAATACAAAGTGGGCCACATCCATAGTTTTACCAGGGTAAGGTACCCAAACCTTATCCCCAACTATAGACTCTACTTTAGGTTTGTATCTCGAACCGAGATCCTTTATATGTACACTACATTCAGTTAAAGATTCATACAACAACCTTGGATGTTTAGTTTATTGGATTTAGGGTTTAAATAAAGGCAAACTTGTAGATAACGAACAATAACTCTTTATAGAAATAATAACACTTTATTACATTAATTAGAACATAATTACAAACTACGAGTTCTAGGGCACAAATCCCAACAATATGGACAATGAATTCCAGGACTATATGATAGAACAGGGAATTACGTCCCAACTCTCAGCACCTAGCATGCCACAACAGAATGGTGTATCGGAGAGGAGAAACAGAACCTTGTTGGACATGGTTCGGTCGATGATGAGCTATGCTCGTCTCCCTGATTCTTTTTGGAGTTACGCAGTGGAGACTGCGGTTTACATTTTGAACAACGTTCCGTCGAATAGTGTTTGTGAAACACCTTTCGAAATCTGGAATGGTCGTAAAGGTAGTTTACACCATTTCAGAATTTGGGGATGCCCGACCCATGTGTTGGTGTCAAACCCGAAGAAACTGGAACCCCGTTCAAAACTATGCCTATTCGTAGGTTACCCAAGAGAGACCAAAGGTGGTCTATTTTACGATCCTAAGGAAAATAGGTTGCTTGTGTCGACAAACGCCATTTTCCTAGAGGAAGACCACGTTAGGGATCATTTACAAAGGAGTAAAATTGTGTTAAATGAAATGGACAGTACATCAGCAAGAGTTGCTAATGGGGCTAGTACATCAACAAGTGTTGTTGATCCTAGCACGTCTAGTCAAATCTGTTCCCAAAATGTGGGAATACCTAGACGTAGTGGGAGGGCTGTGAGATAGCCTGATCGTTACATGGGTTTAGCTGAAACCTAAGTCGTCACTCCTGATGATGACTGCGAGGATCCATTGACCTATGATCAGGCAATGGCTGATGTTGACAAAGATGAATGGATTAAAGCTATGGACCAGGAAATGGAGTCAATGTACTTCAATTCTGTATGGGAGCTTGTGGATCAACCGGATGAGGTAAAACCTATTGGTTGCAAATGGATCTACAAGCGTAAACGTGGCGTAGATGGGAAGGTGCAGACCTTCAAAGCCCTACTAGTGGCAAAGGGTTTTACCTAGGTTGAAGGGGTTGACTATGAGGAAACCTTTCCACCTGTTTCCAGGGTAAAGTCGATCAGGATCCTTCTGGCCATTGCCACGTATTATGACTACGAGGTATGGCAGATGGACGTCAAGACAACCTTTCTGAATGGCAAACTTGATGAAACAATCTACATGGACCAGCCCAAAGGGTTCATTGCCCAAGGCCAAGAGCAAAAGGTTTTCGGCTTCATAGATCTATTTATGGACTGAAACAAGCTTCGAGGTCTTAGAATATAAGGTTTGATGAGGCAATCTAATCTTATGGCTTTGATCAAAATGTCGACGAGCCTTGTGTCTACAAGAAAATCGTTAACAAAACTATCGCATTTTTAGTGTTGTATGTGGATGATATTCTTCTCATTGGGAATGAGGCAAAATTTCTTACTGACGTGAAGAAATGGCTAGCTTCGCAACTCCAAATGAAAGATTTAAGAGAAGCTCAGTATGTTCTAGGTATCCAGATAGTCCGGAACCGGAAGAACAGAACGCTAGCCTTGTCTCATGCGTCTTATATTGACAAGATGTTGTCTAGATATAAGATGCAGAACTCCAAGAAGGGACTGCTGCCTTTCAAGTATGGGGTTCACTTTTCTAAGGATCAGTGTCCTAAGACTCCTCAAGAGGTTGAGGATATGAGACGGATCCCATATGCTTCAGCTGTAGAGAGCCTGATGTATGCCATGTTGTGTACTAGGCCCGACATCTGTTATGCAGTAGGGATTGTCAATAGGTATCAATCCAATTCAGGATTAGATCACTGGACAACCGTAAAGGCAATCCTCAAGTATCTTAGGAGAACGAGGAACTACAACTTAGTGTATGGAAGTGGGGATTTGATCCTTATAGGATACACGGATTCTGACTTTCAAACCGATAACGATTCAAGGAAATCCACTTCGGGGTCAGTCTTCATTCTGATTGGGGGAGCTGTAGTATGGCGAAGCATCAAGCAGGGATGCATCGCTGATTCCACTATGGAAGCGGAGTACGTTGCGGCTTGTGAAGCTGCAATGGAAGCTGTTTGGCTTAGGAAGTTCATGAAAGATTTGGAAGTTGTTCCGAATATGAAATTGTCGATCACACTGTTTTGTGACAACAGTGGTGCAGTAGCCAACTCCAGAGAGCCTTAGAGCCATAAGAGAGGTAAACACATTGAGCGGAAGTATCACTTGATACGGGAGTTTGTGCACCGCGGAGACGTGACCGTCACGCAGATAGCGTCAGAGCAAAACGTAGCGGATCCATTTACAAAGCCCTTCACGGCTAAGGTGTTTGAGGGTCACCTAGAGAGTCTAGGTCTTCGAGTACTTCCTCACTAGGGCAAGTGGGAGATATGTAAACAGGTATTCAATGCCCTAGTTTATTGTATTACTTCGTTGTAATTTATGTACATTTCATAAATGTAATTTCTCCACTAGCATAGTCCAAGTGGGAGTTTGTTGGAATTTTTGTCCTAATCTCGTGTTTGTAAATTACTGTTTGAAATTAATAAGAGTTATTTATTTCATTACTTTGTGTCTCGCAAATTTTACAAACTTTTCCAATAAACTAATCTCCAGGGTCATTGAATTTAAGAGAGAATTAGAACTTGAACGGTGCGTAGTGGACACACAGGGAGGATCACGTTCGAGTAAATGACCCGAACGGTCTACGGTATATGGATAGGGTTGGAGACCTAATCCTGGATACACTGTGGATGCGGCCCGCTTTGTATTAAGATACAAACGAGGTGATCGACTTCGTTCATGTGATTGACATGCGAGTGGGGGCATCTCATGCAATGAGATTGTACAAGATCGGACCATGAATTATTAGACCTCACGATGTAACACCGCTGACGAGAAGGACTAATAACTTCGTGAGATGACCATTAGTGACTCGATCTAAATCCCGAGCGTGTTACGGACTCCCATCTGCGGTCCGTCCTTTGACTAAACTGGTGAGAGTGGTCACGAGCTACTCGCCTAATATGCCTATCTTCTTAGGGACAGGACCAATTAGGGAGCTAGGAACGTAACTACGCGAGATGGAATTCACTCATTCCCGTCGTTAGGGAAACTAGAGGGGTTGTTCCCTTAAGTGTTGAATCCAGGGCTTGGACAACGGGCGCCCATCTTCTCACTGGCCCGAGAAGGGTGTTGTGTATGGTTAGACCATCACAATATGTTGTTCTTTAGAGGAGCAAAGAGTACTTAAGGAACAAGAAGTAGACACGGGGGTAAAACGGTAATTTGACCCAGCCGTGTCTACGAACAACCTGTGAAGGGTCGACTCATGGGAATTGGTTATATCAGTGGACACGTAATATTTTGCACTAACGGGAGTGCAACTACGGGCTTTAGTGGAGTGTTACCGTAGCTAATGAAGGTTGATTAACCGGGTCAAAGAGTTGGATAGGTTAATCTTGGATCATTGGAGCTCGTCACTGTAGGTCCATTAGGTCCCTCGGTTTGCTCAATCTGGGTTAAAAGAAGGGTTAATGTTTTGGTGTGAGTTGAAGTGTTCAATTTCACTTAAAGGGCATTTATGTCATTTATATGAGATATGAATGATATAATATATAGTTTAATTTGAATGAGATTCATAATAAACTATAGGTTAGCCTAATTGTTGAATTAGGGCTAATTGGAGAAATTAATTAAGAGAAATTAAATTGAATGTGATTCAATTTAATAAATCCACAATTATACAAATGTGATTTGTAATATGAGATATGAGATATCTTATAATATATGGTTATGCAAATATGATTTGCATAACCTATAGTTAATGTGTAAAGTGGTAATAATGTGGAGATTTTAACTCCATCATTTTTCACAATTTAAACCCTTTGCAAGAAGTGTTTCTTAACTCATTCTCTCATTTTTTGGATTCTAACCAAAAAGGAGAAAAACTCTCTCTACTCTCCTCCCTTCTCCAAAACACATAAGTCCCACCACTTTCCTTATTCCAAAAGAAGAACAACCGAGAAGCCTTTGGTTGTGTTCGACTTTTGTTCGAGAGAAGAATTCGTTGAGATCGTGATTTTGCAAAGTGTTCGTGATTGAAGGAAGGAACAGTGAAGAATTGTCTTCAACAAGTAAGTATCTTGTGTTCTACTTGTTGTTTTTCTTTCCTTTTGAGCATGTTTAGCCTTAACTATTAGATAGTTAATTTTAGTGAAATTCGAGTAGCGTAACGATGCCACCACGATTCGATCGTCTTCCGCTGCGCGGGGATTCTCATTCCCTTCAAGCAAAAGCATGTGTGTTGGAGTTCCTCAGAACGGGAGCAAGGATTTCAACGAAGGATGACATCATCACAACCTTCAAAGCAAAACAAACAAACTAGTAAAGAAACTAAGAACTGAAAACAACTAAAACAAACTAAAGACAGAAAACAACAAAAATGTAAAGCTTGGGTTGCCTCCCAAGGAGCGCTTTGTTTAACGTCTTTAGCTAGACTGTACTTTCTCAAGGTGTTTTTGTCCTTTCTTGCAGTGCTCAGAGTGATGTGTTCATCTGGCCAATCTGGGTCTCAATATTCTTTATTGAAGCTCCAAGACTAGTCACTATACCAGATAGATTGGTGACCGCATTCTCCAACTGGTTGGACCGACTTCTAGATTCAGCTATGAAGGAGTGCAATGTCTCTTCCAGAGATTGTTTCCTCTCTGATGTAGAAGCATACCCTATAGGAGGATTCAACATATTCTTATTGTTAGCATAAGAGAAATTTTCATGATACCTCAAACTTTGGATTATAATGTGTTGGGAGGTTATTCTGAGTCTGATTTCCTCCATAGTTGCTTCTTCTATTGTTCAGGTAGTGCAATTGCTCCATAGTGGCTTCTCCATTGGGTTGAGAGCATTGAGATGACATCCTTATTTGTGGTGATCCTGCAAAATTATTAAGAGCATGAGTGAGAGATGCCATATAAGATCTAAGAGAGGTTACCTCATCTAGTTGATACAATCCAGCTACTAGCTTAGATCTGTCATTGTCTGTAGGCCACTGGTAGCTGCTAGTTGACATTTCCTCGAGGAGGGCACGTGCTTCTGGCACAGTCTTCACCATGAAAGCCCCTCCAGCAGTGGCATCCAGAATGGTCCTGGTCTTACCTTTCAGTCCATTATAAAACAGTTGTACCTGGAGCCAATCTGGGTAGCCATGCTGTGGGCACCTCTTGAACATGTCCTTGTACCTTTCCCATGCCTCAAATAGCTGCTCTCCCTCCTGCTGTCTGAATGTTCCTATCTCTGTCCTTAACTTTGCAGCCTTCACAGGTGGAAAGAATTTGGTCATGAAGGCTTGGGCCAACTCCTCCCAAGAAGTGATACTACCTGAGGGAAGGGACCCTAGCCATTCATTAGCCTTACCCTGCAAAGAGAAAGGAAAGAGACGTAAGCGAATATTATCAGCAGAGATACCATTCATTTTAATTGTACCACAGATTTCTAAGAAATTTTGCAGGTGTGAGTTAGGATCTTGTGTGGCTAATCCTCTAAAAGCACCTTCCCTAACCATTTGTATAAGTCCTGTCTTAAGTTCAAAATTGTTAGCATTTATGGGGGCATAGACTATTCCAGCCTGCTCAGAATCAAACACGAGTTGGAAATACTCCCTGATAGGTTTATGGTTATTGATTAACTCCTGATCAGCCATAGTCTGAGATTATGCTCTTCCGTCCCTCAGGAGTCTCCTATAGGTCCTCTCGATCTCAGGATCAAAAGGGTGCAAGTCTGCAGTTCTCCCCTTGGGCATACACCTGGAGGTACAAAAAGAAAGAAATTAGACAAGAACACAAAAAACAAAATTAGAAAATAAAATAAAACACAAAAACAGAGACATAAAACATAAAACTTGGGTTGCCTCCCAAGAAGCTCCATATGAACCTCGCACATGCAATAAACTCCATAGTCTCCATATGAACCTACGACATGCACGACATTAAGCAACTTCTTTATGTGTTTCCCTTTGGTTTCTAGGTCATTCTCATGCCAGATTCTTAAGTGTTTTGACAACTTTGCTCTAATTCAAGTTTTATCTCTCGAGTCCACTTAAACCAGCAAAATTAAGAGTTAAAGAACGAATTGCCAAAAATAAGAACTAAACATGCTTCAATACATTGCAATTAAGTCATAACAAGCAAATCAACACCTGACTACAACATTTAGCTACTCTAAATCACATGAAAACCAAGCTAAACATGTAGAAAACGTCTTAAAACGGAGTTACAATTGTTGGGATTTATGCCCCAAACTTGTGTAATTTTGATCAATTAAATAAAGTGTTATTTGTTTTGATAAGATTACAGTCTTGCTTTTATTAATCCAATAAACAAAGCTCCAAGGTTATAACGTTTATCTTGAAATCATTGTAGTGGACACTATTTGGGTTGAATTCAAGATTATAACCTAAATAGTCTATGGTATACGAAAAGGTTGGAAACCTCATTCTGGTAACACCATGAATGCGACCCACTTTGTAATTAGTACAAATGAGGTAATCCAAATCATTCATGTAGTTGACATGCGAGTGAGGGCATCCTGTATGAAGAGTTCATACAAGACTGGATCGCAAATTATTAGTCTAACCAGTATAACATTGTTAACAGGATAAGACCGGTAATTTATAGATGGTCATTAGTGACTTGACCTGAATCCTGAGCAAGTTAAGAACTCTTGCTTATAGGGGTTTGTCCTTAGACTAGTATGGGTGAGAGTGGCTGTGGCCGACTCAATAAGCTCCGCCTTATCGTGACGTAACCTCGTAGGTAGTGGGAACTTAACTGCAAAGATGGAATTCACTCATTCCTCTCCGAGGAATTAGATAGGTTGTTCCCTTAAGAATCGACTCTGGGTCTTGAACAACGGGGCTCCGCCTCTGTGAGGGTATGAGTCTAAGGTAGGACCTTAGACTTGTTGTTCATTAGAGGATCGGTGGTGCTTAAGAGCAAAGAGGTAATCACATGGGTAAAACAAATGAATTTGACCAAGCCGTGATTACGAACAACCCGTCAAGGGTCGACTCATGGGTAATAACTATATCGGTGGACACAATAATATCTACGAAGAGAGGAGAGCGGTACAAGTCTATAGTGGAGTGACTTGTAGTTAATGAATATTGATTAAGCTGGATCAAAGAGTTTGATCGGTTAATCTCACATCATTGGAGCTCATGATCCAGTAGGTCCATTAGATCCTTTCGTTGGCTCAATATGGTAATATTGAGGGTATAAAGTTAGGAGTGAAATTGAAGTGTTCAATTTCATACATGAGGAGTTATATCAATTATATATGATATAATTGATATAATATATAGTTTTAATGTGAATTAGTTTCATATATAAACTATATACTAAAGAGAGATTAAATGAGGGTAGGATGGTCATTTCCATCCTATTTCTCTATATATATGGTTGCATGAGATGCAACTAGGTTAAGGTTTTGAAAAGCTTTTTTGTTGTTGTTGGAAGAGTTCCAAGACGACAAAAACATCTCTATCTCAAAATACCTCACATCTCCTAAAGGGAACCCACTTTCCTCCTCACCTAGAGAACAACGGAGAAGATCCGGTGGTCGTGTCTTCGCACGTTGGAGTTCTTGTTTCTGAGATCGTGACCGTAGAGAGGAGGAGCACTTGAAGAAAGGTTCTTCAAAGGTAAATACTTGCTGTCCATACTCTTATTTTATGCTTAATCTTTGTTATATGTTCTTGAATTAATCGTTGTAACTAAATCAAGAGCGCGAGATTCGCAATCGCTTCCACTGTTGGGACTTCGATTCCCTTCAACAATCTGAAAGAAAAAGAAATTAAACTTATATGTCGATGTTGATCCTTCGTCTTTGAGCTCCCGTCTTCGATCTCGAACCACCACGGATGTTTTGGCTCCCAAAAACACTCTTTTCTATTTTCTTACAAAGTGTATTTCGAAAATAGGGTCAAAAGTCTACCAAATTCGGCTCCCTTGTAATGAAAACATAAGGTTCTATTTATAGGCTTAATCGATACAGCATTGCAACGTTGTACCCTAACCGAGTGGTATAAGGAAAATATCGATGGCATTGCAACACTGAGGGCAGCGTGCAACGCTACTACCCTAACGTGCGCGCCTGATAGCACACAAAATGTGCTATCCTTAGGCTTAAATCGTGTTACTTTATGATAATTGTAGGGCTTTAACGTATTTAATTTGTTGAAATTCAGGTTAAAGAGCAATGTGAGAATAGATGGAGAATTATGGGGAGAAATGAGCCAAAATTGACATTAAATGGAAGAAGCAAGGTCAAAAAAGCCATCAAATCAGGAGATGGCGTTGCAACGCCATTCGGGCGCGTTACTGCGCGCTGCGTGTGCGACCATCTCCTATGGAAGCACCTACCGATGGCGTTGCAACGCTCCACATGCAACAATGCTCGTCTTGAAGATCCGTGACGATGGCGTTGCAACGCCGCCTTGTAGCGTTGCAACGCCACTTCGATAGCGAGAAGACACGCGAGGTGGCGACATTGCAACGCTACGCCGATAAGAAAAGGTGCGCGAGATTTGCAAATTGGTAACGCTGCCCTCGCCGGCGTTACAGCGGCGCTGATATTTTCCATATATGAATTATTCGCTAGGGCACGGCGTTGCAACGCCGTCCTATTGATATAAAAAGGAAAATATGCATCTTGGATAGGGGGCCTTTTTGGAGAGATTTTGACACCATTGTTTAGAGATATTTGTGGAAGATTCTTGGGAGATTTCAAGAAGGAGACTTTTTTGGAGCCCGGGGTTCGTGATAGGTGTCGGGATCGTTGCCGTTCACGCCACGAGAGTTCTTTCTTCGTTCTTGTTACTTTTATTGTTGAACTATGGTTTTGTATTTAAGTTTAGTAGGATTTATAATGGACATGAGTAGCTAAACTTGTTATCCTAGGGATAGATGTAGCCTTTTAATTATGTTATTTTGTTGAATTGACTGCTTTTGGTTTATTGTAATGCTTTTATTCATGTAACTGCATCCTTAATGCTTATAGACTCTTGATCACGGTTTATTTGTTCTTAGGTCTGAATTTATTCTTGAGAAAGATATTTTAGATCTGATCTCTTTTGCATGACTTATAGTTACTTTGACATGAGAATGATTGAAGTGTTATTAGAAACCCATAAGAATTGAACTTAGTGCCATGTTTGTTTTTTAGGTTGAACAGAGATGTTTAATTCTAGTCTTGCATGAGATTCACTTGCCTCGAGAGAGGTTATTTGTTATCTTAGTTTCTTGGTTTGTAAAAGTAGTGCAATAACTCATCAGCATGATCTCAATAAAATGGTTAATTAATTGGTGAAATCTAGTCCCTAAGATATTCGTCTCTCCTGATTGTTCTCAACTTTCACTCTTTGATTTTGTGTTTTCACCTCACTTTACAGCCTAATTTTCTAGATAAAATTGAGTGGTGTTATTGATAGGAATTAATTGAATTAAATACTCAATCCTGTGGACGATACTCGTACTCAAATTCACTATATTGAAACTTGACCCGTACACTTGCAGTATTGCAAAATTTACACAACAAGTTTTTGGCGCCGTTGCCGGGGATTGGCGTTTATTTAATTCTTTTGATACTATTAAGAAGTCACTTAGTCTTAATCTAGAGTTTGTATTTTTTTTTTTTGTGTTTGTTTTTGTTGTCTTTGTTTATTGTGATTTTGTGTTAAGTTTTGTGTTTCTTTTAGTTTTGTGTTGTTTTTGTTAGTTTTAAATTTTCTGTTTTTCTGTGTTGTGTGTTGCATGCGAAGTAACTCAAAAACTGATCTAGTTCCTTTTGATCCTGAAGTTGACAGAACTTTTAGAAGGAAGCTTAAGGAGACTAAGGACATGGTCAAAATCATGGAGGAGCAACAGGGAGAGAATAAGCCCATCAGAGAGCACTTCCAACCCACTTTTGCTGGAAACCAATCTGGAATTATTCATGCTCCTATTCAAGCTAATAATTTTGAGATAAAGACAGTCTCATCCGGATGGTTCGAGAAAATGCCATCGAGAGGACATGTCACTGAGGATCCCAATTTGCATCTGAGATCCTTTGCTTAGAAATTTGTGGCACGGTAAAAATTAATGGTGTATCTCCGATGCTATTCGCTACGATTGTTTCCTTTTTCTCTGCAGGATAAGGCAAAATTCAGTTTGAGTTCTTACCCCAGTAGTATTAGCACTTGGGAGGAATTAGCCTGCATTCTTGGCTAAATACTTCCCACCGCCAAGACTACGAGGTCATGCATGACCGAGATTGACACTTTCTGGGCGGCGGGATGGAGAAGATGTTTTGAGGCTTGGGAAAGATACAAAGATTTACTTAGAAAATGCCCACAACATGGTTATCCCGATTGGTTGCAAATTCAATTATTTTATAATGGACTATCCGGTAATAATAAATCTCTTACGGATGCAATTTCTTTGGGGATCAATATTTTCTAAATCTGCGGGGATGCTCGTTACTTTGCTTGAGGAGATGGTCGCCACAAGTTATAATTGGCATTCTGAAAGATCAACTGCCAAACCTGTGGTAGGGATGTACGAGATAGATGAGGTAAGTTCCATCAAGTTTCATATGGCCTCCTTAACTAGTGCTTTGAATAAACTTGCAGTGCAGTGTGATGAATCCATAGTCGCAGATTGCAAACTGCTAACAAACTTTGCGGTGGTGAAGATCCGAAACTGAGCGGGCTCAATATGTAAACAACAGAGGTTATGGGTACCGTGGAAATCATAATCAAAATCAGTTGCCCACTCATTATCATCCAGGTTTGCGTAATCATGAAAATTTTTCTTATGCTAATAAGAAGAATGTTTTGCAGCCTCCTCCAGGTTATGCATCTACATCTACAGCCGAGGGTAAACCATCCCTGGAAGACATGATGAGTTCATTCATCACTGAATCCAGGAATCGAACCAACCAGTTGGAAAATGTAGTGCTAAGTCCGAGTAGCACGTGAACTCACATGGAGCATCCATCAAGAACATAGGGGTACAAATCGATCGGATGGCAACCACCCTAAACACGTTGCGTAAAGGTAAGTTTCCTAGTGACACCGAGGTGAATCCTGAGGGAACAGTGCAAGGTCGTGACCTTAATAAGTGGTAAGGAGCTTCTTTGGCGAAAAGGTAAATTCTGGAAAGCGACTCAACTCGATACCAAGGAGGATACAGAGGAAGTAGTAGAGGAAGCGAGCACATCAAAACAAACAGAGAAGATTTCTAATTTCTCTATTCCAATTGTTCCCTGATTCGATTCCTTATCCTCGCCATTTTTCAAAAGAAAAAGACTGACTCATTTTTGCTAAATTTCTTGATATGTTTAAGAAATCGCATATTAATATTCCTTTTGCGGATGCCTTGGAACAAATGCCCAAATATGCAAAGTTCATGAAGGAAGTCCTGTCCGAGAAGAAGAAGTTTGACAAATATGAGATAGTCAACCTAATCAAGAATGCAATCTTTGTACTTCTAGAGGAAACTACCACAAAAACCGAAAGATCCAGGGAGTTTTACTATTCCTTGTAATATTGGTAGTATTTTTGTTGATAGAGCTCTATGTGACCTAGGGGTGAGTATTAATTTGATGCCTTTATCTCACTGATGAAACTAGGTCTTGGGAGGTTCAACCTACAACCATCTCACTATAGTTGGTGACCAGCTCTATCAAATATCCCGCAGGTATTGTGGAAGATGTGTTGGTAAAAGTTGAACAATTTATTTTCCTGCAGATTTTGTGGTCCTGGACATGGAGGAAGGTTCTGAGGTCCCAATTATTTTGGGACGACCTTTCTTAGCCACTGGAAGAGCATTGATAGATGTGCAGGATGGTAAGTTAACTCGAAGGGTCTGGTGAGGACAAGGTTGTATTTGACATATTTCGATCCTTGAAGTACCCTAATGAGGTAAGTACACATAACATGATCAATATTTTGGATCTTTCTTTGTTGATTCATTTAAGGAGTTAGTTTTATTTGTTGATCCCTTAGAAACTTGCATGACAAATTCAATGTTAGATCAGTTAGAGACATTGGACCATGAAATCACTTACTATAATAAATCACTGAATCAATTGCCTACACTCCAATATGAACAATTCTCACAATTGCATGTCAATAATGTGGAAGAAATAAAACCTCCTGTTCTAGAATTGAAACAATTACCTGCACACCATTGTTATGCTTTCTTAGGAGATTCATCTATTTATCCTGTGATTATTTCTGCTGATCTTAATAAAGAAGAGGAAGAAAAGTTGTTGAGAATCCTGAGAAGTCATAAGTCTGCTTTAAGGTGGTCAATTAGTGATATTAAGGGTATCAGTCCATTTGTAGTCATGCATAAAATCTTAATGGAAGATACCTTTAATCCATCAGTTGAACACCAAAGGAGGCTTAACCCAACAATGAAGGAGGTAGTTAAAGTTGAGGTACTCAAACTGTTGAATGCAGAAATTATTTATGCTATATCTGACAGTTCTTGGGTGAGCCACATGCGCAGTGGTTTCCAAAGAAAGGGGATGACTTGTCATAAAAATGACAAGAACGAGTTCATATCCACCGGGGACGATCACTTGATGGCGTGTCTCAGTATTGACTACTGAGGAAGTTGAATAAGGCTACACGAAAATATCACTTTCCCCTTCCTTTTATTGATCAGATGCTTGATAGACTTGCTGGTTATCCTTACTATTGTTTTCTTGATGGCTATTCAGGGTATAACCAGATCGCTATTGCTCCTGAGGACCAAGAGAAGACTACTTTCACATGCCCTTATGGAACATATGCTTTCGAGAGAATGCCATTTGGATTGTGCAATGCACTGCCACTTTCCAAATGTTGCATGATGGCAATATTCCATGACATGATTGAGGAGATAATGGAGGTTTTATGGATGGATTTTTACTGTCTTTGGTTGTTCATTTGATATCTGTTTGCATAATCTCGCTCGTGTTTTGCAGAGGTTCCAAGAAAACAACCTTGTTTTGAATTGGAGAAAATGCCATTTTATGGTCAAGGAAGGTATAGTCTTAGGGCACAAAGCCTCTGAAAAGGGACTAGAGGTGGATAGAGCTAAGATTGCAGCCATCGA
Source organism: Trichosanthes cucumerina (assembly GCA_036507285.1). Classification (NCBI taxonomy): domain Eukaryota; kingdom Viridiplantae; phylum Streptophyta; class Magnoliopsida; order Cucurbitales; family Cucurbitaceae; genus Trichosanthes; species Trichosanthes cucumerina. The sequence continues at coordinate 210,616 of JAYKKG010000032.1, read as the reverse complement.
ACAACTACCACTTCCAATTAATGTTAAGGAGTACACGTTTCTTAGGACATGCGAGGTTTTATAGGCGTTTCATACAAGATTTTTCAAAATTGTGAAACCCCTATGTAACTTGGTAGAAAAAGATTCTCCTTTCGTATTTAGTGATGAATGTTTAGTTGCTTTTGATCTTTTGAAGAAAAAGCTAACTTCTGCTCCCATTATTGTTGTGCCAGATTGGAGTTAACCCTTTGAAATCATGTGTGATGCTAATGACTACTCTGTAGGCGCAGTTCTAGGCCAACGTCGGGAAAAGATTTTCAGGGCCATTTATTATGCAAGCAAAAACTTTAGATAGTGCACAACAAAATTACACTACCAACTTTGAAAAGAGATGCTTGCTGTTGTGTTTTCTTTTGATAAATTTAGGTCTTATCTGTTAGGGACTAGAGTAATTGTACACACTGATCATGCTGCACTTAGATATTTATTTGATAAGAGAGATGCTAAACCTCGCCTGATTAGATGGATTCTTTTGTTGCGGCGGTTTGACTTCGATATCGAGAGATAGGAAAGGATGTGAAAATGTGGTAGCTAACCACCTATCTAGGATAGAAAAGGAGGACAATTCACCTTCTCTCCCTATCACGGAAGATTTCCCGATGAAAGACTTTATCAGTGCAGGATAATTTACCATGGTTTGTCGATTATGTGAATTATCTTGCGGGAGGAGTAATGCCACGGTCGACTTCTCAAAGAAAGAAGAAATTCTTACATGATGTGAAGTCCTATCTATGGGATGATCCACTACTCTTCAAGGTTGGTGCGAGATCAACTTATCAGAAGGTGTGTGCATTGAGAGGAAGTGGGCAAAATCATACATGACTGTCATGTCTCCCCTTATGGAGGACATTTTGGGCCCACTCGAACAGCTGCTAAAGTTTTACAATCAGGTTTTTATTGGCCTACTCTTTTTAAAGATTGCTATAATTTTGTACGAACTTGTGATCGATTCAAACGCACAGGTAATATTTCACGTCAGCATGAACTTCCTCTTACCCCTATTCTTGAAGTTGAAATATTTGATGTCTGGGGAATAGATTTTATGGGGCTTTTCCCTCTTCATATGGTTACCTGTATATCCTGGTTGCAGTAGATTATGTTTCTAAGTGGGTAGAGGCCATTGCCGCTAAGAAAAACGATGCTCGTGTTGTCATTAACTTTTTACACAAGAATATTTTCATGAGATTTGGCACCCCTCGAGCTATTATTAGTGATGAGGGCACTCACTTTTGCAATAAATTGTTTGATTCTATGTTAGCCAGGTATGGAGTTAGGCATAAGATCTCATTAGCATATCATCCTCAGACAAATGGCCAAGCTAAGATCTCAAATAGGGAGATTAAACTCATTCTGGAGAAAACAGTCAAAACCAACAGGAAGGATTGGGCCCACAAATTGGATGAGGCCCTATGGGCATATCGCACGGCCTTCAAAACACCGATAGGTGCATCACCGTACTGATTGGTGTTTGGCAAGGCGTGCCATTTACTTGTGGAGTTGGAACATAAAGCGTACTGGGCCATCAGAACTCTTAACTTTGACCTTCAGAAGGCGGACGAGCAAAGATTGTTTCAAATCAATGAGATGGAGGAGTTCAGAAATCAAGCCTATGAGAACGCCAAGTTATATAAAGAGAGAACAACTTCGTTGGCATGATCAACAGATCAAAAATAGAACATTTTCTCTGGGCAAGAAAGTTCTCCTTTTTAACTCACGTTTACGTTTGTTTCGGTGTAAATTGAAATCAAGGTGGTCAGGTCCATTCATTGTGAAAGAAGTATTTCCTTATGGGGCAATTGAATTGCAAGGCAAGGATGGAGCATCGTTCAAAGTCAATGGGCAACGTGTGAAACATTACTGCGGTGACGAGGAGCGACATCTAGAGAACATTATCCTTCTGCGATGGAAATGCCACGTGACACAACTATTAATGGTCTAGCTGAAAGACGTTAAAGAAAGCGTTGAGCGAGGCAACCTGTTATATTTTAATTCAGTTATTTTATTTTATTTATTTTATTTATTTTATTTTTTGTATTATTTTATCTTTTATTAGTTGGTTGACTTTTTTTTGTTTTATGTTTTCAGGTAAAACAAAAAAAAGGTTCGAACAATGTCGCAACGCTTATCAGCGTTGCAACCCTTCTTATTTGCGTTGTAGCGCCACAAGACTTTGTATCGTGCACGCGACGACGTGAGGACGGCGTTATGTATGCCGCCTCGCCACGTTACAGCTTGTCGCAAATCTGGAATTTTAAAGTTCCAGATTTCGTCGGGAAGCTTAAAATTTCATTTTCTCTACTCTTTTCTCTCTTCTTTCTTTCAATCTCCCTTACTATTTCCTCAAGAGGGTTCACTTTAACCTTTTCCCACTCATTATTCTTCCTATTTTGTGCTAGATTGGGAATTTTGGGGCAAGTTTCATACCCATTTGAAGGAAATCTTCTTTCTTTACACTTTGCTCCCATATGGCACCAAAAAGGGCAAAGACAACACTGGCTCTAGTTACGAATATGATGGGCGGCGGTTCGTAGATGTTGAAGGCTGTGAGTCGGTACGAGTTATGTAGTGCATCGCGCTGCGTTCCCCGGCGGGGCATTGTTCCCGATGACTCCCATCACGGGGACATCTACACTACCATTCAGCGAGAGACATTGGGAGTTGTTGGTGCAACAACCCGAGGCGAGAGTGGTCCCACTTGCGAGAATTTTACGCTAACATGCCTCGGAGGTTTACCATACCACTGCAGTGTGGGAAACGCATCCCATTCGGCGCGTGTCCATTAACGGTATTTTCACTTACGACTATGAGACCGATGAGTACACTATCTATGCCGGAGACACGATTCGATTACGCGCAGTGTACTTGCCACGCTAGCACGACTTGGGGCTCAATGGGTAACAAGGAGAGGCGAGGTCTCCAAACTCGGGCGACGGACCTCACCGTGTCCAGCAGAGTGTGGCACGCTTTTATCTCGTGCTAGATTCCGGCCGGTTGCACACATGAGTGGCGTGGCGAAGGAGCGCGCTATCCTCTTATGCGCCATTGTCACCGGCAAGACGATTGATGTAGGCAAAGTCATCGATCGATATATCGAGCGCGTCGCGCGAGAGTACGCACGACCACGGGCGGACTAGGCCACCCCTCTCTCATCACCGCCCTCTGTTGTCTTGTCGGAGTCACCTGGACATCCGAGGAGGAGCTGATTCACCCCAAGGGAGTGATGGATAAAACTACATCATGGGACTTCGGGATCATGATCAAGCGGCATTTGCGAGGATACAGACGGATTTGAGCGAAATTTTTCCTTGACGCATCGAGGTGTGATAGGAGAGGAGGAGCGGCATGAGTCACCACAGCGCCCGCCCCATCCAGAGTACCACGATCTGGTTCGAGCCATGGCTGGGACTCGAGCAATGCGGTTCGACTAGCATGAGACTTCGTGAGTCGTAGGGAGGAGCGTCGGATCATGAGACATCTGCAAAGATGCGGTGAGGCCTCTCACCGCCACCTTTATGATCTGTCTCCGACACATTCATGGCGCAGATCCTTCATCCCCGGGCCCTATGCCTCCTTACGCCTCTTCTCGATGAGAATGAGACTTTTGCATGTTCAGAGCGATGCAGTTCTTTTCTCTCCCCCATTGTCTCTTTAGCTTATTTAGATGTTATATTCTTATATGTATTTGCACATTGAGGACAATGTTGTTCTCAAGTTTGGGGGTGACTGTATGACTTTTAATTACTGTTCACATTTCTTGCATGAGATTTATCTGACTCCATTCCATCTTCTATCATATTCTTTTCTACTCTGTGTTTTTGGTGATGAATTTCAGGTTAAGGGAATGGATTACTCATTGTAAGTTTTTCATACTTTGTCTATGATAACCAATGATGAAATTTAATTGAGAATTGTGAATAATGTTCATCAGCCTAGAGAACTTGATTAAATTCCAATTTTAGGATGTTTAAAATTGATTAGAGAATTCCTTGAACCTAATTGCACTTAGCCAATCCCGGAAAAGTCCTGAATGCTTAGGGCAAGTTTATTTTGTCCAGAAGATCATTGTCACCTCGATAGGCTTAGGAGCTAATGAAAGAGCAAGTTTGCTTAATTGAAAATTATACTTTTTGTTAAAGTTTTTCCACTAAAAAAAAAATAAATAAATAAAATAAATAAATAAATAAAATAAAATAAAAATAAAATGATAAATAAGAGGGTACTCCAACATCCTAAGTATTGTGACCAATACTTGTCTTTTGAAGGATTAAACTTAGGATGCAAGTAGTCTTTGACAATCTGTATGGTATCTGTGCTCGTAGTCAGCTATTTTCACCACAAAGTGTTAATATGTTGGAGCGAAGGCATAGACGACTGAAGGATTCCTTCCAAAAAAAAAATAATAATATTAAAAAAAAATGTTGTTAGTAAAATAAAGTTTAAATTTAGGGGTGAAAGAAAAAACAGTGATAAAAGGTAAAAAAAAAAATTTCTGATTATGTAAATGAGCTGAAGATTTGGACCCTAGGGCTAGTGTAGAGGGAAAATGAACAGAGGACTCAATAAGGTTATCTTGGGCTTACAAGAACTAAACTGGAAAAGGCTATCACACACCCACTCAAGGAATAATTTGATCTAATTTTAAAATCTTATTATGTAGTTTTTAATCAATGTTACCTTTCTGATGAATTTATTCTTCGATTCATACAATTCCTGAGGTTTGAGTCTGTAGTATGAAACTTACTCTGATATGATCCATCTTTTTCTTATTTTTGCTCGAGGACTAGCAATTGTTTAAGTTTAGGGGTGTTTGATAGCACACAAAATGTGTTATCCTTAGGCTTAAATCGTGTTAGTTTTATGATAATTGCAGGGCTTTAACGTATTTAATTTGTTGAAATTCAGGTCAAAGAGCAATGTGAGAATGGATGGAGAATTATGGGGAGAAATGAGCCAAAATTGACATTAAATGGAAGAAGCAAGGTCAAAAGAAGCCATCATGTGCGAGAGATGGCGTTGCAACGCCATTCGCATGGCGTTGCACGCGCTCGTGTGCGACCATCTACTATGGAAGCACCTACCGATGTGGCGTTGTAACGCTTGCTGCGGCGTTGCAACGCTCCACATGCGGCGGCTACGTCTTGAAGATCCGTGGCGATGGCGTTGCAACGCCGCCTTGTAGCGTTGCAACGCCACTTCGATAGCAGAAGACACGCGAGGGTAGCGGCGTTGCAACAACGCCCTCGGCGTTGCAACGCTACTTCGATAAGAAAAGGCGCGCGAGGTTTGCGGCGTTACAGTAACGCCGCTGATATTTTCCATATATGAATTATTCACGGGGCATGGCGTTGCAACGCCATGCCCAAATGAGTAAACACCGTCCTATTGATATAAAAGGAAAATATGCATCTTGGATAGGGGGCCTTTTTGGAGAGATTTTGACACCATTGTTTAGAGATATTTGTGGGAGATTGTAAGAAGATTGTTGGGAGATTTCAAGAAGGAGACTTTTTTGGAGCCCGGGGTTCGTGATAGGTGTCGGGATCGTTGTCGTTCACGCCACGAGAGTTCTTTGTTCGTTCTTGTCACTTTTATTGTTGAACTATGGTTTTGTATTTCAGATTTAGTAGGTTTTATAGTAGACATGAGTAGCTAAATTTGTTATCTTAGGGATAGATGTAGCCTTTTAATTATGTTATTTTGTTGAATTGACTACTTTTGGTTTATTGTAATGCTTTTATTCATGCAACTGCATCCTTAATGCTTATAGACTCTTGATCACGGTTTATTTGTTCTTAGGTCTGAATTTATTCTTGAGAAAGATATTTTAGATCTGATCTTTTTTGCATGACTGATAGTTACTTTGACATGAGAATGATTGAAGTGCTATTAAAAACCCATAAGAATTGAACAGAGATGTTTAATTCTATGTCTTGCATGAGATTCACTTGCCTCGAGAGAGGTTATTTGTTATCTTAGTTTCTTGGTTTATAAAAGCAGTGCAATAACCCATCAAACATGATCTCAATAAAATGGTTAATTAATTGGTGAAATCTAGTCCCTAAGATATTCGTCTCTCCTGATTGTTCTCAACTTTCACTCTTTGATTTTGTGTTTTCACCTCACTTTACAACCTAATTTTCTAGATAAAATTGAGTGGTGTTATTGATAGGAATTAATTGAATTAAATACCCAATCCACGTGGACGATACTCGTACTCAAATTCACTATATTAAAACTTGACCCGTACACTTGCGGTATTGCAAAATTTACGCATAGCGATGCCTCTTATCGATCCGGCGTTGCAACGCCTCTGTCTTGAGTCTTCATGTGTATCTTCCTATCGAGACAGCGTTGCGGCCAGTAAAAGCAGCCGTTACCAACGCTTCTCCGGTAGTACTCTTCAATGCTCCATGGTCTGCGTTCGCGTTGCAACGCTCTACATGGTGTTGCAACGCTCTGCATGGCATTGCAATGCCATCACCTCGGGTCTTCAAGCTTGGTTTGGTCCTTTCACTTCCAATTGATGTTATTTTTAGCTCTAAATAGCCTCGTTTTCGATCCCAAGTGATCCAAAATGTCTCCAATTGTCTTGTTTGAGCCCTTTACCTGAAATTCACCTATTTAAACACATCAAGGCCCCAAAATTATCCTAAAACTAGCAATAATTAAGCCTAAGGATAACACATTTTGTGTGCTATCAACGCTTGAGACATGGCCATCGTTTTATTCTTCCTTCCTTACGAACAATGCGGATGCGTATAACATATTGAGTTTCTCCTAATCTTTCATTTGGAATTATGGCTAGCCATTTCTTTACGTCGAAGAAATCCTACCTCACTCCCAATGAGAAGGATACCATCCCGTCTGCATATAAGAAATGCGATGATTCTATCGACGATTTTCTTGTAGACCCAAGGCTCGTCAACATTCTCGATCAAAGCCATAAGATTTGATTACCTCATCAAACCTTTTATTCCAAGACCTTGAGGCTTGTTTGATCCATAAATAGACCTATCAAGCTTCGCAAACCTTTTGCTCTTGGCCATGGGTTATTAACCCTTTAGGTTGGTCCATGTACATGGTTTCGTCAAGGTTGCCATTCGAGAAGGCGATCTTGACATCCATCTGCCATACCTCGTAGTCATAATACGCGACAATGGCCAGAAGGATCCTGATCGACTTTACCATGGCAACATGTGAAAAGGTTTCCTCATCGTCAACCCCTTACTCCGTCACACCCTCCCAAACCACTTGCTAACTTAGCCCGGAGGCGGTATGAAGCCAACGGACATTGTTACCTCTTAACAATACCTGCGACACTACTTTACTCGAAAACAAACTATGTTCGCATATGGAACACTTTAAACTTAACACAATGAAACTGGACATCTATAAGACGTACATGAGGAGAAACTCTTCTTAAGTCTCTCTTGGAAACTAAAGCGAGCAAGAACATCGGAACCACAAACAGTCAAACCACTAATTAAACAACCACAACCTCTAAAGCACATACGACTATAACTACATAGTTCTCTTAAAATAATTTACAAACATATGGATTTGCTAAACCACACCAACCACGTACAACATATCAAACATGAGAAGCTTCCAGTTGACTATGGCGGGTTATCAAGCACCGGAGCTCGATCTCTACACGAAAAGTGGGAAAACATCGAAAGAATGAGCTATAAAGCTCGGTGAGTGACTTGAGTTTAAAAGAAAGCTATTAACTCGTAAATCATATCACCGCCCAACTATGAGCATATGCATTAATCAAGCATTAAAAGTACTATGTAATCTGAATAGCTTTTCATGAAAATCAGCAAGCATACCGTTAAAATCTCGTAAGGCATGTAAATGATATAAACTCTTTTTTAAAAAAACATGTCACAATCTACGTTGTGTAGGGCAATGATAGACACCAACGTTTATTCTACGATGTAGTGGGGCCCGCCCGGCCTCCCATCGTCTTTGTCGTAGTGGGGTCCGCCAACTCTCACGACAGTACCGTTGTCACGGAGTACACTCAACGTCGACAACAGAATAAGACCTGTGTGCACACGGTACCATAAAGCCTCGGGCTCAATATCTCAGAAAATCACATGAAAACATTTGAACATGCTTGCTTATCTTTTCTTCATAAAACTCAAGCTTACTCAGCTTGTTCATAAAACAAGAAATCTTTAAATCATACTTGCTAAAACATACTTGCTCGAAATCATAGCATTTCCATAAACTTTGGAAATTCAATAAACATATGCTCGTGTATAAATTTCATCAAGACATTTAGGCTCACAATGAATACTTGAAAACATTTCTAGGATAACTTGAATACTCATAAACATGTGTTTCAAGGAAAACTTAAAGCATTGAAATCTTTCATTCTTGCAAAACTTGCATTTCTTAAAGCATTTTTCAAGCATATAGTTCATTTTCGAAGTTCGTTTGTCACTCACGAGTGTTAGAACTAGAGTCTTGACCCAGTACACTCGACCTTTTATTCTTGGCCTGTCAAACAAACCAAAATCATGTTTTAGAACCTCGAGCTCATGGTTTTAACTTTAAAACTACAAGGAAACACTCCAACAAAAATTCCAGCATTTAACAGATTTTATACCCTGTATTCAGATATTCATAACATCTTCATTACTTAACCAAAAAGGATGTACTTTATACCAAACTCTTCCTTTTTGAATCCTCTAAAAATCATATGAAGACATGAAATTGAAATTCCCAATAGATTGGCTCAGAAATACCTCAAAAACTTCTTTCCCAGGAACTAACTTCTGCTATTCCAGATTCGATTTTCTGCTGCAACCCGAAATTTGACCTGCTATTTACAACATCTTCCAATCATTTGCTATTCACGATTTCTTCATGAAAGTTGTAGGCAATTCAATAAGCTTTCCAACCATACCTAATAGAGCTTCTGATTCCAACTCTACAGACCAGTACAACCAAAACACCAGAGACTTCTCGGATTTGACAGCAAATTCTGTCTTCTGTCTTCCTCTTCACAAATCAGTAGCTTAAGATCCGAATTTGCTCGAGCTTCCTTCACGGATTTTGTTCCAATATGAGTTAAATTTCATGAAACAAAATTTCAACTCTTACCTCTCTCTGTGGAGCTCGAGATGAGAAAAATAGCAGAACATGGCAGAGTGATTACCTTGCTGTTATACTAATTTGCTTGAGTTCTCTCCCTCTCTTCTGCAATTCCAGCTGAAACCACCTTCTTCCTCTTCCTTTAAGCTTCTCCCACGAACCCTCAGCTCCTCTTTGATGAAAATGAGAAGAAATTCGAAGGTACATGGTTGTTTAAAAAGAAAAACCAAGGTGGGGGTCCCACCTTCCACTTTCTTTCTTTTTTGCCTTTTCCTTTTCCTTTTCTTTTCTTTTCTTTTCTTTTCATTCCTAAACAAAACACAATATTATAACCTTTCCTTTCATTTTCTTTCTTCATTATTCTTAGAGCAAACCAAACCAAAATGGTTTAAGGTTTTCCTTCCTTGTTTTCCTTTTATCTTTCACTTCATTTCTTTTCTTTTTGAAACAAGGAAAACCAAGTTTTAGGCATTCATTTCTTCTTTTCTTTTGTTTTCTTTCTTTAAAAGAAAATTCCAAAGAATGATTCTCGGGTTTACAACTTACCTCCCCTTAAGAAATTTCTGTCCTCAGAAATTTAGTAGTGCTTAGGTGAAGATCATCGGATACTTCCTCCTCATTTGGTCTTCTAACTCCCGGGTTGCCTCCTCCACTCAGTGATGTCTCCAACGAACCTTAACGAGTGGGATCGTCTTGTTTCTTAAAACATGTTCTTTTCTGTCGAGGATTTGAACTGCATCCTCTGCGTAACTCATGTCTTTTTTTTCAACGGGTTGTGCTTGTAGCACATGTGTCAGATCTGGAATATACTTCTCAACATGGACACATGAAAAACATCATGTACTCGAGATAGTTCTGCTGGCAATTCTAGTTTGTAGGTTGCTGGCCCAACTTGTCCCGTTACTTTCTAAGGACCAATATATCTAGGACTTAGTTTACCTTTCTTACCAAAACGAAGGATACCTCTCCACGGAGATAACTCTTCTAACTTGGCTTAGTTTACCAAGTCCTTTCGTCGCTTATCTGCATAACTCTTCTGACGGTCTTGTGCTACCTTCAGATTCTCTCTGATTACCTTAATATTGTTTGTCATAACTTGCACCAACTCAGGACCGATTAGCTTCCGCTCTTCTAGTTCATTTCAATATACTAGCGTTCTACACGGTCTTTTATCTAGAGCTTCAAATGGTGCCATGTCAAAACTAGACCGATAATCATTATTGTAAGCAAATTCCATAAGTGATAGGTGTGTATCTCAACTTCCCTTAACTTGAGGGACACACGCTTGCAACATGTCTTCTAGGTGCGGATGGTCCTCTCTCGATGGACAATGCATACTCAACATGAAACGTTGTACTAAAACTCGACTTTGTCCCCATAGTTTTTTTTTTTTTAAGCTAGGCCAAAACATAGAAGTAAATCTCGGATCTCTATCTGAAAGTATGGACACTGGCACTCCGTAATGACTCACAATTTTGTCGACGTATAGCTTAACAAGTTGATCAAGTGTAGACGTCGATTTTATTCGGTATAAACCTTGTTGTCTTAGTGAGTCTATCGACCATTATCATATACCATAATGTCCACTGGGAGTAAGATGTACAAGCAACAGGAAATCCATAGCGATATGCTCTTATTTCCACTCAGACACGAGTAGTGGATTAAGGAGTCCTCCGGTCTTTGTCTAATCGGTTCAACTTGGCTTGTGATTAAACATCTATCAACATAATCAACTATCTCCCGCTTCATCCCAGGCCACCAATAAGTCCCTTTCACAGTTTTACACATCTTGGTGCTTCTTGGATGCATAGCGTAGCTGAACTGTGAGCTTCTTCTAGAATAGCATTCTTAAGCTCACTAACACTCTCGAACACATAGTCTTCCCCTGTTTCTCTATGGCTCCGTCTCGATCTCATTTTAAATTTTGCTTTTGGGCCTGTTTGGACTTTCCAAACATTTTCTGCAAGTTACTATTCTCTGATTGTCTTCTCACAATCTCTATTACGAGTGAAGGCCTGATCTGAAATTAAACTAAAGGACCCTCTGAATTCTCTGCAGTTACAACTGCCTTAGAATCCCTTAGAGTACTTAAAAATGTTGCTCGAATACCACACAAGGCGTCCTTAGGAGTCTTCACTTCTGCTCAATGCAATCTGCTACCACATTCACCTTAGCGGGATGGTATTCTATGGTACAATCATAATCTTTAATCAGTTCTAACCATCTTCTCTGTCTCATATTCAACTCACTTTGATCAAAGATATATTTCAGACTTTTATGATCTGTGTAAATGTGATACCTTTCACCAAACAAGTAATGTTTCCAGATCTTCAGTGCTAAAATAACTGCTGCTAACTCAAGATCATGGGTAGGGTATTTACATTCGTGCTTTTTCAATTGCCTTAATGCATAAGTTATTACTTTTCCTTCTTCCATCAGTACACACCCTAAATCTTTCCTTGAGGCATCACAGTAAACCACATACTCTTTTCCCGTTATAGGAAGTGCTAGTATAGGTGTTGTAACTAATCTCTTTTCAGCTCCTGAAAAACTCTGTTCACATTTATCTGACCATTCAATCTTAGCATTCTTTCTTGTTATAACTGTTAAAGGTAATACTAATCGTGAGAAGTTCTCAACAAATCCTCTGCAGTATCCTGCCAAGTTAGGAAACTACGTACCTCTGTCACTTTAGCTGGTCTTTCTAAGTTGACCATAGCTTTTACTTTATGTGGACCCATACCAACTCCATCTGTTGGAACAACTTACCCTAAACACTACATGATTCATCCAAAACTTACATTTGGTGAATTTAGCGTACAACTGTTTATCATGTAGTGTTTGTAGAATAATACTCATGTGTTCCTCGTGGGCTTTCCTGTCAACCGAATAAACTAGTATATCATCAATAATTACTATTACAAAGTTATCCAAATACTGGGAAAAACACTGCCCATGAGGTCCATGGAAATCGCTAGTACCTTGTTAAATCGAATGGCATTACTAAACACTCGTAATGCTCGTACCTCATTATGAATAACGTCTTAGGAATGTCTCGATTCTCGACCTTTAACTTATGATATCCCGATCTTAAATTAATCTTACAAAACATCGATGCACCTCTTAATCGGGTCAAACAAGTCATCTATTCGGGTAAAGGATACTTATTACGTATCGTGACTTTGTTTAACTATCTATAATCAATGCATAATCTACGGATACCATCTTTCTTTTCACGAGATAACACTGGAGCTCTCAAGGCGATACACTAGGTCCGATGTATCCCTTATCTACTAGTCCTTATAAGCGCATTTTTAGCTCCACGACATCACTTGGGGCCATTCTATACGACGCTTGCGAAATAGGTGTTATTCATGATAACAGTTCAATGATGAACTCAACTTCCCTATCAGGTGGCAATCCTGATAGATCTGCTAGAAAAACAACAAGAAAATTCATTCACAACAAGAACATTTTCTTGTTTTAGCTTTTCTTCACTTGCACCTCAACTACTACATGTGCAAGAGGCGTCGTGCAACCTTTCCTCAATAACTTTTGAGCTTTGAATGCTGAAAACAAACTCGTAGGGATAGTCTTTCTTTCATCCCATAAAACCACTTCAGCTAATCTTGGTTTCTTGAAAACAACTTCCTTTATATGGCAATCTCTGGAAGCATAATGAGTGAATAAGAAATCCATTCCTAGGATTGCATCTAACACCTGCAACTCTAGTGGAAGAAGATCCACTAACATATTGAGACCTTCTACTAAGACCTCACAATTCTGCATCACTTAATTGACTAATAAAGCATCACCAACTGGAGTGTATATAACTACCCTTTTACATAAAGGTTCTAGCTTCCCATTCAACTTAGTCAAGAACATACTAAAAACAAAGAAATGTGTAGCACCTTGTTCTATTAAAACAGGTGCAAGTACATTTCAAATAGTAATTGTACCAATAATCATATCTGGTGCATCCTCAGCTTCTTGCTGAGTCATAACCTAGACCTTTCCGTGTTGCTTGAGCCTCCCTACAACTCTCTTTAGTCTAACACCACTGGTGCCCTCTCTTGCATCTACTGAAACTCTCGGCTGCTCAACTAACTGAGACTCAACTCCCTAGTCCCTCTGCGTGCACATCCATAGCGTGGACAATCCCTCTTGACATGTCCTGGTTCTCAAGATTTGGTAGCATGTACCAACACTCACAAGACAATGATCTTGATGATTCTTGCAACAGATCACACATGGAGTTTTCCTTGCTATACTGGCATTAGACTCTTGCCCTCCATGCAACTTGCTGTCAATCAAACAAACTAACTAGGTTCACTTTAACTCTGCCTCTGATAGGCACTACCCACAATCATCTGCCTTGATGCCTGGCTACTTGGCTACTAGCTTGCTCCTTAAAGTCATATTGACTTGAAACATTTACTCCCAAGTGTGAACCTCCATTGCTCACAACCTTGAAATCGCTTGTTATCGAAGCCTCCGCAACTAGGCTTCACTCATCGATCGCGCCTCTGCTATACTCTGCTCAACACGTGGCTTCGGTCTACTACCGGTGAGAAGTCGGTCCATAGCAATGGTATGTGAATCGGGTACGTAGCTCGGTCGTAACCCTCTTTCAATTCGTCGACGACACACGCCGCTCTTAGATGCCACAATCACATCAACATACCGCGACAACTCGATATATCTTCTCTCATACTCACTCACGAAAGTGTCCTTTGTTTGATTCTAAAAATTCATCCTCTTTTGCACATTCAGTGCGTGCTAGGGTAATATTTATTTTCAAATATACTTACGAAAGTTTGCAAGTGTGAAATCGTGCATCACTACTGATCCTGTAGATAAAATTGAGTGGTGTTATTGATAGGAATTAATTGAATTAAATACCCAATCCATGGGCGATACTCGTACTCAAATTCACTATATTAAAACTTGACCGTACACTTGCGGTATTGCAAAATTTACGCGATGCGGTGCCTCTTATCGATATGGCGTTGCAACGCCCTGCATGCGGTCTTCTTCATGTGTATCTTCCTATCGAGAGCGGCGTTGCGGCGAGCAGCAAAGCGGCGTTACAACGCTATCGGTGGTAGTACTCTTCAATGCTCCATGGTTGCGTTCGGCGTTGCAACGCTCTACATGGTGTTGCAACGCTCTGCATGGCGTTGCAATGCCATCACCTCGGGTCTTCAAGCTTGGTTTGGCCCTTTCACTTCCAATTGATGTTATTTTTAGCTCTAAATAGCCTCGTTTCGATCCCGAGTGATCCAAAATGTCTCCAATTGTCTTGTTTGAGCCCTTTACCTGAAATTCACCTATTTAAACACATCAAGGCCCTGAAATTATCCTAAAACTAGCAATAATTAAGCCTAAGGATAACACATTTTGTGTGCTATCAACGCTTGAGACATGGCCATCGTTTTATTCTTCCGGTTCTGAACAATCTGGATGCGTATAACATATTGAGTTTCTCCCTAATCTTTCATTTGAAATTGTGAAGCTAGCCATTTCTTTACGTCAGTAAGAAATCCTACCTCACTCCCAATGAGAAGGATACCATCCCCGTACAATATCAGAAATGCGACAGTTCTATCAACGATTTTCTTGTAGACCCAAGGCTCGTCAACATTATGATCAAAGCCATAAGATTTGATTACCTCATCAAACCTTTTATTCCAAGACCTTGAGGCTTGTTTCAGTCCATAAATAGACCTATCAAGCCGGGAAACCTTTTGCTCTTGGCCATGGGTTATTAACCCTTTAGGTTGGTCCATGTAGATGGTTTCGTCAAGGTTGCCATTCAGAAAGGCAGTCTTGACATCCATCTGCCATACCTCGTAGTCATAATACGCGACAATGGCCAGAAGGATCCTGATCGACTTTACCATGGCAACATGTGAAAAGGTTTCCTCATCGTCAACCCCTTCTGTCACACCCCCTCCCAAATCACTTGCTAACTTAGCCCGGGAGACGGTATGAAGCCAACGGACATTGTTACCTCTTAACAATACCTGCTGACACTACTTTACCTGAAAACAAACTATGTTCGCATATGGAACACTTTAAACTTAACACAGCGGAAACTGGACATCTATAAGACGTACATGAGGAGAAACTCTTCTTAAGTCTCTCTTGGAAACTAAAACGAGCAAGAACATCAGAACCACAAACAGTCCAAACCACTAATTAAACAACCACAACCTCTAAAGCACATACGACTATAACTACATAGTTCTCGTAAAATAATTTACAAACATATGGATTTGCTAAACCACACCAACCACATACAACATATCAAACATGAGAAGCTTCCAAAGAGACTATGGCGAGTTATCGAGCACCGGGAGCTCGATCTCTACTTGAAAAGTGGGAAAACACTGAAAGAATGAGCTATAAAGCTCAGTGAGTGACTTGAGTTTAAAAGAAAGCTATTAACTTGTAAATCATATCACCTGGCCAACTATGAGCATATGCATCTGTAATCAAGCATTAAAAGTACTATGTAATCTGAATAGCTTTTCATGAAAATCAGCAAGTATACCGTTAAAATCTCGTAAGGCATGTAAATGATATAAACTCTTTTTAAAAAAAACATGTCACAATCTACGTTGTGTAGGGCATGCCCAGTACACCAACGTTTATTCTACGATGTAGTGGGGCCCGCCCAGCACTCACGACAACGCTGTTGTCACGGAGTATACTCAACGTCGACAACAGAATAAGACCTGTGTGCACACGGTACCATAAAGCCTCGGGCTCAATATCTCAGAAAATCACATGAAAACATTTGAACATGCCCGCTTATCTTTTCTTCATAAAACTCAAGCTTACTCAGCTTGTTCATAAAACAAGAAATCTTTAAATCATACTTGCTAAAACATACTTGCTCGAAATCATAGCATTTCCATAAACTTTGGAAATTCAATAAACATATGCTCGTGTATAAATTTCATCAAGACATTTAGGCTCACAATGAATACTTGAAAACATTTCTAGGATAACTTGAATACTCATAAACATGTGTTTCAAGGAAAACTTAAAGCATTGAAATCTTTCATTCTTGCAAAACTTGCATTTCTTAAAGCATTTTTCAAGCATATAGTTCATTTTCGAAGTTCGTTTGTCACTCACAGTGTTAGAACTAGAGTCTTGACCCGTACACTCGACCTTTTTATTCTTGGCCTGTCAAACAAACCAAAATCATGTTTTAGAACCTCGAGCTCATGGTTTTAACTTTAAAACTACAAGGAAACACTCCAACAAAAATTCCAGCATTTAACACATTTTATACCCTGTATTCAGATACTCATAACTTCTTCATTACTTAACCAAAAAGGATGTACTTTATACCAAACTCTTCCTTTTTGAATCCTCTATAAATCATATGAAGACATAAAATTGAAATTCCCAACAGATTGGCTCAGAAATACCTCGAATACTTCTTTCCTAGGAACTAACTTCTGCTATTCCAGATTCGATTTTCTACTGCAACCCGAAACTTGACCTGCTATTTACAACATCTTCCAATCATTTTCTATTCACGATTTCTTCATAAAAGTTGTAGGAACTTCAATAAGCTTTCCAACCATACCTAATAGAGCATCTGATTCCAACTCTACAGACCAGTACAACCAAAACACTTGAGACTTCCCGGATTTGACAGCAAATTCTGTCTTCTGTCTTCCTCTTCACAAATCAGTAGCTTAAGATCCGAATTTGCTCGAGCTTCCTTCACAAATTTTGTTCCAATATGAGTTAACTTTCATGAAACAAAATTTAAACTCTTACCTCTCTCTCTGTGGAGCTCGAGATGAGCAAAATAGCAGAACATGGCAGGTGATTACCTTGCTTGTTATACTAATTTGCTTGAGTTCTCTCCCTCTCTTCTGCAATTCCAGCTGAAACCACCTTCTTCCTCTTCCTTTAAGCTTCTCCCACGAACCCTCAGCTCCTCTTTGATGAAAATGAGAAGAAATTCGAAGGTACATTGTTGTTTAAAAAGAAAAACCAAGGTGGGGGTCCCACCTTCCACTTTCTTTCTTTTTTGCCTTTTCCTTTTCTTTTCTTTTCTTTTCTTTTCTTTTCATTCCTAAACAAAACACAATATTATAACCTTTCCTTTCATTTTCTTTCTTCATTATTCTTAGAGCAAACCAAACCAAAATGGTTTAAGGTTTCCCTTCCTTGTTTTCCTTTTATCTTTCACTTCATTTCTTTTCTTTTTGAAACAAGGAAAACCAAGTTTTAGGCATTCATTTCTTCTTTTCTTTTGTTTTATTTCTTTAAAAGAAAATTCCAAAGAATGATTCTCGGGTTTACACCTTCGACCTTGGTAAAACCCTTTGCCACTAGTCGTGCTTTGAAGGTCTGCACCTTCCCATCTACGCCACGTTTACGCTTCTAGATCCATTTGCAACCAATAGGTTTTACCCCATCCGGTTGATCCACAAGCTCCCATACAGAATTGAACTACATCGACTCCATTTCCTAGTCCATAGCTTTAATCCATTCGTTCTTGTCAACGTCTACTATTGCCTGATCATAGGTCAATGGATCCTTGCAATCATCAACAGGGGTGACGACTTGGGTTTCAGCCAAACCCGTGTAACGTTCAGTCTGTCTCACAGCCCTCCCACTACGTCGAGGCATTACCAACTCTTGGGAACGGACTTGACTTGACGTGCTAGGATCAACAACACTTGCTAACGTACTAGCCCATCCGGCAACTCTTGGCGATATCATCATCCATTTCATTTAACACGATTTTGCTCCTAGGCAAATGATCCTTGACGTAGTCTTTCTCAAGGAAAGTGGCGTTTGTTGACACAAGCACCCTATTTTCCCTAGGATCGTGAAATAGACCACCCATAGTCTCTTTTGAGTAACCTACGAATAGACACAATTTTAACGGGCTTCCAATTTCTTCAGGTTTGACACCAACACGTGGGTCGAGCATCCCCAAATCCTGAAATGGTGTAAACTACCTTTACGTCCATTCTAGAGTTCGAAAGGTGTTTCACAAACACTCTTCAACGGAACATTGTTCAAAATGTAGACCGTTGTCTCCACTACGTAACCCCAAAAAGAATCGGGAAACGAGCATAGCTCATCATCGGCCAAACCATGTCCAACGAGATTACTGTTTCTCTCTTGATACACCATTCTGTTTGTGGCATACCAGTGCTTTGAGTTAGGACGTAATTCCATGTTCTATCATATAGTCCTGGAATTCAGTGTCCATATACTCTCCACCTCGATCTGATCGAAGTGTTTTTATCGTTTTACCTAACGGGTTCTCAACCTCGATCTTGAACTCCTTGAAGTTTTCAAGAGTTTGGACTTCCTATGCATTAGGTAAATATACCCATACCTCGAATAATCATCTACGAAAATATACGAAGTATTCATAACCACCTTGTGCTTTAACACTCATCGGACCATAGAGGTCAGAATATATAAGCTCAAGGGGCTCTTTGGCTCTATATCCTTTTCCACTAAAAGGACGTTTGGTCATTTTACCTTCGAGGCATGACTCACACACCGGTAAAGAGTTTTCTTCCAAGTCGTTTAGAAGTCCACTCTTCACTAGTCTCTCAACCCTATTGAGATTAATGTGGCCTAACCGTAGATGCTAAAGATGACCATTTTCTTTTGGAGAAAGTTTAACTCTTTTAGTTCGTGTTTCCACAGTTTTAAATAATTCAATATTCAAAACACTTTTGACCGAATTAGTTTTTAAAACATACAAATTTGACTTAAGTGAAGCAGAACAAATGAGATTACCATTTCGGGAAATAAACGCTTTATTGCCATTGAAAGAAACGGATATACATTGTTCTAAAAGACAGGAAATAGAAACGAGGTTTCTAGTAAACCTTGGAATTATATGCATGTTGTCTAACAAAATGTAATTGCTGCGAAAAAAAAACCTCACTTTGCCGATCGTTGTAGCAGAGACTATCTCCCTGGATCCAACTCGTAGAGTCGCCTCACCCTCTTGCAGCTGCTGCCAGGAATCAATTCCCTAAAAAGAAGAACAAACGTGGTTAGTGGCGCCTGAATCCAAAATCTAGGCAGAGTCACTACTCTCCACTAAACAAGTTTCAGTCACAAGTAAATCACCTTTTCCTTGATTCTTCCTCTCGGCAAGGAACTTGAGACAGTTTCGCTTCCAGTGGTCGTCCCCATTGCAGTGTAAACACTTTCCTTTTTCTGCAACTTCCTTGTCTTTCTTGCCCTTTTGGGCGACAACTCGGTCAGCTTTACCCTTCTTCATTTTCTTCTTCCCTTTCGGGCGAGAAGGAGCAACAGATATAATCCCAGAGGCCAAACCCCTGTGATATGTTCTGTAGTCAACATTTGCCTCAGCTCCCGATGTCCTGATCCTCATCAAGGACTGGAAGTTTTCTAGCTCATTAAGAAGGGTGGTCAGAGTGTATCTTATCTTGTTCATAATACATGGCGTTGCTCTGGCTGAAGTAAACTCTTCGGAAGAGTCTCCAAGATAAAGTTGATCTAGCTCGACTCATCGATCGAAGCCCCGTTCATCTTTTCTAGATTAAAGTGGGTCATCATGTCCAGAACATGTTCACGGACAGACGCCCCTTCTTTCATCCATGCGTTGAAGACGTGTTTGAGCGAGTCATGCCTGGCCTGAAAGGATTGTTGTGCAAACATGTCCTGCAACGACTCCATGATCTCCTTAGCGGTGATCATCAACTCGTGCTTCTTTGCCAAAACTTCAGATAAGCTAGCAATGATATAGACCTTGGCCTTTTCATTGGCCCTGATCTATTGATCGTATGCATCACGAACACTTCGTGATGCAATTGAAACTTTAAACAGCGAGGACACTCCTCGAAGCCACGAACTTTAGGTCGTCGGTTACAAGAATCGTGTTAATATTATTCTTCCACGTTTCGAAGTTATCTCCCACTAACTTATCCGAAGCGATTAAAGCAATAATTGAGCTAGACATTTTTGCTGAAAAAATCAAATTGAAATTTTGTGTTAGTCTCGCAAAATTTTTTTTAAATCCAATAAAGTTTTAGAAAAAATTAATCCTATGATCCATAGGTCATTTAAAATTTGCAATGATATCCTAAAGGTTTAGAATGACCACCACCGAAGGGTGAAACAAAACACTCCTCCTCTTGGGCGATACTTTCTCGACCGACCCTAATCCCATAATAACTCTTATTCCATTCGGCGTCTAGTTACCATTATTTGGTCGAATTCATTCACATTTAACGAATCCCGTGAGTGTCACCTCAATCTTTAAGTTTCAAAGTATCCGTCAAACAATAGCCACTTGAAGAGTAAACCCACGAAGAAACCCAACAAGGAAATCTGTATCCCTTTCGTGAATTCCGGTGTTCCGACTCCCATGATCAAGGCCCTCCGAAGGGATTGTTCCAGACCAAACTAGCAGGCGGATCATCTGGGTCTCATGGTGTGAATCGAAAGAAGAGACTATGGGTCCCGTTTTCACAGGTCCCGCTCCCACTCACTATAAGTACTCTCTCCATCCACGTTGATATTGGTCCATACAAATACCATTCGAAGGGGGACGCTCCCATTTGAGCCATGAGGCCGAGTATGTATCTCACGGTGTAGACTTTAAGGAGATTTGTGGTCAGAAAATCAAATGTATCTTATACACTTTATTTCTCCCACTCAGCACTTTATATATTTCGGGATTGACCTAGATAACAAACTCAAATTTACCTAAGTCTACCAATATAACTCTTATATTGAATTAGGCATAAGTTTATAATCACATTATTACTTAGGTCTATGTGAGTAAATTAATCAACTTTTAATTAACGACACTCACGAAAAATATAATCTAAGAATCTCCGGACCGAATTCACTCCCAGATTGGTTTCCAGGTAGGGGTATTCCGCAAGTGTCAACTTAAATACTCCAGCCTTAGACAAAACCTTAGACAGAGTTACTAATCAGTCACCATTCAAAGATTACATTTTGATTTCCTAATTCTAATCTTATTAGAACTAGAAAACCTAAGTCTAATTATTAAAGTTCTAAACACTTTAAAACTAATAATTAACTTAGGTTACATGCATTTCTATGTTATAATGCTTGATCACTCATCAAATGAATAACTATATTATAACATAATAATTCATCACATGAAATTAAATGCATGAGCATACTTTAATCTAAAAAATATAACACTTATATTTAATTAAATTAAAACATGCATTTTAATTATATTATAACACTTATAATATAACCTATCATGCAAACTATATATTATAACACTTATAATATAATGATGCATGAAATGTTTAATCTATGGTGGGATTTTAAATCTATATGATATACACTATGCAAAGAAAATTTAATTAAATCATACATCACATGCATAAAATAATTAAATAGCAAAAATGAACCGATTTTTGCACTTAGGGGCATTTATTTGATTAAATAACATTAATATAACTTTTATATTAATATTATTTAATAAAATAAAATAAATAAAGAAATAAAATTACATTTTACATTTAGAATAAATTAAAACTAAATTAGAAAATGCCCCATGTTGATGAAAATGAGAAACCACCCACGTTCAGCGCTTCAACCTCGCGAACTGCCCACTAACGATCGCAGCGTTGCAATGTCATGGGCAGCGTTGCAACGCTGCAGCGTCTAGCATTGTGCCAGCGTTCCCAACGCCAACAGCATTGCAACACAATGCCTTGCATCACAACAACGCCTGCGGTGCGCGCTTTCTCCGCAATTGCATCGTTGAGGCGCCGATGAACAACGTCTCAACGGCGTCGGCGAACAACAAGCACCTCTTGCTGTTCTTCGTCGTTTCTCGCTCGTTTCTGCTCCGATTACTTCACAACATCTCATGCCACGAACGACACGGACTTACAGACTCGATTTACATTAAAATTGCCCAAAACAACGGGCTCTTACATTGATTGAATAAACATTAAATGTAAATCTAAAATACAATGCCAACACCGAAAACATTCATTTCGCAAACCACCATTCATCTCATCAATCAAAGCTTTTACCCACCTATTTTAACAAAATGAAGTGCACAACAAGAAGCCAACAACCTGTCTCTGATACCAATTGAAGGGAATGAGAATCCCTGCACAGGGGAAGACGATCGAATCGTCGTGGTATCATTATGCAACTCAATTTCTTTAAAATTAAACTATCACATAGTCAATGCTAAACATGCATTTCTATAAAGGAAAAACAACAAGTTTAATGTTACTTACTTGTTGAAGACAATCTTCAAGCTTTCCTTCAGTTAGATCACGAACTCTTCGTGCTCTCCTCGTTCTCAACGATCTCGTACTCTTCACACGAACACCGATTGAACACCTTCACATGGTTTCTCAGTTGTTCTACTTCAGGATGAAGGAGGATTGTGGGATCCTTCCTTTAGTTTTTGGGAGGCGAAGTTGAGAAAGATTTGAGAGAAGAGAGTTGCTTCTTTTGGTGAGAATTCTAAAAATGAGCAAAATGAGTAAAGAACCCTTCTTGCAATGGGGTTTATTTAATGGATATAGATGAAGTTGAACTCTCCACCTATTCACCATTTTACAACAACCATAGGTTATGCAAATCATATTTTCGTAACCACATATAATAAGATATCTCATATCTCATTATACAAATCACATTTGTATAATTGTTGATTTTTAGATTTAATCACATTCAATTTAATTTCTCTCAATCTAATTTCTCCAAATTGGCCCTAATTCAACAATTAGGCTAACCTATAGTTTATTATGAATCTCATTCACATTAAACTATATAATATATCATTCATATCTATAATTGCCCTTTAGTGAACTTCAACACTTCAAATTCACACCAAAATAGTAGACCTTCTATTAATCCAGTTTCAGCCAACCGAGGGACCTAATGGACCTACAGTGACGATCGAGCTCCAATGATCCGAGATTAACCTATCAAACTCTTTGACCTGATTAATCAACATTCATTCGCTACAGTAACACTCCACTAAAGCCCGTAGCTGCACTCCAGTCAGTATAAGACAAGATGTGTCCACCGATATAACCAATGCTCATTCGTCGACCCTTCACAGGTTGTTCGTAGACACTGCTAGGTGAAATTACCGTTTTACCCTTATGTCTACTTCTTGCTCCTTAAGTCCCCACTGCTCCTCTAATGAACAACAACGTTGTAATGGTCCAACCATACACAACACTCTTCTCGGGCGGTGAGAAGGTGGGCGCCAGTTATCAAAGCCACGGAGACAACACTTAAGGAACAACCCTCTAGTTTCCCTAAAGGCGAGAACGAGCAGTGCATTCCATCTCGCGTAGTTAAGTTCCCGGTCCCTACTTGGTCTGTCACACGAGAAGATAGGCATATTGGGCGATGGCGCGACCACCCTCACCCATATTAATCAAAGGACAAACCCCCGCAAACAGGAGTCCGTAACACGCTCAGGATTCAAGTCGAGTCACTAATGGTCATCTACGAAGTTATTAGTCCATACTGTTAACGGTGTTATATAAGTAGGTCTAATAATTCACGATCCAGTCTTGTACAATCTCATTGTACATGATGCCCCCACTCGCATGTCAACCACATGAACGAGTCAGATCACCTTGTTTGTATCTAATACAAAGCGGGTTGCATCCACAGCGTATCCAGGATTAGGTCTCCAACCTTATCCATATATTGTAGACCGTTCGGGTCATTAACTCGAACGTGATCCTCTCGGTGTGTCCACTACACACAGTTCAAGTTCTAGTTCTCTCATATATTCAATGACCCTAGAGCTTAGTTTATTCGACAAGTTCGTAAAATATGTGAGACACAAAAAAGTGAAATGAATAACTTTTATTAATTTCAAATAGTAATTTAAAAATTATACGAGATTAGTACATCCATCCCAACACTAAGACACCTCAAGAAGTTGAGGATATGAGACACATTCCTTATGTTTCAGTTGTGGGGAGCCTTATGTATGCAATGTTGTGTACTAGGCCCGACATCTTTTATGTAGTCGGGATTGTCAATATATATCAATCCAATCAGGGATTAGATTACTGGACAACCGTAAAGACAATCCTCAAATATCTTATAAGAACGAGGGACTACATGCATGTGTATGGAAGCGGGGATTTGATCCTTACGGGATACACAGACTCTGACTTTCAGACCGATAAGGATTCTAGGAAATCCACATCGAGGTCAGTGTTCAGCCTCAACGGAGGAGCTGTAGTGTGGCGAAGCATCAAGCAGGGATGCATCGCTGATTCCAATATGGAAGCCAAGTATGTTGCGGCTTGTGTGTTGGGATTTTTGTCCTAATCTCGTGTTTGTAAATTACTGTCTAAAATTAACAAGAGTTATTCATTTCATTACTTTGTATCTCGCAATATTTATAAACTTTTCCAATAAACTAAGCTCCAGGGTCATTGAATTTATGAGAGAACTAGAACTTAACGATGTGTAGTGGACACACAGAGGATCACGTTCGAGTTAATGACCCGAACGATCTCACGATATATGGATGGGGTTGGAGACCTAATCATGGATACACTGTGAATGCGACCGACGCTTTGCATTAGATACAAACGAGGTCATCGACTCTATCATATGGTTGACATGCGCAGTGGGGGGCATCATGTGCAATGAGATTGTACAAGACCTGAGCGATGAATTGGGACCTGCACCGATGTAACACACCGTTGATAGTAAGGACTAATAACTTCGTGAGATGACCATTAGTGACTCGACCTAAATTCGGCGTGTTGCTGAACTCTGCCTGCGGGTCCGCCTCTTTGACTAGTACGGTGAGGGTGGTCACGCGATTACTACCGATATGCCTATCTTCTCGAGGCGAGACCAAGTAGGAGGCTGAAACTTAACTACGCGAGATGGAATTCACTCGTTCCGCTTTTAGGGAAACTAGAGGGGTTGTTCCCTGGTCTTTGTCTCCGAGGCTTGAACAACGAGCACCCACTTTCTCACCGGCTTGAGAAAGGTGTTGTGTATGGTTTGACCATCACAATGTGTTGTTCATTGAGAGGAGCGATGGGAACTTAAGGAACAAGAGGTAGACACGAGAAATAAAATAATAATTTGACCCAACGTGTCTACGAACAACACCGTGAAGGGTCAACTCATGGGCATTGGTTATATCGATGGGAATGTAATATTCGCGCGGCGGGGAGTGCAACTACGGCTATAGTGGAGTGTTACCAGTAGCTAATGAATGTTGATTAACCAGTCAAAGAGTTTGATAGGTTAATCTCGGATCATTGAAGCCTCATCAACAGAGGTCCATTAAATCCCACTGCTTAACTCCATCTGAGGTTAAAAGAAGAGTTCTGATCTTGGTATGAAATTAAAGTGTTCAATTTCACTTAGAGGCATTTATATTATTTATATGAGATATGAATGATATAATATATAATTTAATGTGAATTGAAAGAGTCTAGATTAAGAAAGCGGAAGCAATTTTGGGTCTTGAACACTCTAAGTTGATCAATTTTGTAAAATAAAAACATGCTCAAAGCTGGAAAAACAGAGGGATAGAAAACTCAACTTTGAGGATCAAATTCTCTTCACCCGGTGGATGGTTTTCAACACGAACACTTCGTGGACAACCGTTAGAGTCTTACCTACTATCCTCAGGCCTTAGAACGGATTGTGGGAACCTATGTTGAGAGAATTTGGAAGAAAAGACCTCAAAGGTCACTAATTCGGGAATATTGAATTTTCTGTAAAATTCTCACAACATCCCTCAAATCAC
This sequence comes from Trichosanthes cucumerina, assembly GCA_036507285.1. Lineage (NCBI taxonomy): Eukaryota > Viridiplantae > Streptophyta > Magnoliopsida > Cucurbitales > Cucurbitaceae > Trichosanthes > Trichosanthes cucumerina. The sequence continues at coordinate 184,674 of JAYKKG010000032.1, read as the reverse complement.
CATTATATAAAGCTTCAATAAGCTTCAATGGAGTGACAACTCAAGGGTGATGAGGATGCTTTGAGGTGGAAGTGGCTAATTTTGTACAATTTTTAAGATGATGAGGATTAGGCAACTTGTCAAGTTGATTTTCATGAAAAACATGAAAAACTATTTATTTTTCATTTAATTTTAATTTAAAAATCAATATTAAATTGATTTTTAATTAAATTTAATATAATTAATTAAATCATTCAAAATTAATTTAATTAATTTTTAATTTAATTTAATATTAAATATAAATTAAATAAATTGCCCGATCCCGATCGATTTTTCGAACATGCATCCTTATTCATGCTATAAATTGATCGATATTTAAATTATATTTAAATATATCTACCTCTTATTAATCATAGTTTAATTCATAATTAAGCTATGATTCATTAAAAATATCACATATAATTAACGCTTTCTTCCAAACTCGAATTTGAACAATTCAAATTCTTTTCTCTCAAAATGTTATAAGGCTAAGTCCGAGCTAGTAAGGAGGACCTAATGGACCTACAGATCATGAGCTCCAACGATACGATATTAACCGGCCAAACTCTTTAGCCTAGCTAATCAACATTCGTTAACCACCGGACACTCCACTAAAGCCCAGTGGCTGCATTCTCCTCACTGTAGATATATTTCTGTCCACTCGATATAACCATGATTAGTAAGTCGATCCTTCACAGGTCCTTCGTGAGTTCTGAGTTGGGTCAAAATTACCGTTTTACCCCTATAATTACCTCTTCTTCCTTAAGTCTCACTGATCCTCTAATGAACAATTGGTTTGTGGTCCAACCAACAAACTTAATCCCTCTCGGGCCAATGAGAGGGGTGGGCCCATTGTTCAAGACCCGGAGTCAGTACTTAAGGGAACAACCTCTCTACTAATCCCTAAAGCGGGTAGGAATGAATTCTATCTTGCAGAATTATGTTCCCAGCTATCTACCCGATTTTATCCCTAAAATGGGAGGCTTATTGAGTCGGCAGTCTCGAGCCACTCTCACCCATGAAAATCTAAGGATAATCTGAATAAACGAGGTTCCATAGGGCGCTTTCGGGATTAAGATCGAGTTACCTAGGTCATCGTATGAATATAGTCGGTTAAGGCGATGGCGGAGTTATAAAGTCTAAGTGACTATTTCACGGTCCAGTCTTATGCAAACTCGTTGCATAGGGCGCCCCCACTCACATGTCTCCACATGAACGATTTAGGATCACATCGATTTAGGATCACATTGATAAGGTACCCAACCCTATCCTTATACTATAGGATCGTTACAGGCTATAACTTGAACTTGATCCACTTTTATGTCACACATAAAGTTCAAGTATTCATCCCATAGCCAAGGGTTCTTTATTGGATTAAGTTTAGACAATACACAATAGTCAATAACACCTTTACTGAATAAATTTCAATAACAACTTTATTGCAAAATAGAATATACATTCAGTTTACAAAACCACGAGTTTTAGGACATTAAACCCAACAATCTTCCACTTGGACTAAAACGTCTGTCGGGTAAAACATGCTGAGCAAAGAAAAACTGCCCTACTGTACAACCCGTAGTCCTAGACTTTCTAGGTGTTCCTCAAACACTTTAGCCGTGAGGGGGTTTGTAAACGGATCAGCAATGTTGTGCTCCGAAGCGATCTGCGTGACGATCGCGTCTCCTCGTTGCACAATCTGCCTGAGGAGATGATATTTGCGCTCTATGTGCTTTCCACGCTTATGGCTTCTAGGTTCTTTGGAATTTGCCACTACACCACTATTATCACAATAAAGGGTGATAGGCAAATTCATATTTGGAACAACGTCCAGATCAGTCAAGAACTTCCTAATCCATACAACCTCCTTTGCTGCTTCGCAAGCTGCGATATACTCAGCCTCCATGGTGGAGTCAGCAATAAAAGCTTGCTTTATACTCCTCCATACTATAGCTCCTCCGTTAAGAGTGAACACTGATCCTGATGTGGATTTCCACGAATCTACATCAATCTGAAAATCAGAGTCAGTGTATCCTGCAAGGATCAAATCCTTTGCGCCATACACAAGCATATAGTCTCTCGTTCTCCTAAGATACTTGAGGATGTTCTTAACAGCTGTCCAGTGATCATATCCTGGATTAGACTGATACCTGTCGACTATTCCCACTGCATAACATATGTCGGGTCTAGTACATAGCATGGCATACATCGGACTCACACGCGGCGGATGCATAGGGAATCGTCTCATATCCTCAACTTCTTGAGGTGTCTTAGGACACTGCTCCTTAGACAAATGAATTCCATGCACGAAAGGTAATGAACCCTTCTTGAAATTTTGAATCTTATATCTAATCAACATCTTGTCAATATAAGATCGTGAGAGCGATGCTAGCGTTTTGTTCTTGCGATTAGAACAATTTGGATTCCAAGGACAAAGCCGAGCCTCTCCCAAATCTTTCATTTGGAATTGGGTCGCTAGCCATTGCTTAACGCTTGATCGAGAATCTGCATCATTTCCAATGAGCGGGATATCATCTACGTATAGAACTAAGAAAGCTACGATGGTTTTGACTATCTTCTTGTAAACACAAGGATCGTCAATATTCTTTTCAAAGCCATAAGATTTGATCGCAGTATCAAATCTTATATTCTAGGATCTAGAAGCTTGTTTCAATTCATAGATAGATCGTTTAAGCTTGCAAACCTTTTGCTCTTGGCCCTTAACTATGAACCCCTCTGGTTGATCCATATAGATACTCTCATCAAGATTGTCATTAAGAAAGGTTGTCTTGACATCCATTTGCCAAATTTCATAGTCATAAAATGTGGCAATGGACAAGAGTATTCTAATGGACTTAAGCATGGCAACAGGGGAGAAGGTTTCTTCATAGTCCACCCCTTCCCTTTGGGTATACCCCTTTGCCACAAGTCGAGCCTTAAAGGTTTGCACATTACCGGTTTGATCTCGTTTCCTCTTGTAGATCCACTTGCAACCGATAGGTCTTTCACCATCTGGTTGATCTACAAGTTCCCAGACTGAATTGAAGTACATTGACTCCATTTTAAGGTCCATGGCTTTAATCCACTCGTCCCTATCTATATCATTCATTGTCTGTTTATAGGTCAATGGATCCTCAACGCCATCATCAGGTATGTCGACTTGGGTTTCAGTCAAACCCATGTAAGGGTCAGGTTGTCTAACATCCCTCCCACTACGTCGAGGCATTCTCAACACTTGAGAAGGACCAACTTGATCAACAACTTTTGTTGATTTATCTGTAGCTTCCCTGAAAATTTCACTTAAGACAATCCTGCTTCGAGGCTGATGATCTCTCATGTAGTCTTCCTCTAAGAGCGTGGCGTTTGTCGACACAAGAACCTTTTCCTCTTAAGGATCATAAAACAGACCACCTTTCGTTTCTTTGGAGTACCGTACAAATAGGCATAATTTTGAATGATGTTCCAACTTCTTTGGATTGGACACCAACACATGTGTTGTTCATCCCCATATTCTGAAGTGACGTAAACTACCTTTACGCCCTTTCCATAACTCATAAGGTGTTTCTGAAACACTCTTTGAGGAACCATGATCAAAATATATACAACAACTTCTACTGCATATCCCCAAAACGTATTAGGCGGTGAGCATAGCTCATCATGGATCGAACCATGTCTAACGAGGTTCTATTTCTCCTCTCGGATACACCATTTTCTTTGAGGTGTCTTGGTATTGGAGAGTTGGGATACGATTCCATGTTCTATCATATAGTCTTGGAATCTCGAATCCATATACTCTCCACCTCTATCTGATCGAAGTGTTTTAATCGTTTTACCTAATGTATTCTCAACCTCTGCCTTATACTCCTTGTTCAAGTGTTTCGGACTTATGATGCATTAGGTATAGATAGCCATACCTAGAATAATCATCAATAAAACTGATGAAGTATTCATACCCTCCTCGTGCCTTGACATTCATAGGACCACATAGATCAGAATGCACGAGTTCCAAGGGCTCTTTGGCTCTATAACCTTTTTTCAGAGAAAGGTCTTGTAGTCATTTTTCCTTCGAGACAGGCTCACATGGTGGTAAAGAGTTGTCCTCTAAATGACTTAGGAGACCACTCTTGACCAAACTCTCAATCCTATTGAGATTAATGTGGCCTAGTCTCAAGTGCCAAAGATAGGTACTGGGAGAAAGTTTCTGCCTTTTATTTTGAGTATTAGCTGTTTTAAACATCAAGGTGTTCAAAATAGCTTTTAATTCGGTTAGTCTTAACACATATAAGTTGTTTTCAAGTTTAGCAGAACATATTCGTACACCTCTTTTGCAAATGAACGCTTAATTATGATCAAAAGATATTTTATACATATGTTCAAGTAAACAAGAGATAGATACAAGATTTCTTTTGATTCCAGGAACCAAAAGTACATTTTCTAATAAAACGAATCTATCTCTAAACAAAAGCTTCACTGCTCCCACTGCTTTAGCTGAGACAACCTCTCCCGTTCTAACCCTGAGAGTTATCTCCCCATCCGTAAGCTGCTGCGAGGAACTAGTTTCCTGAAAAAGAAGAACAAACATGGTTAGTGGCTCCTGAATCTAATATCCAGGCAGAATCATCATGTTCCACTAAACATGTTTCAACAACAAGTAAATCATATTTACCTTGTTTTTCCTTCTCGACTTTCTTTTACTGCAAGGTACTTTGGGCAATTCCTCTTCCGAGGTGCTGTCACCACCACAATGGAAACATTTTCCTGTGGCCTTAGCCTTGCGTGAGGGAGCTTGTCCCTTCCCTTTGTCCTTCTTCTTCTTCTGAATACTCTTATTCTTAGTAAAAGAAGGACCAGACTTGGTCCCTGAGGATGATCCTTTTAGAAATTTCTTCAAAGTGACAATATTGGCCTCATTCTCTTTTCCTTTTGATTTCATGAGGGACTCAAAAGTCTGTAGCTCGTTGAGGAGAGTAGTAAGGTTATACTCTATTTTATTCTTCACCGCATTTGTGCGGAATGGCAGGAAACTCTTCGGAAGAGATTCTATAATAAAGGTTACCTGACTTTTCTCATCTATGACTGCCCCATTTACTTCAGCCACGTTGAAGTGGGTCATCATGTCAAGGACATGTTCCCTAACAGAGGCTCCTTCCTTCATACGGGGAGTTGTAAACGTATTTGACAACATCATCATAATGACCGATGAGGATGGTTGTCCAAACATCGCTCAGAATGATCCCATGATCTCCTTTGCGGTGACCATGGTATCATGTTTCTTAGACAACACATCGAGATATCTTTGGCTAAGATATAGACTCGGGCCTTCTCATTAGCCCTAATCCATCTGTCATAAGCATCCCGAACAATTCGGTTTGCGATCAGTGGGAGAGGAGGACATTCATCCATTAAGACGAGACCTCGGATCATCAAGAACAAGAATCGTATTCAAGTTTGATTTCGAGTTCCATAATTATCGCCGCTAAGTTTATTGAAGGCGAGTAGTAATCTGGATAAAAGAGTTCGACATGCTTGAAAAGAATGAATTCTATTAGTGAATTGTTTGTAACCTATCCAATTTAAGAATTTAGCAAAAGTAATAATGTACCCATAAACACATTATTGTTTTTGCAACGATACTTCAGTGAGTCAGAGCAACCGCTATCGAGGGGCAGTCAATCATTCCTTCACTGAATCAAGACATTCTTCACTAAATACTAATACCGGAATAACTCTTATTCCTATAACATTCTACTTATCGTTACTTTGGTCAAGAGCTTACTAACACTTAGCAATTCTTGTAAGTGTGACCCGTCATTCGGACCTCAAAGGTCGACCCCAACAATGCTACCGAACTGGAGAGACAAAGCTGGGAATGGACCTAAGAGACCCTATCCATTTTTGGTGTTTGAGTTGTTCCGAATCCCATGTTACATCCCTCCGAATGGATGGTGCTACTTCTGGCAACCTGCAGGCGCAACATGGAAATCTCACGGTCCAACCTAATGGTGGAGACCGTAGGATGTGTTGACACACTTTCTTCTCCCACTTACTATAAATACTTTCTCCATTCACCTTGCTCTTGATTTATGCAAACACCATCCGAATGGGGATGCCCTATTGACATCACGAGGCCGAGCATAAATCTCACGGTGTGAACTTCGTGGAGAGCGTAAGAGGAAATTGATATATCATATATACATTTTCACTCCCACTAAGTATTTTAAACAGTTTGGGTATACTTTTACTTAGGCATACTCCGGCTAAAACAATATAACCTAAGTCTACCAATATAACAATTATACTGGAATTACCTAAGTCTATTAACCTTTTAATAAACCTAGGTCTATGAGTTTAATTTATTAACTTTTAATAAACGCCACTCACGAAAGATAATTTATAAACCTATGGATTAAATTCACTCCCGTCGGTTCCTCTGTAGGGGTGTTCCGTTTCCATCGACTTAAGTACTGAACCTAGCTTGAGAACCTTCCTTAGTCAGAGTCCCTCTGTAATCAAAGTTTATATATTATTGGTTTCCTAATTCTAATCTTATTAGAACTAGATAACCTTAGGTCTAATTAATTTCCAGTTCTAAAACCATTTTAAAACTAATTAATTAACCTTAAGTTACATGCATTTCTATGTTATAAACTGTTTGATCATTCATCACATGAATAACACATACATTTATAACAAATTCATCACATGAAAAATGCATAGCAATTATATGTTTAATTTTTAATTAATATAACTCTTACATTAATTATAATTAAAACATATAATTTTTGTTTCATAATTTAATATAACACTTATATTAATTCTTATGAAACCCAATAAACATGCATACAATATATTATAACACTTATAACATACTTTCAATGCATGGACCATGCTTCCTATGGTGGGATTTTAAAATCTATTTGACATAGTTTATGCTCATATAATCAGGGATATTAATTAAAACATACATTCACAATGCATAATTAATTAAACACACTAAAGTGGACTGGTTTTGACATCTAATGCAAGCAAACTACTAAATTATTACAATAATAATCTAGAAATAATATCGAACCACTTCGAACACTTTGAATTTGGGTCGAACCGGCTTGCAAATGTGTGAACTGGACCTTCAAAAGGATGAATCGGGCTGTAAAAGGATGAACCGGGCTGTAAAAGGATGAACCGGACCTCCAATTGGTGAAACAGACCTCCAAAATGGAAAAACCAGCCTCGAAATAGTCAGAACCGGTCTAAAAATACCTAAACCGAATCGAAAACGAGCCAAACCGGTCCAAAAAATATTGAACCGGTCAAAGTCAATGGGGTCAAAGTCAAAAGTCAAACGGTCAACTCTTTCTTCATCTTTTTTAAAATCACGGGCTGAAGACTGAAAAACTAGGCAGAAATAGAAAATAAGGAAAAACAGCCTCTGTTTTCAGTTTTTGTGACCTCTTAAGCTTCTTTCATCAAATTGAAGACCTTCCTAACTCCAATAGACTTGAAATTTTTACAGCTTATTCTACACACATTAATGCTCAAACACACTTGAGCAATTTGAAAATAAAGCACAATTTGATGCTCAATTTAAATGCCAAACCCAGAAGAAAATTTTAGACGCCCAGAAAAATTGTATTTCAAAAAACACCCACCACAGAACACAATTAATCAAATTGAGTGCTCAAAATTGCTCTGATACCAATTGAAAGAGTCTAGATTAAGAAAGCGGAAGCAATTTTGGGTCTTGAACACTCTAAGTTGATCAATTTTGTAAAATAAAAACATGTTCAAAGCTGGAAAAACAGAGGGATAGAAAACTCAACTTTGAGGATCAAATTCTCTTCACCCGGTGGATGGTTTTCAACACGAACACTTCGTGGACAACAATTAGAGTCTTTCCTACTATCCTAAAGCCTTAGAACAGATTGTGGGAACCTATATTGAGAGAATTTGAAAGAAAAGACCTCAAAGGTCACTAATTCGGGAATATTGAATTTTCTGTAAAATTCTCACAACATCCCTCAAATCACCATTATATAAAGCTTCAATAAGCTTCAATGGAGTGACAACACAAGGGTGATGAGGATGCTTTAAGGTGGAGGTGGCTAATTTTGTACAATTTTGAAGATGATGAGGATTAGGCAACTTGTCAAGTTGATTTTCATGAAAAACATGAAAATATATTTAATTTTCATTTAATTTTAATTCAAAAATCAATATAATTAATTAAATAATTCAAAATTAATTTAATTAATTTTTAATTTAATTTAATATTAAATATTAAATTAAATAAATTGCCCGATCCCGATCGATTTTTCGAACATGAATCCTTATTCATGCTATAAATTGATCCGATAGTTAAATCATATTTAAATATATCAACCTCTTATTAATCATAGTTTAATTCATAATTAAGTTATGATTCGTTAAAAATATCACATATAATTAACGCTTTCTTCCAAACTCGAATTTGAACAATTCAAATTCTTTTCTCTCAAAATGTTATAAGGCTAAGTCCGAAGCTAGTAAGGAGGGGCGTAATGGACCCTACTGATCATGAGCTCCAACGATACGAGATTAACCACCAAACTCTTTAGCCTAGCTAATCAACATTCGTTAACCACCGACACTCCACTAAAGCCCGGTGGCTGCATTCTCCTCACTTTGTAGATATATTTACATCCACTCGATTTAACCATGATTAGTAAGTCGATCCTTCACAGTCGTTAAGTAATTACAATTTGGGTCAAAATTATCGTTTTACCCTCAGATTACCTCTTGTTCCTTAAGTCCCTCCGATCCTCTAATGAACAATTGGTTTGTGGTCCAACCACAAACCGAATCCTCTCGGGCCAATGAGAGGGTGGGCCCATTGTTCAAGACCGGAGTCGATGCTTAGGGAACAACCTCTCTACTAATCCCTAAAGTGGGTAGGAATGAATTCCATCTTGCGAACTATGTTCTCGACTATCTACACAGTTTTATCCACTGAAATGGGAGGCTTATTGAGTCGGCAATCTCGAGCCACTCTCACCCATGCAAATCTAAGGATAATCCGAATAAACAGGGGTCCATAGAACACTCAGGATTAAGATCGAGTTACCCAGGTAATCGTATGAATATAGTCAGTTAGGACAGTAAACGGAGTTATAATGTCTAAGTGACTATTTCACGTTCCAGTCTTATGCAAACTCATTGCATAGGGCGCCCCCACTCACATGTCTCCACATGAACGATTTAGGATCACATCGTCTGTTCTCTACAAAGTGGGTCGCATCCATAGTGTCCTCAGGATAAGGTACCCAACCCTATCCTCATACTATAGACTGTTCTAGCTATAACTTGAACTTGATCCACTTTTATGTCACACATCAAGTTCAAGTATTCATCCCATAGCCAAGGGTTCTTTATTGGATTAAGTTTAGACAATGCACAATAGTCAATAACACCTTCACTGAATAAATTTCAATAACAACTTTATTGCAAAATAGAATATACATTCGATTTATAAAACCACGAGTTTTAGGACATTAAACCCAACATGAATGAGATTCATAATAAACTATAGGTTAACCTAATTGTTGAATTAGGGCTAATTGGAGAAATTAATTGAGAGAAATTAAATTGGATGTGATTCAATTTAATTAATCCACAATTATCGCAAATGTGATTTGCAATATGAGATATGAGATATTTTATATTATATGGTTATGCAAATATGATTTGCATAACCTATAGTTGTGGTAAAATGGTGATTATGTAGAGGTTTTAACTCCATGATTATTTCTCTACTTAAACTCTTCTTGCAAGAAGGAACGGATCATTCAATCTCTCATTTTTTGGATTCTCACCCAAAAAGAAGAGAAGTCTCTCAACATTTTCTCTCAACACTCCTCCCTCTCCAAAATAAAAGTCCCACCACTTTCCTTCTTCCAAAGGAAGAACAACCGAGAAGGCCATTGCTGGTGTTCGGGTTTCGTTCGAGAGAAATGTTCGTTGAGATCGAGTAGCACGAAGAGTTCGTGACCAAGGAAGGAATCTTGAAGATTTGTCTACAACAAGTAAGTGTGTTCTTCTTGCTGTAATTTCTTCCTTCTTATGCATGTTTAACTTAGATCTAAGCATTAGATCATTTTAACAAACTTCTAGTAGCGTAACGATACCTTGACGATTCGATCGTCTTCCGCTGTGCGGGAATTTTCATTCCCTTCAATTGGTATCAGAGCCATTTCGATGGTTCTTCGTTATTTACTGTTTTTTGTTAAAATAGGTGGGTTATTTACCTTATTTCATGAGATGAATGTGGGTTTGCATAATGGATGTTTCGGTTTTTGGCATTTTAGATTTACAATTTTATGTTGATGAGATCAATGTAAGGGCCCGTTGTTTTAGGGCATTTTGTTGTAAATCGAGTCTGTAAGTCCGAGTCGTTCGTGGAAAGAATTGTTGTGAAGAAATCGGAGCAAAAACGGGTGAAATTCGATGAAGAACAGCAAAGGAGTTTGTTGTTCTGTCGATGGCATTGAGACGTTGTTAATCAGTGTCTCAACGCTATCCTTGCGCGGCCGGCAGGCTGCAGAGCGGCGTTACAACGCCACGGCGTGGAGCACGCTGATCTCAACGCTGGACGCGGTAGCGTTGTAACGCTGCCCGCAGCGTTGCCAACGCCACACGCGTAATGGGCGGTTGCAGCTTCCTGTTCGCGAGACGTGGGCGGTTCAAGAGTTGTGGGGCAGTTTAAAATTCGGTTTTTTATTTTTTTATAATTGTAAAATGTTTTAATTAATTAATTTATTTATTTTATTAAATAATATTAATATAATTGTTATATTAATGTTATTTAGTTAAATAATTGCCCCTAGGTGCCAAAAACCGGTCCATTTTTTCTATTTAATTATTTTATGCAAGAGATGTATGATTTAATTAAATTCTATGTGCATAATGCATGTCATATAGATTTAAAATCCCACCTTAGGTTAAACATTTTCATGCATCATTTATATTATAAGAGTTATAATATATAGTTTGCATGATAGGTTATATTAGAAGAGTTATAATATAATTAAATGCATGTTTAATTTAATCAATATAAGTGTTATATTTTTAGATTAAAGTATGCTCATGCATTTATATTCCTGTGATTAATTATATTATGTTATAGTATATAGTTATTCATGTGATGGATGATCAAGCACTATAACATAGAAATGCATGCAACCTAAGTTAATTATTAGTTTTAAAGAGTTTAGAACTTGAATAATTAGACTTAGATTTTCTTTTTTCTAATGAGATTTGAAATTAGGAAATCAAAGTTTAGTCTATGAATGGAGACGATTAGTAACTCTGTCTCTAGGAAGGTTTTTGTCTAAGGTTGGGGTATTTAAGTTGGCGCTTGCATGAACACCCCTATTTGGAAACCGACCTGGGAGTGAATTCGGTCCGGAGATTCTTAGATTATACTTATCGTGAGTGCCGCTAATTAAAAGTGTTTGTAATTTACTCACATAGACCTAAGTAATAATGTGATTATAAACTTAGGTTAATACCATATAAGAGTTATATTCGTAGACTTAAGTAAATTTTAATCGGTTTATCTAGGTCAATCCCTATTAAAATTAAAGTGCTTTGAGTGGGAGGAAATAAAGTGTATGAGATACATTTGATTTTCCAACCACAAATCTTTGTTAAGTCCGCACCGTGAGATCTATACTCTGCCTCGTGGCGCAAAAGGGGGGTGGCATTTGTATAGGTCAATATCATCGTGGATGGAGAGAGTACTTATAGTGAGTGGGAGCGGGACTTGTGAAAACGGGACCCACGGTCTCTTCTTTTGATTCACACCGTGAGACCCCTATGATCCCGCTTTGCTAGTTTGGCTTTGGACAAGACAATCCCTTGAGGGGGCTTTGATCATGCGAGTCGGAACACCGTGAATTCCCGAAAGGGATACAGTTTTCTTGTTGGTTTTCCTTCTTGGTTCACCCTTCGGTGGCTATTGTTTGGACGGATGCTTGGAAACTTAAAGATTCAAGGTGACACTCATAGAATTTGTTAAGTGTTATTGAATTCGACAGAACAATGGTAATTGGACTCCTAATGGAATAAGAGTTATTCAGGATTAGGAGTGCGATCGAGAAAGTCTCGTCCTAGAGGAGGAGTGTTACATTTCACCCTTCGGTGCCGATCATTCTAAACCTTCAGGATATCGCAAAATTTTTAATGACCTAGGGATCATGAAACATTTTTGCTAAAACTTGATTGGTTTCAAAACTTTTTTTGCGAGACTAACACAAAGTTTTCTTAATTTTTCAGCTTAAAACATGTCTAGCGCAATTATAGCTCTACTCGCGTCTGATAAACTAGTGAGAGATAATTACCAAACATGGAAAAACAACATAAACACAATTTTGATAACTGACGACATTAAGTTCGTGCTCCTTGAGGAGTGTCCTCGGATCTTAGGACTCGGCAAATCGCGAAGTGTTCGCGATGCATACGATCGATGGATCAGGGCCAATGAAAAAGCCAAGGTCTATATCATTGGCAGCATGTCTGATGTTTTGGCAAAAAAGCATAAGTTGATTGTCACTGCTAAGGACATCATGGAGTCCTTGCAGAAAATGTTTGGACAACAGTTCTTTCAAGTCCGACATGACTCGCTCAAATACGTCTTCAACACACGGATGAAAGAGAGGGTAAATGCATGCATGTGAAAATGTTCTAGACATGATGACCCACTTTAATCTGGCTGAAATGAACGGGACTTCGATCGACGAGTCGAGCCAAGTCAGTTTTATTCTGGTGACTCTTCCGAAGAGTTTCCTTCAATTTCGTAGGAATGCTTTTATGAACAAAATTAGCTACACTCAGACTACCCTTCTCAATGAGCTACAAAATTTACAGTCCTTGAATATGTTAGGACACCGGAATCTAAGGCAAATGTTGCCTACAGGTCTTACCACAGGGTTTCGACCTCTGGGACGAAACCTGTTGCTCCTTCATGCCCGAAAGGGAAGAAGAGGATGAAGAGGGGTAAAACTGACCGAGTTGCCGCCCAGAAGGGCAAGAAGGTCAAGGAAGTTGCAGAAAAAGGAAAGTGTTTCCACCCCAATGGGGGCGGCCACTGGAAGAGAAACTGTCTTAAATTCCTAGCCGAGAGGAAGAATCAAGGTAAATGTGATTTACTTGTGACAGAAACCTGTTTAGTAGAGAGTAGTGACTCTGCCTGGATATTGGATTCGGGTGCCACTAACCATGTTTGTTTTTCTTTTCAGAGGATTAATTCCTTGCAAGCAATTTGCGAGAGGTGAGGTGACTCTATGGGTTGGATTCGGGAGCTTGTCTCTGCTGCGATAGTACAGTGAAGCTACATTTCGACGAAAAGTACTTATTATTAGATAATTTGTACATTGTACCAGGGTTTACTAGAAACTTTGTTTCCATTTCCTTCCTTATTGAACAATATATATCTGTTTCCTTTGAATCCAATAAAGCGTTTATTTCTTTCAAAGGCAATCTTATTTGTTCGGCTTCACTTGAGCATAATCTGTATGTTTTGAAACCTAATTCGGTCAAAAGTGTTTTGAATCTTTGAATTGTTTAAAACTACTGAAAACACGAACTAAAAGAGCGAAAGTTTCTCCTAAGGAAAATGCCCATCTTTGGCATCTACGGTTAGGCCACATTAATCTCAATAGGATTGAGAAACTACTGAAGAGTAGACTTCTAAACGAGTTGGAAGAAAACTCTTTACGGGTGTCTGAGTCATGCCTTGGGGGCAAGATGACCAAACGTCCTTTTAGTAGAAAAAGGATATAGAGCTAAAAAGCCCCTTGAGTTAGTACATTCTGAGCTCTGTGGTCCGATGAATGTTAAAGCTCGAGGTGGTTATGAATACTTCGTGTCTTTCATAGACGATTACTCGAGGTATGGGTATATTTGCCTAATGCACAAGAAGTCTGAAACTCTTGAAAAGTTCAAGGAATACAAGACTAAGATTGAGAACCTCTTAGGTAAATCGCTTAAAACACTTCGATCGGATCGAGGTGGAGAGTAAATGGACACTGAATTCTAGGACTATATGATAGAACACAAAATTACGTCCCAACTCTCAAAGACTGGTATGCCACAATGAGAATGGTGTATCGGAGAGGAGAAACAGAACCTTGTTGGACATGGTTCGATCGATGATGAGCTATGCTCGTCTCCCTGATTCTTTTTGGGGTTACGGAGTAGACACTGCGATTTATATTTTGAATAACGTTCCGTCGACGTATTTTTGTGAAACACCTTTCGAGCTCTGGAGTTGACGTAAAGGCAGTTTACATCACTTGAAATTTGGAGATGCAGACCACCACGTGTTGGTGTCAAACTCGAAAAAGTTGGAACTGTTGGGATTTTTGTCCTAATCTCGTGTTTGTAAATTCTTGTTTGAAATTAATAAGAGTTAGTTATTTCATTACTTTGTGTCTCATAATATTTATAAATTTTTCCAATAAACTAAGCTCCACGGTCATTGAATTTATGAGTGAACTAGAACTTGAGCGGTGTGTAGTGGACACACAGGGGAGCTTCACGTTCGAGTTAATGACCCGAACGGTCTCTGATATATGGATAGGGTTGGAGACCTAATCTGGATACTGCTGTGGATGTGATTAGCTTTGTACTAGATACAAGCGAGGTGATTTGACTTCGTTCATGTGGTTGACATGCGGTGGGAGCATCTGTGCAATGAGATTGTACAAGACCGTCACAGTGAATTATTAGACCTCACGATGTAACACACGCCGCGATGAAGGACTAATAACTTCATAGATGACCATTAGTGACTCGACACGAATCACGAGCGTGTTACGGACTCCACATCTGCGAAGTGCATCCTTTGACTAAATGCGGGTGAGGGTGGTCACGATTACTCGCCCAATATGCCTATCTTCTCGGGGGCGGGACCAAGTAGGGGCGGGGAACTTAACTACGCGAGATGGAATTCACTCGTTCCGCCTTTAGGAAACTAGAGGGGTTGTTCCCTTAAGTGCTTTCTCGAGGCTTGGACAGCGGCCCCCACCTTCTCACCGGCCCGAGAAGGGTGTTGTATATGGTTGGACCATCACAATATGTTGTTCATTAGAGGAGCGGTGGGGACTTAAGGAACAAGAGGTAGACACAGGGGTAAAGCGGTAATTTGACCAGGTAGTGTCTCTGAACAACTGTGAAGAATTCGACTCATGGACATTGGTTATATCGGTGGACACGTAATATTCTACACTCACGGGAGTGCAACTACGGGCTATAGTGGAGTGTTCACAGTAGCTAATGAATGTTGATTAACCGGTCAAAGTTTGTGAGTTAATCTCAGTTGGAGCCCCAACTTTGTAGGTCCATTAGGTCCCTTGGTTGGCTCAATCAGGTTAAAAGAAGGGTTAATGTTTTGGTATGAAATTGAAGTGTTCAATTTCACTTTAAGAAACATTTATGTCATTTATATGAGATCTGAATGATATAATATATAGTTTAATGTGAATGAGATTCATAATAAACTATAGGTTAGCCTAATTGTTGAATTAGGGCTAATTGGAGAAACTAATTGAGAGAAATTAAATTGGATGTGATTCAATTTAATTAATCCAATTATTGCAAATGAGATTTGCAATATGAGATATGAGATATCTTATATTATGTGGTTATGCAAATGAGATTTGCATAACCTATGGTTAATGGTAAAGTGGTAATAATGTGGAGATTTTAACTCCATCATTCCCACTATTTAAACCCTTTGCAAGAAGGGATTGGTAAGCATTTCTCTCATTTTTTGATTTTGATCAAGGAGAAGAGATCAAAATTCTCTCTACTCTCTCAATTCTCCTCCCTCTCCAAAACACCAAAAGTCCCACCACTTTCTTTCTTCCAAAGGAAGAACAACCGAGAAGGTTGTTGGTGGTGTTCGGGTTTTGTTCGAGAAAGTTTTGGTTGAGATTGAGAAGCACAAAGTGTTCGTGACCGAGGAAGAAACCTTGAAGAGAGTCTTCGACATGTAAGTACTTTTATCTTGTTGTAATTTCTTCCTTCTTTTGCATGTTTAGCCTAGATCTAATAGTTAGATCATTTTGACAAAATCAAGTAGCGTAATGATACCATGGCGATTCGATGGGTCTTCTGCTGTGCTGAGGATTTTCATTCCCTTCCAGGGAACCCCGTTCGAAATTGTGCCTATTAAGTAGGTTACCTAAAAGAGACTAGGGGTGGTCTATTTTACGATCCTAAGGAAAATAGGGTGTTTGTGTCGACAAACGCCACTTTCCTAGAGGAAGACCACGTCGAGGATCATTTACCAAGGAGTAAAATTACGCTAAATGAAATGGATAGTACATCGACCAAGAGTTGCCGATGGGGCTAATCGTCAACAAGTGTTGTTGATCCTAGCACGTCTAGTCAAATCCGTTTCAAGAGTTTGGAATGCCTCGGCGTAGTGGGAGGGTTGTGAGACAACTGATCGTTACATTGGTTTAAATTTGAAACCTCGGTTGTCGCTCCCGATGATGGTGTGAGGATCCATTGACCTATGATCGAGGCAATGGTTGATGTTGACAAAGACGAGTGGATTAAAGCTATGGACTAGGAAATGAAGTCTATGTACTTCAATTATGTCTGAGAGCTTTTGGATCAACCGGATGGGGTAAAATCTATTGGTTGTAAATAGATCTACAAGCGTAAACGTGGCGTAGATGGGAACGTGCAGACCTTCAAAGGCCGACTAGTGGCAAAGGGTTTTACCCAGGTTGAAGGGGTTGACTATGAGGAAACCTTTTCACCTGTTCCCATGGTAAAGTCGATCGAGGATCCTTCGGCCATTGCGCGTATTATGACTACGAGTATGACGGATGGACGTCAAGACAACCTTTACGAATGGCAAACTTGATGAAACCATCTACATGGACCAGCCCAAAGGGTTCATTGCCCAAGGCCAAGAGCAAAAGGTTTGCCGGCTTCATAGGTCCATTTATGGGCTGAAACAAGTTTCGAGGTCTTTGAATATAAGGTTTGATGAGGCGATCAAATCTTATGACTTTGATCAAAATGTCGATTTGAGCCTTGTGTCTACAAGAAAATTGTTGACAAAGCGTATCGCATTTTAATGTTGTAGGTGGATGATATTCTTCTCATTGGGAATGAGATAGAATTTCTTACTAGCGTTAAGAAGTGGATAACCATGAATTCCAAATGAAAGATTTGGGAGAAGCTCGGTATGTTCTAGGTATCAAGATAGTCCTAACCTAAGAGCAGAATGTTAGCCTTGTCTCGGGCGTCTTATATTGACAAGATGTTGTCTAGATATAAGATCAGAGAACTCAAAGAAGGCTTCACGCCTTTCGGGCATGGGGTTCACTTGTCTAAGGATCGGTGTCCTAAGACTCCTCAGAGAGTTGAGGATATGAGGCAGATCCCATATGCTTCAACTATAGGGAGCTGATTTATGCCATGTTGTGTACTAGGCCCGACATACATTATCATGCAAGAGGGATTGTCGATGAGTATCGGTCAATCCGAGATTAGATCACTTGACGGTAGTAAAGGCAATCCTCAAGTATCTTGGAGAGCGAGGAACTACGACTTAGTGTATGGTAGTTGGGATTTGATCCTTACGGGATACCACAGATTACGACTTCGGACCAATAAGGATTCTAGAAAATCCACTTCGGGGTCAGCCTTCATTCTGAATGGACGAGTTGTAGTATGGCAAATCATCAAGCAGGGATGCATCGCCGATTCCACTATGGAAGCGGAGTATGTTGCGGCTTGTGAAGATGCAAAGGAAACTGTTTGGCTTAGGAAGTTCATGACTGATTTGAAAGTTGTTCCAAATATGAACTTGTCGATCACACTGTTCTGTGATAACAGTGGTGCAGTAGCCAACTCAAGAGAGCCTCGGAGCCATAAGAGAGGAAAACACATTGAGCGAAAGAATCATTTGATACGGGAGATTGTGCACCGCGGAGACGTGACAGTCACGCAGATAGCGTCGGAGCACAATGTAGCTAATCCATTTATAAAGCCCTCACTTTGCTAAGGTGTTTGGGGTCACCTAGAAGTCTAAGTCTTGAGTGCTTCGACTAGGGCAAGTGGGAGATATGTAAACGGGTATTCAATGCCCTAGTTTATTGTATTACTTCATTGTAATTTATGTACATTTCAGAAATGTATTTTCTCCACTAGCTTAGTCCAAGTGGGAGTTTGTTGTGATTTTTGTCCTAATCTCGTGTTTGTAAATTACTGTTTGAAATTAATAAGAGTTATTCATTTCATTACTTTGTGTCTAGCAATATTTACAAACTTTTCCAATAAACTAAGCTCCAGGGTCATTGAATTTCTGAGAGAACTAGAACTTGAACGGTGTGTAGTGGACACATAGGGAAGATCACATTCGAGTTAATGACCCGAACGGTCTACAGTATATGGATAGGGTTGGAGACCTAATCCTGGATACACTGTGGATGAGGCCCACTTTGTATTAGATACAAACGAGATGATCGACTTGTTCATGTGGTTGACATGCGAGTGGGGGCATCCTGTGCAATTAGATTGTACAAGACCGGATCGTGAATTATTAGACCTCACGATGTAACACCGCTGATTGTGATGAGACTAATAACCGTGAGATGACCATTAGTGACTCGACACGAATCCACGAGCGTGTTACGGACTCCATGCAGTGTCCGTCCTTTGACTAAATGCGGGTGAGGGTGGTCACGATTACTCGCCCAATATGCCTATCTTCTCGGGGCGGGACCAAGTAGGGAGTTGGGAACTTAACTACGCGAGATGGAATTCACTCGTTCCCGCCTTTAGGGAAACTAGAGGGTTGTTCCTTAAAGTGTTGTCTCCGGGGCTTGGATAACAGGCGCCCACCTTCTCACCGCCCGAGAAGGGTGTTGTGTATGGTTGGACCATCACAATGTGTTGTTCATTAGAGGAGTAGTGGGGACATAAGGAATAAGTGGTAGACATAGGGTAAAACAATAATTTGACCCGATGGCGTCTCTGAACAACTGTGAAGGGTCGACTCATGGGCATTGGTTATATCGGTGGACACGTAATATTCTTGGCGACGGGAGTGCGATTTACGGGCTATAGTGAAGTGTTCTTCAGTAGCTAATAAATGTTGATTAAGCGGGTCAAAGAGTTTGATAGGTTAATCTCGGATCATTGGGCCCGTCATCACTTTGTGAGTCCATTAGGTCCTCGGTTGGCTCCATCCAGGTTAAAAGAAGGGTTAAAGTTTTGGTATGAAATTGAAGTGTTCAATTTCACTTAGAAAACATTTATGTCATTTATATGAGATATGAATGATATAATATATAGTTTAATGTGAATGAGATTCATAATAAACTATAGGTTAGCCTAATTGTTGAATTAGGGCTAATTGGAGAAATTAATTGAGAGAAATTAAATTGGATGTGATTCAATTTAATTAATCCACAATTATCGCAAATGTGATTTGCAATATGAGATATGAGATATCTTATATTATATGGTTATGCAAATATATTTGTGGTAAAATGATTATTATGTGGAGGTTTTAACTCCATGATTATTTCACTACTTAAACCCTTCTTGCAAGAAGGAATGGATCATTCAATCCCTCATTTTTTGGATTCTCACCCAAAAAGAAGAGAAGTCTCTCAACATTTTCTCTTAACTCTCCTCCCTCTCCAAAACAAAAGTCCCACCACTTTCCTTCTTCCAAAGGAAGAACAATCGAGAAGGCCATTGCTCGTGTTCGGGTTTCATTCGAGAGAAACGTTCGTTGAGATCGAGTAGCACGAAGAGTTCGTGACCAAGGAAGGAATCTTGAAGATTTGTCTACAACAAGTAAGTGTGTTCTTCTTGCTGTAATTTCTTCCTTCTTATGCATGTTTAACTTAGATCTAAGCATTAGATCGTTTTAACAAACATCTAGTAGCGTAACGATACCTTGACAATTCGATGCGTCTTCATTTGCGCGGATTGTCATTCCTTCATTGTGAAGTTTTGCAAATGAAAATTTGTTTGGCTTAGGAAGTTCATGCTAGATTTAGAAGTTGCTCCAAATATGAACTTGCCAATAACACAGTTTTGTGACAAAAGTTGTGCAATAGCCAACTCGAGGGAACCTAAGAGTCATAAGAGGGGCAAGCATATTGAACGTAAGTATCACATGATACGGGAGATTGTGCACCACAGAGACGTGACGTCACACAGATAGCTTCGGAGCACAACGTTGTTGATCCGTTTACAAAGGCCCTCACGCTTAAGGTGTTTGAGGGTCACCTAGAGAGTCTAGGTCTTCGAGTTCTTCCAGACAAGGGCAAGTGGGAATATTGTAAAGGGTATTCATATGCCCTCGTTTATTGTATTACATTCATGTGTTTGAGAAATGTATATGTACTCCACTAGCTTAGTTCAAGTGGGAGTTTGTTTGGGTATTTGCCCTAATCTCGTGTAGTTTGTAATACAGTTGTTATAAATGAATAAAAGTTCTTGTTTATCAAACTTTTTATCTCAAATTTTATAAATCTTAATCTAATAAACTAAGCTCCATGGTCATATTATAGTACTTGAACGATGTGCAGTTGACACACGGGGAGGATCATGTTCGAGTTAATGACCTGAACTGTCTACAATATATGGATAGGGTTGGAAACCTCATCCTAGTTACACTGTGGATACGACCCGCTTTGTATTAGATACAAACGAGGTGATCCAGCTCGTTCATGTGGTTGACATGCGAGTGGAGGCATCTTGTGCAATGAGAATGTACAAAGATCGGGCCGTGAATTATTAGACCTCACGATGTAACACCGGTTGACACTAGGACTAATAACCGTAGATGACCATTAGTGGCTCGTCCTCAATCCACGAGCGTGTTCACGAGCTTACATTTGCGAGGGTTTGTTCTTTGACTAGTAATGCGGGTGAGGGTGGCCTGAGTACGCCCAATATGCCTAACTTCTTAGGGACATGATCTCGTGGGGAGCTGGGAACTTGATTGCGCAAGAAGGAATTCACTCGTTCCCGAACTAGGAAAACCAAAGATGTTGTTCCCTTAAGTGTTGTCTTCAGGCTTGAACAACGGGCACCAACCCTCTCACTGGCCCGAGAGAGACGTTGTTTATGGTTGGATCATACAACAAAGTTGTTCATTAGAGGAGGAGTGGGATTTAAGGAACAAGAAGTAGACACATGGGTAAAACGGTAATTTGACCAAACAGTGACTACGAACAATCTGTGAAGGCACGACTCGTGGATATTGGTTATATTGATGGACACAACTTGTCTTACAGTGATGGGAGTTCAACTACGGGCTTTAGTGGAGTGTTATCGTAGCTAATGAATATTATTAATCGGATCAAAGAGTTTTATTGGTTAATATCATATCATTGGAGCTCATCAGGTGTAGGTCCATTAGGTCCCTTGGTTGGCTAAAATTGGATAAATTGAGGGTTTACAGTTTGGAGTGGATTTGAAGTGTTTAAATTCATTAATTGGGTAGTTATGTCAATTATATGTGATATTGTTGACATAATAGATAGTTTGATGTGAATTAGATTCATGATAAACTATAGAATAGCCTAATTGATTAATTAGTGCAAAATTGGAGAAATTGAATTAAGAGAAATAAATTGAATGCGATTCAATTTATCATTTCACAATTATGCAAATAGGATTTGTACAATAAGGTATGAGATACCTTATATTATGTGATATGAAAATATGATTTCCATATTATATGGTTGTGGTAAAATAGTTATTTGGTGGAGATTTTAACTCCACCACACACCATTATAAATAGGTGCTTTGTGAAGCACTTGGTGAAAAAAGAGGGTTCTCATTTTTTGGAATTTCATACAAAGAACACACCACAATTTCTCTCTAGGCTCTCTCAATTCTCTATAATCTTTCTCAAATTAAAATTCCAAAGAAAGTCCCACAACTCTCCCTCAACCTCCCGAGAACAATCGAGGAGAGCTTTTGGAAGTGCCTTTGTTCGAATTCGAGGATCATGTTTGTGAGGTTCGTTGGATCGAGAGAGATCGAGGAGGAATTGCAAGAAGTTGTCTACAAGAGGTAAGTAAAGTGTTTACTCTCTGTTTTCCTTCTCGAATCAGCATGCTTAACTTAGGAATATATGTCGATATGTTCAATTTTAAGAAATCACACACACAACGAATCAACGACGTTTCACGATGTCTTCCGCTGCGGGAAATCGATTCCCTTCATGAATAACATACGTAAACTGAACAATGTACGTAAACCAAACATAGTTAAACAAATTACGTAGTCCGAACAGAGTTAAACAAAATACTACACAATACACAATAAATAACATACTCATTGCCTTTGAATAAAGAAGACACGTGGGGTATGTATTGATCCTTCTCATCTGATGAGTATATGAAAAAGTATGATATGAGCGATAGACATGAAAAATAGCAAAAGTATGTAAATAATAATGATTTTAATATACCATAAATAAATCGGGTGTTAATTAATTAAGGATAATATTATGAAGATAAGGAAATGTTTATGGAAAATATATTCTTATCACATATGGAAAACATATGCAATTAAGACCCAAAATCGTATGGTTTTTCCTATTTCCCTTCTCTTTCCAAAAATGAAACCGTTTGATTGCCAATATTTTTTAAAAAAATTACTGTCACATCACACAAAGGGCAGATTTGTAAAAGACCTCTAATTTTTATGTAAAAAATGGGCCAAGATGGACAATTATGTAAAAAACGGTGAATTATATATAAACATGTAAAATGGGCGTCTAATTTGGGTTATTCATGTATAAACCCCTTTTTTATATCACTTTTATAGTAGTGTCTAAAAGTTTCTAATTCTGCCTCAATATCCATCCTTTTTAATTATTGGATAAAAGTTGTAATTAAAGTAGATTTACAATATTGCTCATTGTTTATACAAAAATTTTAAAAATAATAAAATAATAAAAAAATAGAAAAACATCTTTCAGATTCATTACGATTTGAAAATCTTTTCTAAAAGGGGCAAAATACTCCTAAATAACCCATTGTTTATACAAAAATTGAAAAGAATAATAAAATAATCAAAAATAGAAAAAATCTATCATATTGATTACGATTTGAAAATCCTTCCTAAAAATGGAAAAAAATACTCCTAAATAACCACAAAAAATATCACAATCACTCTCAAAAAATTTTCCAGACACAAAAATTCTCTCAATTGCTCTCATCAACAAACAAAACTGCCTCTGACAAAGCTTTTCTCTTCATTAACGACAAACAATATTGTTTGGGTTTCCCGTCTCAAAAACAGAAAATATTCATGGTCTGTAGCATTCCGATAAGTTTTTTATATCCATGAACCTCTTCCTTTCTCCCTTATTTTACTATATAATATTGTAGTCGAAGAGTTATACATCGTATTTCTTTTTCGGGGGACACTAGTATAGTCGAATGTATATTTGAAGTTTTAACGATGAAACCAATTTTCTATTTTTATTATTTTAGAAACAAACATTACTTTGAAGTAGTCGTTGAAGGGAATGAAACTCCTGCAACAGAAACGACTTGGAATGTCGTGGTGTTCGTTGTGAAAAATGTTTCTTAAAATTGAATCTATCACATAAATTCTAGGCTAAACATGCATTTCTAAGAATGAAAAAGAGTAAAGTAATATACTTACTTATTAAACTACATTAACGACAAACCATGTAGTTTTGGTTTCACTTCATAAAAACAGAAAATATGCACGGTCTGTAGCATTTCGATAAGTTTTTTATATGCATGAACCTCTTCCTTTCTCCCTTATTTTACTATATAATATTGTAGCCGAAGAGTTATACATCGTATTGCTTTTTGGGGAGACACTAGTATAGTCGAATGTATATTTGAAGTTTTAACGATGAAACCAATTTTCTACTTTTATTATTTTACAAAACAAACATTACTTTGAAGTAGTCGTTGAAGGGAATGAAACTCCCGCAGCATAAACGACTTGGAATTTCTTGGTGTTCGTTGTGAAAAATGTTTCTTAAAATTTATTCTATCACATAAATTCTAGGCTAAACATGCATTTCTAAGAAGGAAAAATAGTAAAGTAATATACTTACTTATTAAAGAACACTTCTTCGCGAATTCCTTCTCCGATCTTGATCTCTTTACGTTTCAACGATCCCACGAACCAGAAAATTTGGACACCTCCAAATTGATCTTCTCGGTTGTTCTCGATCGGTTGAGGGAGAGTGGTGGAACTCCCTTTGGTTTGGGTGGAGAGATTTTCTAGAGAGAATTGAGAGAATAGAGAACATCTTTTTGGGTGGAAATCCAAAAAATGCTAATTAAGATTAGAAATCATTCTTGCAAAGGTCTTTATATAATGGTGAGAGGTGGAGTTAAAATCTCCCCCAATTCACCATTTTACCACAATCATATAATATCAAATCGTATTTACATATCATATACAATAAGGTATCTCATAACTTATTATACAAATCTCATTTGTATAATTGTGGAAATTTTAAATTGAATCATATTCAATTTAATTTCTCTCAATTCAATTTCTCCAAATTAGCATTAATTAATCAATTAGGCTAACCTATAGTTTATTATGGATCTCATTCACATTAAACTATATATTATGTAAATCATATCTCATATAAATGACATAAATAACCTTTTAATGAATTTGAACACTTCAAATCCACATCAAACTGTAAACTTTCAATTTATCCAGTTTGAGCTAACCGAGGGACCTAATAGACCTACAGATGACGAGCTCCAATGATCCGAGGTTAACCTGTCTAACTCTTTGACCCGGTTATTCAACACTCATTAGCTACGATAACACTCCACTAAAGCCCATAGTTGCACTCCCATCACTGTTGGACAAGTTATGTCCATCAATATAACCAATACCCGTTAGTTGACCATTCACAGGTTGTTCGTAGACACTGCTGGTGTTGGGATTTATGCCCTAAACTTGTGTAATCTTGATCAATTAAATAAAGTGTTAATTGTTTTGATGAGATTACAATCTTGCTTTTATAAATCCAATAAACTAAGCTCCAAGGTTATAACATTTATCTTGAAATTAGTGTAGTGGACACTATTTGGGTTGAATTCAAGATTATAACCTAAATAGTCTATGGTATAAGAATAAGGTTGGAAACCTCATTCTGGTAACACCATGGATGCGACCCACTTTGTAATTAGTACAAATGAGGTAATCCAACTCATTCATGTAGTTTACATGTGAGTGGGGGCATCTTGTATGAAGAGTTCATACAAGACTGGATCGCAAATTATTAGTCTAACAAGTATAACACCGTTAACAGGATAAGACTAGTAATTTATAGATGGTCATTAGTGACTTGACCTGAATCCTGAGCAAGTTAAGAACTCCTGCTTATAGGAGTTTTTCCTTGACTAGTATGGGTGAGAGTGGCACATGGCAGACTCAATAAGCCTACCTTCTAAGGGACGAGAACTCGTGAGTAGTGTGAACTTAAGCTGTGCAAGATGGAATTCACTCATTCCTCTCTCGAGGAATTAGATAGGTTGTTCCCTTAAAAAGCGACTCCGTGTCTTGAACAACGGGGCCCCGCCTCTATGAGGGTATGAGTCTAAGGTAGGACCTTAGACTTGTTGTTCATTAGAGGATCAGTGGTGCTTAAGGAGCAAAGAGGTAATCAAAGGGGTAAAACGTTAATTTGACCCAGCTGTGATTACGAACAACCTGTGAAGGGTCGACTCATGGGTAATGACTATATTAGTGGACATAATAATATCTACAGTGAGGAGAGTGCATCTACAATTCTATAGTGGAGTGACTTGTATTTATGAATATTGATTAACTGGATCAAAGAGTTTGATCAGTTAATCTCACATCATTGGAGCTCATTATCTGTCGGTCTATAAGATCCCTTAGGTTAAGCATTTTCATG
Organism: Trichosanthes cucumerina; assembly: GCA_036507285.1. Lineage (NCBI taxonomy): Eukaryota > Viridiplantae > Streptophyta > Magnoliopsida > Cucurbitales > Cucurbitaceae > Trichosanthes > Trichosanthes cucumerina. The sequence continues at coordinate 158,696 of JAYKKG010000032.1, read as the reverse complement.
CGTCATTTATAATATAAGGAGTTATATTATATAGTTTGCATGATTAATTAATATAAGGTTGTTATATTAATTTTTGGACAGCATTGACATGCATTGTTTTTCATGAGATGAATATGCTATGAATGCCTTATTATTCATGTGATGAATGATCAAACACTCTAACATAGTATGCATGTCACTTAAGGTTAATTATTAGTTTTAAAGTGTTTAGAACTTGGAAATAATAGACCTTAGGTAATCTAGTTCTAATTAGATTAGAATTAGGAACCAAGTAATTTATAAGCTATGATTAAAGAGGAACTCTGTCTAAGGAAAGTTACTGTCTAAATTTGGGGTATTTAAGTGTGGAAACGGAACACCCCTACACAGGAGGCCGACACAGGAGTGAAATTTAATCAGAGAGTCTTATAAATTACTGATGGCGTCAGCCAGGTTTATTAAGGGGTTAATAAACTAGAAATCTTAGGTTTAATATAAGGAGTTATATGAACAAACTTAGGATAAAATCAATATAAGAGTTCTATTGATTATCAATATAAGAGTTATGTTGATAGAGTTAGGTAAAACCATTAGCCGGGTTTTAGCCTAAGAAAGATTCCTATAGACTTAAAGTATTCGGTGGGAGGAAAAGTGTATGAGATACATATTTTTTTCCACCTACGCTATCTCAGAAATTCACACCGTGAGACTCATACTTGGCCTCGTAAGCATAGCAAGCAGGCGCCCCCTTCGGATGGTGTTTGTATGAGTTAATACCAAGGTGAATAGAGATGGTACTTATAGTAAGTGGGAGCGAGTTAATTGAAAACAGAACCTACGGGTCTCTTTTGTCCGGTTTACAGTTAGACCACTATGGTCACCTGCTAGTTTGGCTTTGGACCGAGACAATCCCTTCGGAGGGCTTCATCATAAGGATCTAACACAGTGAGACACACCAAAAAAAGATAAAGATTTCATTTGACTATTTTCCAATCTAGTCCTCCCTTCGGCAAATTTTATTGGATCGAGACTCTGGGATCTAAAGACAAAGGGTTACACTCACGGGGTACATAAGTTGTGTATGTATTCGGACCAAAAATGGTAACTAAAACCTATAGGAATAAGAGTTATTCAGTGTTAGGTTTTGGTCAAGAGTGTCTTGATCCGGAGGAGGAGTGTTTTTTATTACCCTTCGATGTCATACATTCTAAACCTTTGGAGTATCATTGCAAATTATAAATTGCCTAGGAATCATTTGATAATTAGCTAAAACATGATTGGATTAGAGTTATAGCAAGAAACTCATACAAGCTTGTTTGTAAGTATTTCAAAATGTCTAGCTCTATGATTTCCTTATTGGAGTGCGAAAAGTTAACCTGGAGAGAACATAGTGACTTGGAGGATGGACTCAACATAATCTTTGTTACACATGATCTTAAGTTCGTTCTCAATGAGGAGTGTCCTCAATTTCTTGCTCAAAATGCATCTCAAGCTGTTGAGGATGCGTATGACCATTGGATTAATGCAAACGAAAAGGCGAAAGCCTATATCACAGCTAGCATACACGATGCTTTAGCCGGGAGAGGTGGAAGAAGCAAGGTCTCATTTCGAGAGATCGTGAATTTTGTACTAAATTTGTCTAGACAACCGTCCAAACAAATTCGACATGAAGCCCTAAAGTTCGTTTATAACGCATGCGTATGAAGGAAGGAACATCGGTGAGAGAACATGTTCTCAATCGATTGCCCACTTCAATATAAGCGGAATTAAACGGAATCGGTCATAGATGAGAAATGTAAGATTTTGTTCATCCTAGAATCTCTTCCAAGAGTTTTCATGGTGATTAAAAAGTAGCAATGCAAATGATGAACAACATAGAGTATGATCTGACTTCTCTGCTACTTGAGCTGCAAAATTATCTGTTTCTCATGGATGATAAGAGACAACAAAATGGAGAGGGAAATTTGTTTGCTCATTCCAAAAGTTCTCAAGAGGATTCATCCTCTGGGACTAAGAACTGCAGCCATGCTTCTGGACTTAAGAAAAGTTGTTATTTGATAACATGTAGCTTAAGGGTTTATTAAAAACCTTATTTTTTGCCTTAAAGAACATTGTACTTCTTTTACTTTTCAATTAAATAAAGTGTTTATTTCATTGGAAAAGTATTGTACTATGTGTTTCTCTTCTTGAGAATTATTTGCAAATGGTTTATTTCAGTTAAAATTGTTTTAACAAGTGAATTTTACAAAATTGCAAGTACACGAACTAATTTCTCCTAAAATGCTCATCTTTGGCGTCTAAGATTGGGTCACATTAATCTTAATAGGATTGAGAGATTGGTAAAGAACGGACTTCTAAACGAGTTAGAAGAAAATTCCTTGTCAGTATGTGAATCCTGCCTATAAGGCAAGATGACTAAAAGACCTTTTAGTGGAAAAGGTTATAGAGCCAAAGATCCTCTACTGCTTATACATTTAGACATTTGTGGTCCGATGAATGTTAAAGCCAGGGGAGGATATGAATATTTCATCTCTTTTATAGATGATTATTCCAGATATGAGCATATTTACCTAATGCACCACAAGTCTGAAGCACTTGAAAAGTTCAAGGAATTCAAGGCTGAGGTTGAAAATCAATTAGGTAAAAGAGTTAAAACACTTCGATCGGATCGTGGTGGAGAGTACATGGATTTAAAATTCCAGAACTATATGATAGAACATGGAATTACATCCCAACTCTCAGCTCCCGGCACACCACAACAAAACGGTGTATCGAAAAGGAGAAATAGAACTTTGTTGGACATGGTTCGATCAATGATGAGTTATGCTCATCTCCCTAGTTCCTTTTGGGGTTATGCAGTGGAGACTGCAGTATACATATTGAATAGTGTGCCCTCAAAAAGTGTTTCTGAAACACCTTTTGAACTCTGGAAAGGACGTAAAGGTAGTTTATGTCACTTCAGAATATGGAGTTGTCCAACACATGTGCTTGTGACAAATCTAAAGAAGTTGGATTCACGTTCAAAGTTGTGTCTATTCGTAGGATACCCAAAAGAAACAAGAGGTGGTTTATTCTATGATCCTAAGGAAGATAAGGTCTTTGTGTCGACAAATGCCATTTTCTTGGAGGAGGACCACATAAGGGACCACAAACCAAAAAGTAAGGTAGTGTTGAGTGAGTTAGACGGAACAATAGCAAATGTTGCTAATAAGAACACTAGTACATCAACAAGAGTTGTTGATACTAGTTTGTCTAGTCAAGAGGGTCCATCTCAAGAGTTGAGTATGCCTCGACGTAGTGTGAAGGTTGTGATACAACCTGACCATTACATGGGTTTAGCTGAAACTCAAGTTGTTATACCAGATGACAACTGCGAGGATCCATTGCCTAATAATCAAGCAATGGTTGATATTGACAAAGACAAATGGGTCATAGTCATGGACCGAGAAATGGAGTCTATGCACTTCAATTCTGTTTGAGATCTTGTAGATAAGCCTTATGGGGTAAAACCTATAGGTTGTAAGTGGATCTACAAGAGAAAACGTGGTGTAGATGGGAAGGTGCAAACCTTTAAAGCTAGACTAGTAGCAAAGGATTATACCCAGGTTGAAGGGATTGACTTTGAGGAAACCTTTTCACTTGTTGCTATGGTAAAGTCTATCCGTATCCTTCTTGCCATTGCCGCATATTATGACTATGAGGTATGGCAAATGGATGTTAAGACAACCTTTTTGAATGGCAATCTTGAGGAAACCATCTTCATTGACCAACCCAAAGGGTTCATTGAACCAGGACAAGAGCAAAAAGTTTGCAGGCTTAAAAGGTCGATTTATGGACTGAAACAAGCCTCTAGGTCCTGGAATATAAGATTTGATGAGGCTATCAGATCTTATGGTTTTGACCAGAATGATGATAAACCTTGTGTCTACAAGAAAATCATCAATAGTTCTGTCGTTTTCCTAATTCTCTATGTGGATGATATCATACTCATTGGGAATGATGTAGGTTATCTTACTGACATCAAGGAATGGCTAGCTACGCAATTCTAAATGAAAGATTTTGGTGATGTGCGGTTTGTTCTTGGGATCAGTTATGCAGAACCGCAAGAATAGAACACTAGCCTTGTCTCAAGCATCATACATAGACAAAGTGTTGTCAACGTTTAAGAAGCAAGAATCCAAAAAGGGCTTGTTGCCTTTTAGACATGGAATCCATTTGTCTAAGGAACAGTGTCCTAAGACACCTCAAGGAGTTGTGGATATGAGGCGGATTCCTTACGCATCAGCTGTTGGGAGCCTCATGTACGCCATGTTGTGTACTAGGTCTGACATCTGTTTTGCAGTTGGGATGGTCAGTAGGTATCAATCGAATCCAGGACTTGAACAACGGACAACGATTAAAACGATCCTTAAGTATCTTCGGAGAACAAGGAACTACATGCTTGTGTATGAGGCTAAGGATTTGATCCTTACGGGATATACCAGATTCGACTTTCAGGTCGATAAAGATTCTCAGAAATCTACATTAGGGTTAGTTTTCACTCTTAATGGAGGAGCTGTAGTATGGCGAAGCGTCAAGCAAGGATGCATCGTTGATTCCACCATGGAGGCCGAATATGTAGCAGTTTGTGAAGCGGCTAAGGAGGCCCGTTTGGTTAAGAAATTTATGCTAAATTTGGAAGTTGTTCCAAATATGACTTTGCCGTCACCTTTGTATTGCGATAACAGGTGGTGCAGTGACAAATTCGAGGGAACCCCGAAGTCACAAGAGGGGAAAACACATAGAGCGGAAGTATCATCTTATCCGGGAGATCGTGCATAGAGGAGATGTTATTGTCACGAAGATAGCCTCAGAGCATAACATTGTTGATCCTTTTACAAAGGCTCTCACGGCTAAAGTATTTGAGAGTCACCTAGAAGGTCTAGGTTTACAAGTCTTCCCCAACTAGGGCAAGTTGGAGTATTTTGTACAAAGGGTTTAAATGCCCTAGTTTATTGTATTTACATTAATATAATGCTTAGTACTCCACAAGCTTTAGGTCAAGTGCAAGATTGTTGGGATTTATGCCCTAAACTTGTGTAATCTTGATCAATTAAATAAAGTGTTATTTGTTTTGATAAGATTACAATCTTACTTTTATAATCCAATAAACTAAGCTCCAAGGTTATAACATTTATCTTGAAATTAGTGTAGTGGACACTATTTGGGTTGAATTCAAGATTATAACCTAAATAGTCTATGGTATAAGAATAAGGTTGGAAACCTCATTCACAGTAACACCATGGATGCGACCCACTTTGTAATTAGTACAAATGAGGTAATCCAACTCATTCATGTAGTTTACATGTGAGTGGGGCATCTTGTATGAAGAGTTCATACAAGATCGGATCACAAATTATTAGTCTAACAAGTATAACACCGTTAATGAGGATAAGACTAGTAATTTATAGATGGTCATTAGTGACTTGACTGAATCCCTGAGCAAGTTAAGAACTCCCCTTATAGGAGTTTTCCTTAGACTAGTATGGGTGAGAGTGGCACATGGCCAGACTCAATAAGCCTACCTTCTAAGGGACGAGAACCTCGTAGGTAGGCGTGAACTTAAGCTGTGCAAGATGTAATTCACTCATTCCTCTACGAGGAATTAGATAGGTTGTTCCCTTAAGAATCGACTCGTGTCTTGAACAACGGGGCCCCGCCTCTATGAGGTATGAGTCTAAGGTAGGACCTTAGACTTGTTGTTCATTAGAGGATCGGTGGTGTTTAAGGAGCAAAGAGGGTAATCACGAGGTAAAACGGTAATTTGACCACCTGTGATTACTGAACAACTGTGAAGGGTCGACTCATAGGTAATGACTATATCGATGGACACAATAATATCTACAGTGAGGAGAGTGCAACTACAAGTTTATAGTGGAGTGACTTGTAGTTAATGAATATTGATTAACTAGATCAAAGAGTTTGATCAGTTAATCTCACATCATTGTAGCTCATGATCTGTAGGTCCATTAGATCCCTTCGTTAGCTCAACATGGTAATATTGAGGGTATAAAGTTAGGAGTGACCAATAACGACAAGTCAGTCCTTCTCTAACCACGGATATTGACCAATAACGACAAGTCAGTCCTTCTCCATCATCCTGTCTCTTATTCTTCATAAGAGACTGAAAAGTCTGCAGTTCATTGTGGAGAGTAGTCAGGTTGTACTCTATTTTGTTCATCACCGCATTGCTACGGAATTGCAGGAAACTCTTCAGAAGAGACTCCAGGATGAACGACACCTGACTTTGCTCGTCTATGTCCGCGTCATTCATTTCAGCCACGTTGAAGTGGACCATCAGATCGAGAACGTGTTCTCTCACCGACGACCCCTCCTTCATATAGGTGTTATAAACGTACTTGAGGGATTCGTGTCGAAGTTGTCCAAACGGTTGTCCAAACATATTCTGCAACGAACTCATGATCTCATGAACTGAGACCATGCCCTCGTGATTTTTGGCTAAAACTTCAGAAAAACTAGCCAAAATGTAGACATTTGCCTTATCATTGGCCTTGATCCAGCGGTCGTACGCATCCTTAACAGCTTGAGGAGCGTTTCGAGTAGGGATCTGAGGACATTCCTCAGTCAGTACAAATCGAAGGTCGTCAACAACGAGAATCGTATTCAGGTTGGACTTCCACGTAGTATAATTTTCGCCAGTTAAACGTTCACTTTTGAGTAAGCCTATAATTGAGGATGACATGCTGAAATTTCAAAAATAGTTCTAATTAGTTATGCCTTTAACCCATTATAAACCAATCAATTTTAGCAAAATTATTAAAGAACCCTAGTGTTTAAATTAAACCTTTAATTTTGCAACGATACTTCAAGGGTTTAGAACAAAAGCCACGGTCGGGTGGTCAGTCACTCCTCCTTTAAATTGAGACTATCTCAGCTAAATCTCACTACCAGCACATCTCATGTCCCAATGATTCTTAGCTACCGTTTGTTTGGTCAAGGACTTATTAACTAGCTTAAGTTATCCCGTAAATATGACCCTATAATTTTCAAATCCAATAGGTCCGAGCCAACAGACTAGTATTAAGAAAGACAACTGTTGGCAAATTACCTAAGAAACCATATCGATTTACTCGAGTTCGCGATGTTCCGATCCCTATAGTCGCCCCCTCCGTAGGGATTGGTATGCCCGAGACAACCTAGCGAGTGGACTATAGAAATCTTACTGTGCGACCTAATGGAGGAGACCGTAGGATACGTTGACACGCGTCCTGCTCCCATTTACTATGGATACTTCCCTTATTCATCTTGGTATTGAACCATGCAAACACTTATCGTAGGGGGACGCCCTATTGACGCCACGTAGCCGAGCATGGAACTCACGGTGTGAACTCTTGAGGACGTGAGAGTAAACTCGATGCAAACATCTCGTTTTCTCCCACTGAAGTTCCTAAGGTTAGGGTGTAGGTTTAACTTAGTCGGATTCTGGTTAAAAGAATCTATCTAACTTTATGCCTATTATAACTATTATAACTAGGTCTTTTAACCTCATGTCTAGGTGAATAAACATTTTAATACCTAGATATAAAACAGAACTATGGTTAATTCAACTCAAGTTCTAGGTCAGTTCCCAGGTAGGAGGTGTTCTGTTAACCATCAACTTAAGTACCCCCAGCCTTAGACAGAACATCACTGGTAGAGTTCCCTTATAACCAAAGCTATGGTCCTACTATATTTTAAACTATTTAAAATACTATGTAAGACTAATTTCTAATCCTATTAGAAATAAAACATAGCTCTAAATTAATTTTAAACAATTTAAAACTAATTTAATTTAACCCAAGTTCCTATGTTTGCATGCAATTCTTTGTTATAAGTTATGGTTTCTAAAACCCCTTTATTTATAACTTTTATAAATTTTAATAATTAACCTATGACAAGGAACTATATTATAAAACCAACAAATAATTTAAAATTAGAAATATAAAAGATATTAAACTAATTGAATAACGCAAATTACTTAAATAAAATAACATTTATTTTAAAGTAAGTAATTTCATGCTCCATGCAATTTATTTTCCATATAATCTAATTAAAACAATTATAGTTAATTATTCATGAAAAATAAATTAATCATGCATTTCTACCATATTCATATAACATTTATACAAATAAAAAAATGCATGAACATGCTTATCCTAAGGTGGGAAAAATTCTAAATGACATTCATAAAGAAAAATAGCTGTAAAACCGAAAATATTTTGCCCCTGAAGTGCAAAAATAATAAAATTACACTAATCTTATTACAAAACCGGTATAAAACTCCTTGAACCAGGCTCAAATCGTTCAAACCGAACTAAAGCTGACCCGAACCGCCCAAACCGGTCTGCTCGTTCAAGTTGGCGTCTCGGCGTTGCAACGTTGTTGCTTCGGCAACAACATTTTCCTTCGAACACAGCAGCTTCAATTGCCAATTTTTCCTTCGATACTGATCCAATTTTCACGAAACTGGTCCCGAACGACTCACAACTCGATGACAGACTCAATTATGCACTTTAATGCCCAAAAACGCAGGGGCCTTTACATTTAAATTGATCAAATCAAAGCAAACTAAGGCCAAAAAGTTCCTAAACAGTTTTACAGCAAACCAAAATGCAATTCAAACCTAACCAATGCAAATTTGTTTCATCCAAAACAAAATAAGCATTACTCTGACACCAATTTTTGGAGATTAGATCCCTTTGAGCAGCGGAAACGTGTTTTAGAGAACGAAATTGCTTTATTCTTTTTGGTTGAAAAAAAAAAATACCAGTACATTGGAAAAATACAGAGAATAAGCAGTAATCTAATCTAATTAGGCATGGATTCTAGACATGCAAACATATGTTGTGAATTAGTTAAATTAAAGGGAAAAATAACAATTACCTTTGTAGTTCAAGTCACAGCAATTCTTTGCTCCTCTTACACAGCAACACAACAACACAAAAAAGACTTCTCTGTTTTTCTTTTCCAACAGAATACAACCAAAATAGTAAACCTTCTATGTCTCTAGATTCAACTTAGATCAACCTTGGTGGAAAGGTGTTCCAATACTTGGAAGAGGTAGAAGAGGGAATTGATTGAGGTTGAGAAAGAATTTTTCAATAAAAAATTCATTGATCGATCAAAACTAAAGCCTCTCAATTGAGAGGTGTAAAGAAGAGGAATTCTTGTCCCACTCCCTATCGATAGGGAGTAAGTGAAGAACAGGGGAACGTGTCCTCCTGACACGTTCCCATTAATTAATTAATTATTAATTATTTAATTAATTATTTAATTAAATATCATATATTTAATTAACCTTTAAATATCATATATTTAATTAAGATCAAATCATCTTTAATCTATTTCTCTTCTAACCTATAATTTTAATGCACATCTCATGCACATTTAATTTTAACCTATAGTTTTTAAATATGAATCACATTCACATTTAAATTAATATTTTAACTCTTTCAAATATTTAATTCTCTCATATATTTTAATATGAATCATATTCACATTAAATTTATAATATAAAGTTCCAACACTTTATATTCTAATGTATCGATATACATAAATATATATTCCCTAATGAATTTGAACATTTCAAATTCAAACGATCTAAGAACCCTTTACGAGCTAGAGGTGGACCTAATGGACCTACAAATCAGAAGCTCCAACGATATGAGATTACTCGGTTAATCTCATTAAACTCCTAATCAACATTCGTTAGCTGCGGGAACACACCACTAAAATCCGCAACTGCACTATTCTCACTGCAGATATTTTTCCGTGTCCACGGATATTGACCAATAACGACAAGTCAATCCTTCATGAATGTTCGTAACACCAGCTGGGTCAAATTACCGTTTTACCCCTGGGTTACATCTTGTACCTTAAGTACCAGTGCTCCTCTAATGAACAATTTATTTATGGTCCTACCAACAAATAGAAGTCCCTCTCGGGCAAATGAGATGGTCGGGCCCTTTGTTGAAGTCTCGGAGACACCACTTTAGGGAACATTCATCTACTTACCCTAGTAGTCGGGAAGGAGTGAATTTCATATTGCTAGGCTAAGTCCCCAGCTGCTCACTCGGTCTTGTCCCCAAGAAGGTAGGCATATTGAGTGGGCAAATCTGGCCACTCTCACCCATACTAGTCAAAGGACAATCCCTCGGAAACAGGAGTTCGTAACCTACTCAGGATTGAGATCAAGTTGCCTAGGTCATCCTACTGAAATAGAAACCTAGCTAGTCAACGGAGTTACATCTAATGGTTACTATTTTGCGGTCCGGTCTTATGTAATCTCATTACATAGGATATCCCCACTCACATGTCATCTACACGAACACGTTAAGGATCACAGTGTTTGTATCATATACAAAGTGGGCCACATCCATAGTATTACCATGGTAAGGTACCCAAACCTTATCCCCTTACTATAGACCCTTTAGGGTGTATCTCAAACCGAGATCCTTTATATGTATACTACATTCAGTTCAAGATACATTTTACAGCCTTGGATGTTTAGTATATTGGATTTAAGGTTAAAACAATGGCAATATCGTAAATAACGAACAATAACTCTTTATTGAAATAATAACTCTTTATCACAATAATTAGAACAAAATTACAAACTACGAGTATTAGGGCACAAACTCCAACATATTGGTCATCCACGAAGTTTTTGACCCTATACTTTTAATGGTGTTACATCAGTAAGTCTAATAATTCACGGTCCAGTCTTGTACAATCTCATTGCACAGGATGCCCCCATTCGCATGTCACCACATAAACGAGTTTGATCACCTTGTTTGTATCTAATACAAAGCGGGTCGCATCCACAACGTATCCAGGATTAGGTCTCCAACCCTATCCGTATACTGTAGACCGTTCGGGTCATTAACTCGAATGCGATCCTCTCTGTGTCCACTACACACCGTTCAAGTTCTAGTTCTCTCATAATTGAATGACCGTGGAGCATAGTTTATTGAATTAAGCATGTAAATATGCGAGAAACAAAGTGATGGAAAAAATAACTCTTATTTATTTCAATAAGCAATATTACAAACACATACGACATTAGGACATACATCCCAACAGTCATTCCAGTTTTAAAAGAATAACAACTTTGTTTTAAAAGAATATTGTAGAATGCATGAATGAAAAAAGTAAAATTTAGAAGGATCTAGTTAGAATAGAGTCATGCATTTTAGATTAACATATTTTTAATCTAAACTTTTTGTATGATATTACTCATTTGATGGCTTTGTATATATCATTATATTTTATGGAGTATATATTTATTGTTAGATATTCTATGAATTTAATTGATCATACAAACTATGGAAATGTGTGTAAATATTATGTTTGATAATTAAATACATAGTTCTTACCATATAATTAACAAAATAGGTTTATACTGATTTGGATGATTATGTTAGTATTTTTGTACTTTTTCTTGGGTAAACAATATATACATTATACAAAATAAATTTGGGTTAATTTACAACGTTCACCATAAAATGCAAATGAAATGACGATGTATATATTTTTAAAAATATGTTTTGTATGATATAATATTTTTTCATGGCCAACTTAGATAATTATGTACAGATTTTATAGTTTATGATTATATTTTGCTTCTTATAAAATGCAATTAGCCTATATACAATGTATGATGTTGATATTACACTCTATGAAAAGTTAAATATAGAGATACATACATTGTCCATCATAAAAATGTGAATGGAATGACAGTGTATATATTTTCAAAAATTATGTTTCATATGATATAATACATTGTATATATTTTCACAAATGTCTTGTACTAACTAACTTTGTCATTTATCTGATTAGTAATTGTAAAAATTAGGGAGATTGGGAATGAATAAAGGTGCAGGAGTCAACAACTATATTAGGTTCCTCAAGTCATGCTAGACTAGTGTTGAACTTGATTCAATATCATAGTCATTTTAACTAAAAAAAAAAAATGGGTATATATCAAATATATATCTATTGAGAGTTAAATTTATCAGATATATATGGGGAAATGGATGTAGGTACAATTATTATACATAAGACCTAATATATACGATGAATATATATTTCAAACTAGGATTAAACTTAAATAAATTTCATGACCACTTTAACAGGAAAAAATGGATGTATATCATGTATACATTTGCTAAATGCTAAAAATATTAGGTATGTATGATAAAGTGTATACATGAACAATTATTATAGTATATAATATATTTGTGGAATAAATTATGATAAAAGATAATCGATATATATGAAGAAATGTATAATAAAGCAACATATGTCTACGTTTATTTAGATAGGAACACATGAAAATATAGTGAAAAACATAAAACAACTGGCTCATCAGTGACAGAAATAGGTGATGGAAATGAGACATCTTATGGGAATAAGCTATGATAAAAACTTGAAAAATTGTTTGCATGAGCTAAATAAATGGAATAGGCGACACCTAGGTGGTTCCTTGAAGGGGGCGATAAGGCAAATAGAACAGGAGATTCAAGCCTTTGAAGGAAATTTAAGAGGACAAAATTGGCATACTTGGAAGAAGAAGCTTCAGGAGTTGGAGATGTATATGGAGGATGAATGTTATTGAAAACAAAGATCTAGAGAAGATTGGTTTAAATGGGGTGACTCAAATACTAAGTGGTTTCATAGTCGAGCCACCCAAAGGAAAAAATGGAATAGGGTGATAGGTAATGAGGATGAGATGGGCATTTGGAAGGAAAATGAAAAGGAGTTGGGATCAATCGCCACAAGTTACTTCCACAAACTTTTCTCCTCTTCTTGCCCTTCTCTAGCAAGGATAGAAAAAGTTACGAATTGTATTGAGGCCAGAGTGACTGCAGATGACAATAGATTTTTGACACGACCTTTTACAAGGGAGGAGGTGGAGATTGCGCTCAAGGGTATGCACCCTAATAAGGCTCTTGGTCCGGATGGTTTGTATGCGGGTTTTTACCAGGTTATTTGGGGGATAGTGGGAGATGACACAGTCAATTTTTGTTTGACATATCTCAATCAAAATGGAAGTATGGCAGGTGTTAATAGCACTTTAATTGCTCTTATACCAAAAGTTGAACGCTCACGGAAAATGAGTGACTTTACACTCATCAGTTTATGCAATGTTGTGTACAAGATGATAGCTAAAACCCTTGCAAATAGATTGAAGGGTCTCCTTCCAAAGTTAATATCCCCAACACAGTCAGCCTTTATCCCTTGGCGGTTGATCTCAGATAACATTATGTTGGGTTTTGAATGCCTCCATGCTTTGAAATCTAAGAGAACATACAAAATTGGGATGACTGCTCTCATGCTTGACATGAGCAAAGCCTATGATCGAGAAGAATGGATGTATTTACGCAAGGTTCTTGAACGGATGGGTTTTGATGGGAGATGGATAGATTTAGTGATGGGTTGTGTGGAGATAGTGAATTTCTCAGTCATTTTAAATGGCGTGGTAAGCCAAACATTCGAGCCAACTAGAGGGTTGAGAAAGGGTGATCCACTCTCTCCTTACTTAATCTTGATGTGTGCTGAAGGACTCTTCAGCCTTCTATACACAAAAGAGCAACAACATAGCTTCCAAAGCTTGAAAATTAACAGGTATAGTCCAAGTATAAGCCATCTTTTATATGCCGATGATAGTCTGTTTGTTTTTTCAGTGCCACGAGGAAGGACAGTGAGTCAATTCGAAGGATTTTGGACTGTTATGTGGAGGCTTCTGGTCAGCTGGTGAATTATGATAAATCCAGGTATATGGTAAGTGCTAATACGTCTTAAGGAATGAAAGAGGAGGTTAGAAGTGTACTCCAGATGTCCCACACACCTTCTTTGGGTTGTTACTTAGGATTGCCTTCCACAATTGCAAAAAGTAAGTCCACGGTCTTCAGGGATATCAAAGAAAGAGTTTGGAAGGCACTCCAAAGTTGGCAATCAAGACTTTTTCTCTTGGTGGTCATTGGGTTTTATGTCCTAAAACTCGTGGTTTTGTAAACTCAATATATGTTCTATTTTGCAATAAAGTTGTTATTGAGATTTATTCAGTAAAGGTGTTATTGAATAAAGTGAATTGTGTATTGTGTAACCCTAATCCAATAAAGAACCCTTGGCTATAGGATGAATACTTGAACTTTATGTGTGACATAAAAGTGGATCAAGTTCAAGTTATAGCAAGAACAGTCTATAGTATAAGGATAGGGATGGGTACCTTATCATGGGGACACTATGGACGCGACCCACTTTGTAGAGAACAAACGATGTGATTCTAAATCGTTCATGTGGAGACATGTGAGTGGGGGTGCCCTATGCAATGAGTTTGCATAAGATTGGACCGCAAAATAGTCACTTAGACTTTATAACTCCGTTTACTGTCTTAACTGACTATATTCATACGATGACCTAGGTAACTCGATCTTAATCCTGAGCGTTCTATGAACTCCTGTTTATTCGAATTATCCTTAGATTTGCATGGGTGAGAGTGACCAGTGACTGCCGAGTCAATATGCCTCCCATTTAAGGGATAAAATCAGGTAGATAGCTGGGAACATAGTTCTGCAAGATTGAATTCACTCATACCCGCTTTAGGGATTAGTAGAGAGGTTGTTCCCTTAAGTGCTGACTCCAGGTCTTGAACAAAGGGCCCACCCCTCTCATTGGCCTGAGAGGGATTCGGTTTGTTGGTTGGACCACAAATCAATTGTTCATTAGAGGATCAGTGGGACTTAGGGAACAAGAGGTAATTACAGGGGTAAAACGGTAATTTTGACCCAGCTGTAATTACGAACGACCTGTGAAAGATCGACTTACTAATCATGGTTATATCTAGTGGATAGAAATATATCTACAGTGAGGAGAGTGCAACCACTCGGCTTTAGTGGAGTGCGCCGGTGGTTAACGAATGTTGATTAGCTAGGCTAAAGAGTTTGGCCGAATCACGTTTCGTTGGAGCTCATGATCTGTAAGTCCATTAGGTCCTCCTTGCTAGCTCGGACTAAGCCTCGTAACATTTTGAGAAAAAAAAGTTTGAATTGTTCAAATTCATTTTTGGGAGAAATCGTTAATTATATATGATATATTTAACGAGTCATAACTTAATTATGAATTAAACTATGATTAACAGGAGGTGGATATATTTAAATATGATTTAAATATTGGATCGATTTATAGCATGAATTAGGATTCATGTTCGTAAAATCGATTGGGATCGAGCAATTTATTTAATTTAATATTTGATATTAAATTAAATTAAAAATTAATTAATTAAATTAATTATTTAATAATTTAATTAATTAAATTAATTTTAATTAAAAATCAATTTAATATTGATTTTTGAATTAAAATTAAATGAAAATTCAAGGATTTCCATGAAACCCAACTTGACAACTTGCCCAATCTTACTCATCTTCAAAATTCACCAAAATTGGCCACCTCCATCTCAAAGCATCCTCATCACCCTTGAGTTGTCACTCCATTAAAGCTTAATGAAGCTTTATATAATGGTGATTTGAGGTGTTTTGTGAGAATTACACAGAAAATTCTAAATTTCCGAATTAGTGACCTTTGAGGCCTTTTCTTCCAAATTCTCTCAACCTAGGATCCCACAATCCGTTCTAAGGCCCGAAGATAGTAGGGAAGACTCTAGCGGTTGTCCACGAAGTGTTCGTGTTGAAAACCATCTACCTGGTGAAGAGAATTTGATCTTCAAAGTTGAGTTTTCTATCCCTCTACTTTTACAGCTTTGAGCATTCATTTTATTTTACAAAATTGATCAACTTAGAGTGTTCAAGATCTAAAATTGCTTCCGCTTTCTTAATCTACACACTTTCAATTGGTATCAGAGCAATTTTGAACACTCAATTTGATCAATTGTGTCTTGTGGTGGGTGTTTTTTGAAATACAATTTTTCTGGGCGTCTAAAGTGTTCTTTTGGTTTTGGCATTTAAATTGAGCATCAATTTGTGCTTTATTTTCAAATTGCTCAAGTGTGTTTGAGCATTAATGTGTGTAGAATAATATGTAAAAATTTTGGGTCCATTGGAGTTCAGGAAGGCCTTCAATTTGATGAAAGAAGCCACGAAGGTCCAGAAAATCAAAAACAGAGTCTTTGAAATCTTTTTTTCAGCACTTCAAGATGTACATTTTTTCCTCAAAGTGCATGAATTGATTTTTGAGAAGATGATGTGATGTCAGCAGCTTGATTACTTTGACTTTGACTTTGATTTTGACCAGTTCGATCTTTTTTGGTCCGGTTCGGCTCGATTTTGATCCGGTTCAGGTGTTTTTAGATCGGTTCTGACTATTTCGAGGTCGGTTTTTCCATTTTGGAGGTCTGTTTCACCAATTGGAGGCCTGGTTCAGTCTTTTACACCCCGGTTTAACCTTTTGAATGTCCGGTTCACACATATGCAAGTCGGTTCGACCCAAATTCGAAATGTTCGAAGTGGTTCGATATTATTTCTAGATTATTATTGTTATAATTTAGTAGCTTGCTTGCATTAGATGCCAAAACAAGTCCACTTTAGTGTGTTTAATCAATTATGCATGGTGAATGTATGTTTTAATTAAAATCCCTGATTGTATGTGCATAAAGTATGCCATATAGATTTTAAAATCCCACCATAGGAAGCATGCTCCATGCATTGAAAGTATGTTATTAGTGTTATAATATATTGTATGCATGTTAATTGGGTTTTCATAAGAATTAATATAAGAGTTATATTAATTTATGAAACAAATATTATATGTTTTAATTATAATTAATATAAGAGTTATATTAATTAAAAATTAAACATATAATTGCTATGCATTTATTCATGTGATGAATTTGTTATAAATGAATGTTTATTCTTGTGATGAATGTTGAAGCATTTTATAACATAGAAATGTATGTAACTTAAGGTTTATAAATTATCTTTCGTGAGTGACGTTTATTAAAAGTTAATAAATTAAACTCATAGACCTAGGTTTATTAAAAGGTTAATAGACTTAGGTAATTCCAGTATAATTGTTATATTGGTAGACTTAGGTCATATTGTTTTAGCCGGAATATGCCTAAGTAAAAGTATACCCAAACAGTTTCAAATACTTAGTGGGAGTGAAAAGGTATATATGATATATCAATTTCCTCTTACGCTCTCCACGATGTTCATACCGTGAGATTTATGCTCGGCCTTGTGATGTCAATAGGGCATCCCCATTCGGATGGTGTTTGCATAAATCAAGAGCAAGGTGAATGGAGAAAGTATTTATAGTAAGTGAGTGAAGGAGGTGTGTCAATACATCCTACGGTCTCCTCTTTTAAGTTGGACCATGAGATTCCCATGTTGCGCCTGCAGGTTGCCCAAAGTAGCACCATCCATTCGGAGGGATGTAACATGGGATTCGGAATAACTCAAACTCCAGGAATGGATAGGTCTCTTAGGTCCATTCCCACTTTGTCTCTCAATTCAGTAGCATTGTTGGGGCCGACCTCTCGAGGTCCGAAAATGGTGGGTCACACTTACAAGAATTGTTAAGTGTTAGTAAATTCTTGACCAAAGTAGCGATAACTAAAATGTTATAGGAATAAGAGTTATTCCGGTGTTAGCATTTAGTCAAGAATGTCTCGGTTCAGTGAAGGAGTGATTGATTGCCTCTCGTAATGAGCTTGCTCGACTCACTGAGTATCGTTGCAAAAACAATAATGAGTTTATGGGTACATTATTACTTTTTGCTAAATTCTTAAATTGGATAGGTTACAAACAATTCACTAATAGAATTCATTCTTTTTCAAAGATGTCGAACTCTTTTATCCAGCTTACTTGCCTTCAATAAACTTAGCGGCGATAATTATGGAACCCGAAATCAAACTTGAATACGATTCTTGTTCTTGATGATCCGAGGTTCGTCTTAACGGAGGAATGTCCTCTCCTCCTAGCTCGACAAACAAACCGAATTGTTCGGGATGCTTATGACAAATGGATTAGGGCTAATGAGAAGGCTCGAGTCTACATCTTAGCCAAAGATATCTCGATCTGTTGTCTAAGAAACATGAGACCATAGTCACCGCAAAAGAGATCATGGGGATCATTACGAGCGATGTTTGGACAACCGTCCTCATCGGTCCATTATGATCTTTGTCAAATCGTTTACAACTCCCGTATGAAGGAGGGAGCCTCATAGGGGAACATGTCCTTGACATGATGACCCACTTCAACGTGGTTTGAAGTAAATGGGGCGATCATAGATGAGAAAAGTCGGTAACCTTTATTATGAAATCTCTTCCAAGAGTTTCTGCCATTCCGCACAAATGCGGTAATAAATAAAATAGAGTATAACCCGACTACTCTCCTCAACGAGCTAAAGACTTTTGAGTCCCTCATGAAATCAAAAGAAAAAAGAGAAGAGGGCAAATGTTGTCACTTCAAAGAAGTTCCTAAGAGGATCGTCCTCTCCGGGACCAAATGTGTCTGTCCTTCTTTTTCTAAGAATAAGGGTATTCAGAAAAAAGAAGAAGAAGGACAAAGGAAGGGACCAGCTCCCACACATGCAGGCTAAGGCCACGGAAAAATATTTCCATTGTGGTGGTGACGCCACCTTTGGAAGAGGAATTGCCCAAAGTGCCTTGCAGAAAAGAAAGATGAGAAGGAAAAACAAGGTAAATATGATTTACTTGTTGTTGAAACATGTTTAGTGGAACATGATGATTCCGCTTTGGATATTAGATTCGTGAGCCACTAACCATGTTTGTTCTTCTTTTCAGAAACTATTTCACGGCAGCGACTTGCGATGGGGAGATAACTCTCGGGTTGGAACGGAGAGGTTGTCTCACCAAAGCGATGGGAGGCGATGAAGTCATTGTTTAGAGATAGATTCGTTTTATTAGAAAATGTACTTTTGGTTCCTGAAATCAAAAGAAATCTTGTATCTATCCCTTGTTTGCTTGAACATATGTATAAAGTTTCTTTTGATCATAATGAAGCGTTCATTTGCAAAAGAGGTGTACGAATATGTTTTGCTAAACTTGAAAACAACTTATACGTGTTAAGACCAACTGAAGTAAAAGCTATTTTGAACACCGAGATGTTTAAAACAACTGATACTCAAAATAAAAGGTAGAAACTTTCTCCTAGTACCTATCTTTGGCACTTAAGACTAGGCCACATTAATCTCAATAGAATTGGGAGATTGGTCAAGAGTGGTCTCCTAAGTCAGTTAGAGGACAACTCTTTACCACCATGTGAATCGTGTCTCGAAGGAAAAATGACTTAAAGACCTTTTTTTTTAAAAAGGTTATAGAGCCAAAGAACCCTTGGAACTCGTGCATTCGGATCTTTGTGGTCCTATGAATGTCAAGGCACGAGGAGGGTATGAATATTTCATCAGTTTCATTAAATTATTCTAGGTATGGCTATCTTTACCTAATGCATCATAAGTCTGAAATCCTTGAAAAGTTCAAGGAATATAAGGCAGAAGTTGAGAACACATTAGGTAAAACAATTAAAACACTTCGATCGGATCGAGGTGGAGAGTATATGGATTTGAGATTTCAAGACTATATGATAGAACATGGAATCGTATCCCAACTCTCAATACCAAAGACACCTCAAAGAAAATGGTGTATCTCGAGAGGAGAAATAGAACCTGTTAGACATGGTTCGATCTATGATGAGCTACGCTCAGCTGCCTAGTTCGTTTTGGGGATATGCAGTAGAAGCTACTATATATATTTTGAACATGGTTCCCTCTAAGAGTGTTTCAGAAACACCCTACGAGTTATGGAAAGGGCGTAAAGAAAGTTTACGTCACTTCAGGATTTGGGGATGTCCGGTGATAGCACACAAAATGTGTTATCCTTAGGCTTAATTATTGCTAGTTTTATAATGACTTTGGGGCTTTTACGTGGTTAGTTTATTCAATTTCAGGTTAAGAGCTTAAACGGAGCTATTGGAGACAATTTGGATCACTCGGGATCAAAACGAGGCTATTTGGAGCCAAATAGAACATCAAATGGAAGTGAAAGAATCAAACCAAGCTTTAAGCCCCGAGGTGATGGCGTTGCAACGCCATATAGAGCGTTGCAACGCCGAACGTGCAGCCAAGAGGCTTTGAAGGCTACAGGCGATGGCGTTGCAACGCTGCCTTTTGGCGTTGCAACCCCACCTCGATAAGAAGACGCTTATGAAGACCGTGCAGGTAGCGTTGCAACGCTGCCTTGCAGCGTCGCAACGCTACTTCGATAAGGAGCGTGCGCGTTAAGGTAGAAGCGTTGCAACGCTGTCGATAGTTTCCATATTTGATACGCGTCTAGGGTACAACGTTGCAACGCTGCCCCATTGATGCCTATAAATACAGCCTTATGATTCTTGTAAAGGGGAGCACAATTTGGTAGAGTTTTTCCCTAATTTCGAAATACACCACGTAAGAAGAGAGAAAAGAGTGATTTTGGGAGCCAAAGCATTTGTTGAGGTTTGAGATCGAAGACGGGAGTTCGGTGATGAAGGACCGGCATCGACACCTAAGTCTATTTCTCTTTCTTTCAATTTGTAATAGCGTTCTAAGATGCTTTCTACTTGTTTAGTTTGATTTTCATGTGATTTAGAGTAGCTAACAGTGTAGTCAGGATTTGATTTGCTTGTTATGACTTTATTACAATGTATTGAAGCATGTTTTGTCTTTATTTTTGGCAATTCGTTCTTGACTTCTTAATTTGTTGATTTAAGTGGAGTCGAGAGATAAAGCTTGAATTAGAGCAAAATTGTCAAAACCCTTAGAATTCTGGCATGAGAATGACTTAGAAATCTTAGGGAAACACATAAATAAGTTGCTTAATGCCATGCATGTTGTAGGTTCATATGGAGACTATGAGTTTATTGCATGTGTGAGGCTCACTAAGAATCGAGAGATTTTCTTGAGTATTTTACTTCTTGTTTATAATTTCATCTCATTGGTTTAATGCATGTGTTAATTGAGTCATTAACTTGTAAAATCACTTCCCACAATTCTATCAATTCGTGTCTGCACATGTTTGTTTGTTTGCTTGTTTGTACTTTCAATTCAACTATCCATGTTATGTTTCTTTAGCTAAAATTGAGAATTAGTACCTTAGTAATTAATTAATCTAGAAACCCATTCCCGAGGACGATACTTGGACTCATAAATCACTATACTAAAACTTGACCTGTACACTGCGGTATTGCAATATCATAATATTACGCAACAAGTTTTTGGCGCCGTTGCCGGGGAATGGCGATTATTTAGATTAATTATGAATGCATATGTATATATGATTAATGAATTGGACCTCATGCATATTGTATGTATATGAACATGTTAGGTAGGTTGTGGCAATTGGTCTCCTGAGAATTAATGCATGGTAAAACATGCATCAGACACCCTATGGGTCAAACTTATAGGAGTCTGTGAGGGACTCAAAATTATAGGGGTGTGTGAGGGACTCAAAAACTTATAGGGGTCTATGAGGAACTCAAATCTTATAGGGTTTGTGAGGGACTCAAACCTATAGGGGTCTGTGAGGGACTCAATATTAAAAGTCTCAGGTAGACTCAATTGACCACGTATAGCCAAAGAGAAAAGTCATGATTTTATGAAAGAAAGTTTTAAGTCCCACTACAAAAATCTTTATGATTTTAAAAGTCACGAATAACAGTCATGTTTAAAAGAAATTCATGTCTCATGTGGTTGCATTTTTCGATTCCCACTTATCGAGTATTTTTATAGTTCACCCCTTTACCTTGTTTTGCTTTCTCCGTTTTTAAAATGATTTCAGGTAAAGGCGCGAGCATACTAGACGAGTGACGAGGATGCGTTACAGAAGCCATGGGAACCAAGTCATGATTTTCCGCATACATGATTTAGAAAGTATTTTTAAGTGATTGTGTTTTCTACTTTGGTAACATAGAGATATTTTAATTGAGGTCAAACTTATTTATGTTTTAAATGTTTTCTACTTTTATGAGATCCCAAACTAAAGTGATTTTAATTATAATTTTTTGTTTATTTAATGTTAGTTAAGGTCTCAAATGTACGTAGGGGCCAGTTAGTGCCCGCTAAGAATAAGGGATAAGATATCACGAGACAACTTTCAAATTACGTTATGAACATCATGAAGTTATAGAGATCTGAATAGAGCACCCAAAGTGTTTATAGACTTGATGGATTTAGAGCTCAAGGAAATGCTAAAATATTGTTGTGATTAAGTTGTTATATTCTGGTTTAGTCCAAGACTAAGAAGGGGCAGAAAAAGCACTTTGAAAGGGGTGGCTCACACAAAAAGAGGGAAGAGTAAGTCCAAAAAGGTGAAAGTAGTAGAAAGGTCACTAAGCAGTTAAGTTCCCCAAGTAAACTTTGTAAGATGAACATTGGGATTTTTCCTTTTCCTAGAGAAGTTGAATTTTTGAATGTGCTAGACAAGAGGTTAGTAGCCTTATTCAGTGGTGTAGAAACAAATGGATGAAAGAGTTATGAGGGTAGTGTGTATGCTACTGTGAGGTACTTAACCTTGAAAGTGATAAAGGAAAGTTCTTTCGATTCCAAGCGATTACATGAACTTAGTTAAAGAATTGAAAGGTAAGGAAAAGAAGAGTTATCAAAGATTGAAGTTCTTTTCAAAAGAGATACTTGATATAGAAGTTTATGTCTTTTGGATAAGATTCTTATGGAGGTAATATGAATGACTGTTGTGTCGTGCCATAAGCAGATGAAAGGTTAAAAAATAGAGTATAAGTCGTACTACGAAAAACTTTCTTTAAAAGGTTTATTCTATTTAATACGTGATAAAGGAAAACAAAGTAGTTGGAAAGGAAAGTTTGAGACTTAAACAGAAAATAAAGGTGGTCTTCAGTTAGAAGTTAATTTTAAAGATACTTCGAAACACTTAGACCTTAGCCATGACGAGTAATATGAATAGAGACAGCCAAGGTACTGATGAGGATAGGTTTTGTATAAAGTTTTAAAAGTAGCACCATAAAGTAAACGACCTTAATAAAGACGAGCATGTGGGGGGAAAGTAAAGCAAGGATTTTAATTGAGTGTAAAAGGTTTAAATATTTGAACTTCAGACACTTGAGTAGTTGGCTTTGGCAGGGTCATTCATGTGCACGAGTTTTTTTTGAAATCGGTTTGGGGAAGCTTCACCACTGAGTCCAATGTTATGTTATGTGTATAAATTGAGAACGATCATCCGAGACTTTAACTTTCAATCGCCTAGCAAGGTCGTTAACTCGATTCTCAGTGAAGTCACTTCTCTCGAATGGATGTTGAGGTTATGGAGTCGATGACCAAACGGAACGATTGAGTCATGCCTTGAAGTAAATGTTAGTAGTTGGTATAATAAACCTTAAAAAACAAAGAAGAAAAAAAAAGTTTTAAGGTTAAACTAGAAAGGAATAAGTTTAATAAAACATCCCATTCTAGAATCACAACACAGAAGAGACTACTTGGAGGCGAGAGAAGGAAGCGTGAGATACATATCCCGAGCTATTTCAAGATTAGGAACTTTCGTTAAGGAGGGAAGATTGTAACGCCCAAGAATTTTCCAACGTGGTTAACTTCACCCTTTTAATTTAAGTTCCATTATATTTAGTTTGAAAAGAAAATCATAGAAAGCCATTTGGAATTTGTGTCTTTTCTATTAGGATGTTTTAATGTTAGCATGAGGATGTTGGTGGCTTCATTGTAGTTAAATTTGCGAGTGAAGGGTAGTATTGGAAAAAGAATGAAAAATTGAATTAGAGTTGCATCTCATTGTTGGCACGCCAATCGAAGTGACTCATCAATTCTCCCCTCCCTCATCTTCACGAAGAAGGGAAGAGCCTTCGTCTTGCTGCCAGCCAATGAACGGCGTCGAACCCATGCAACTAAACTCCAGCTGCCCGCGAAGCCTCGTGCGCCGCAGGACGAAACCTCGTTGTTGCGCGAGTCATGGGCCTGGAGCTATAGCGGTGGTTGGAAGGTTGTACGAGCATGGAAGTTTCGTCGACGTCCATTGAGCCACGAGCCGCCTAAAGTCGTGCAATCAACTGCCAAAATTTCTAGATTTGAGACCGTCGAATCCACTTGTGAAACGGCGTTCGCCGCTTCGCACCCGATCTCGCTGGAAGTTGTTATTCACGCAAGATCTAGAGTCGAACGCTCAGTTTTCAGTGAGAATTAGTCGATTTCGACCATTTTAACATTCGAGCATCCATAAATCAAACATAACTCGCCTCCTCACTCGCCCACGCGCTGCCGCACGCGTCGGAGTAGTCGTCCCGATCGACTTCAACCTCCCAAATCTGTTTCGAAGCTCCATTTGTGGGGATTCGAGTAGCATGCACGATTGTGAGGAGCTTTGAGTTAAGAGCGAAACTTTAGGAGTTTCAAACTAAGCTAAGGTAAGGGATTTTTCTACAAATTACGTTGAAAAAGGGAAATATATGTTTTGAAGGATATTGGTTTAAAAGGATGAATTTCAAAGATTAGAATCTCAATGAGTTATCTCAAGAATAATTTTCCCCAAGATTTATTATTCGAAAGGGTTTCAGAGGACATTCAATACATGATTTGATTTTTAAGAGAATTTCATATAACTTAAGGGTTAGAGAGAACTCGAATAGAAATGATTTTAAAAGACCCGAATAGAAAGGATTTCAAAGTATTTGAAAATATGTTTTGACACAGTTATCTATAATTATGTATATTGAGATTTTCAGTTATGTCGTTGTGATGAATACGTATTTTGTAATGTAAGGGTATTTATGATTTATGATTGTTTGACTCGAGTTTAAAGTTATAAAAGTTATGCCATGATTATATGATTAATGTGATTGTTGCATTATTATGAATGCATATGTATATATGATTAATGAATGGGACCTCATGCATATTGCATTTATATGAACATGTTATGTAGGTTGTGGCAATTGGTCTCCTGAGAATTTATGCATGGTAAAACATGCATTAGAGACCCTATGGGTCAAACTTATAGGAGTCTGTGAGAGACTCAAAATTATAGGGGTCTGTGAGGGACTCAAAAACTTATAGAGTCCATGAGGGACTCAAATCTTATAGGGTCTGCATGAGGGACTCAAACCTATAGGGGTCTGTGAGGGACTCAATATGAAAAGACTCAGGTAGACTCAATTGACCACGTATAGCCAAAGAGAAAAGTCATGATTTTATGAAAGAAAGTTTTAGGTCCCACTACAAAAATCTTTATGATTTTAAAAGTCACGAATAACAGTCATGTTTAAAAGAAAGTCATGTTGCATGTGGTTGCATTCCCCGACCCCACGTACTGGGTATTTTTATAGTACTCACCCCTTTACCTTGTTTTGCTTTCTCCACTTTTAAAATTTTTTCAGGTAAAGGCGAGGGCGTACCAGACGAGTGACGAGGATGCGTTATAGAAGCCATGGGAACCAATTCATGATTTTCCGTATACATTATTTAGAAAGTATTTTTATGTGATTGTGTTTTCTACTTTGGTAGCATAGAGATATTTTAATTGAGGACAAACTTATTTATGTTTTAAATGTTTTCTACTTTTATGGGATCCAAAACTAAAGTGATTTTAATTATAAATTTTTGTTTATTTAATGTTAGTTAAGGTCTCAAATGTACGTATGTTTAGTAGCAGTCCTAGATAAAGTGAGTTTGAAAAGTAGGGTTGTTATATAAGGTATGAGATGCCTTATATTATATGATATGCAAATATAATTTATATATTATATAGTTGTGGTATTATGGTGAATTTGTGGAGATTTTGACTCCACCACACACCATTATAAATAGGTGCTTCAAGAAGCATTTTACTACTTAAGTTCTCATTTTTGGAATTCCAAATCAAAAGAGAAATTCAAATCTCTCAAAGTCTCTCTAGAATTCTCCTCACACTAATCCAAAGGGAGCCTCACATTACTCTTCCTCATCTGCCGGAGAACAACCGAGAAGATCAAGTGGAGGTGTCACTTGGATCGATTTGTGATTCGATTGGAGAGATTGTTGGAACGTTGATTTCGTGATCGGAGAAGGAAACTCGAAGAACGGTTCTTCAAGAGGCAGGTTATCGTAACTTGCTACTGTTTTTCCTTCTATTCATCATGCTTAACCTAGATTGAATTTTGTTCTTTCAATTTTAAGAGATTTAGAACCACAACGAAACAACGCGATTCAAATCGCGCTTCCGCTGTGGGGAATCGATTCCCTTCAGAGAAACCATTACCGATATGGATATGTTAGAGAAGACATTTTCTACCTGTCATTCCTCAAATATGGTCCTAAGTATTCAAAACTCATTTCATGTCTTCTCGTGGCTGAACAAAATAACGATCTATTAATGAAAAATCATGAATCTCGGCCAACTGGAGCAACCCCATTTCATGAAGTGAATGTTGTGAATTTTAACAATCGAGGTCGAGGTCGTGGTCGTGACTGCGGTAAGAGAAGAAATAATTATTTTCGTGGTGGGCATTATAATTATCCAAATTTAAAGAAACCCACACGAAATGATGATCACAAAGGAAAAACTCCACAAAATAAGAATGCAAGAGGTGATGAGAATAAATGTTTTCGATGTGGAATAACCGGACATTGGTCACGTATTTGTCGTAGATCCAA
Source organism: Trichosanthes cucumerina (assembly GCA_036507285.1). Taxonomy (NCBI): domain Eukaryota; kingdom Viridiplantae; phylum Streptophyta; class Magnoliopsida; order Cucurbitales; family Cucurbitaceae; genus Trichosanthes; species Trichosanthes cucumerina. The sequence continues at coordinate 132,059 of JAYKKG010000032.1, read as the reverse complement.
ACATCTCATAGATCTCTATCAAGCTTCCCTGAAGGAAAAAGAGAAAAATGTGGAAACAAATCTTGCTTATCAAGATAATGATATATTTGACCCATCCAATATGACAAATTTTGATGTGGCAGACTTCTTTACATCTCCTAAAGTGAAGATAAAAATAATTGATGGATTAGCAAGTGCTTCTTCTGATTTTCAGAATGTCTAGTACTAATGTTTATTTTTATCTTCTTTTAGCTTTGAACTTTTTGTATGATATATCTCTTATTGTAATTTTTTTTAATGAAGAAATATGGACAGTTTTCATATGTTGAATGACTAAAAAATGAGCAATGAAGATCTATATCTGGCAGACTGCGTAACTACGCACACAATACTTATAAACAGAAAATATTTTTCTGAATTTATAATGCTGGAAACAAAAATCAATACTATATCAGGTTTTGCAGACTTGATTGAAGATTTTGGAAAAACAAGTTTTATCTTGCCTAGAGGAACAAAATTTACAATTAATAATGTTTTGTTTTCTAGCAAGTCGAAAAGAAACTTATTGAGCTTAAAAAATATACGTGACAATAGTTATCATGTTGAAACTGATTGTAAAAATAATATAGAGTGTCTCTATATCACATCTATTGTTTCAAATAAAAAACGTATATTAGAAACACTACTTGCTTTTTCTTCTGGATTATATTATACTCATATATGAGTAATTGAAATATATGCAACAATGAACCAGAAGTTCATGAATCTAGAAATATTTAGTGTTTGACATGATCGATTATGTCAATTCAGGATCAATGATGATGAGAAAAATTATTGAAAATTCACATGGGCATCCATTAAAAAACCAGTAGATTCTTCAATCTAATGATTTGTCATATGATGCTTGCTCTCAAGGAAAATTAATCAATAGACCATCACAAGGTAAAGTGGGACTGAATCAACTGCATTTTTGGAACGAATTCATGGTGATATATGTGGATCTATTAACCCACCAAGTGGGCTATTTAGATATTTCATGGTACTGATTGACGCATCTAGCAGATGGTCGCATGTATGTTTATTATCAAGTAGAAATCTTGCATTTGCAAGGCTACTTGCTCAAATAATTAGGTTAAAAGCGCAGTTTCCTGATTATAGAATTAAGACCATTTGTCTTGATAATGCCGTGAAATTTATATCCGAAGCATTGAATAATTATTATATGGCCACTGGAATAAATGTTGAACATCCTATAGCTCATGTTCATACAGAAAATGGTTTAGCAGAATCATTTATAAAATACTTACAATTAATTGCTATGTCAATGCTCATGAGAGAAAAACTTCGAATATCTATATGGGGTCATGACATTTTGCATGTAGCGTCATTGCACGCATTAGGCCGATAGCTTATAATAAGTACTCTCCAATGTAATTAACTTATGATCAACAACCAAATGTATCTCATTTGAGAATTTTTGAATGTGTAGTATATGTTCCAATTTCTCCACAACAAGGTACTAAGATGAGTCCTCAAATGAGGTTAGGAATATATGTTGGATATGATTCCCCATCAATTATTAAATATCTTGAACCCATGATGGGTGATGTATTTACTGCATGATTTGTTGATTGTCATTTTAATGAAACAAATTTTTCAACATTAGGGGGGAGGAATTAAGAAGTTAGAAAAAGAGATTACATGGGATGTATCGTTATTATCTCATTTAGATCCCCGTACAGATCAATGTGAACTTGAAGTTCAAAAGATAATCCCTTTGCAAAATATAACAAATCAATTACCAGATGTATTTATAGATGCTAAATCATATATATCAGCTACAAATGCTCCATAAAAAATGATATCCCAACGCAACAAGTTGTCAGTAATGAGTTTGGGCCATGGCATAAGCGTGGTAGACCAATGGGTTCCAAAGATAAAAATCCTCGAAAAAGAAAATTAGTTAATAAACAAAATGATCCAATGAAGTATATGGATGTTCCAGATGAAAACCAGATTACAACTACTGATAAAAGTATTTATGAAAAACCCAATACTTGAGGATAATAATGAAATTTCCATAAACTATGTTATAACAGGAAAAAGATGGATAAAAAATGATATAGTTGTTGATATCATTTTTGCTTACAATGTTGCTCATTACATTATCCATGAAGATGATGATTCTGATCCAAAATCCATAGAAGAATGTCAACATAGAAATGATTGGCTTAAATGGAAAGAAGCAATCCAGGTAGAATTAAACTCATTTTCAAAACGTGCGGTTTTTGGACCAGTAATCCAGACACTAGTAGGTGTCAAACCTGTGGGATACAAATGGGTATTTGTAAGGAAAATAAATGAAAAGAATGAGGTCACAAGATATAAAGCGAGTCTTCTTGCACAAGGATTCTCGCAATGACCTGGTATTGATTATGAGGAGACATATTCTCCTGTGGTGGATGCAATAACATTGAGATATCTAATTGGCCTCACTATATATAAAAAACTTGACATGCATCTAATCGACGTCGTCACGACATATTTATATGAATCTCTGGATAATGACATTTTTATAAAAATCTCGAAAGGATTTAAAACGTTAGAAACATATTCTCAGGATTTGTATTCAATAAAGTTATAGAGACCACTATATGGATTAAAACAATCAGGACGAATGTGGTATAATCGTCTGAGTACATATTTGTTGAAAGAAGGATATCAAAATAATCCAATATGTCCGTGTGTTTTTATAAATAAATCACAGTCAGGATTTGTTATTATAACTGTATATGTTGATGACTTAATATAATTGGAACTCCTTAAGAGTTATCAGAGGCAATATAATATCTTAAGAAAGAATTTGAGATGAAAGATTTTGGAAAAACACAATTTTGTCTTTGTTTGCAAATTAAACATTAAGCCGATGAGATATTTGTTCACCAGTCAACTTATACATGAAAAATCTTGAAAAGGTTCTATATGGACAAAGCACACCCATTGAACATTCCAATGGAAGTTTGTTCATTGGATGTAAAGAAAGATATATTTCGAACTAGAGATGATAACGAAGAACTTATTGGTCCTGAAATACCATATCTTAGTGCAATTGGCGCACATATGTATCTTGCTAATAACATGAGACCAGATATTGCATTTTCAATAAATTTATTAGCAGGATATAGTTCTTGTCCAAGAAAAGACACTAGAATGGAATTAAGCATATACTTCGTTATCTCCGAGGAACAATTGATATGGGGTTGTTTTTATTCTAACAAATCCAATTTTGATCTAGTTGGTTATGCAGATTCTGGATATTTATCTGATCCACACAAAGTTAGATCTCAAAAAGGTTATCTGTTCACATGTGGAGGAACTGTCATATCATGGCGATCAGTGAAACAAACCATAACAACCACTTCTTCAAATCATGTCGAAATCCTTGCAATTCACGAAGCAAGTCGAGAATGTGTATTGCTAAGATCCATGACTCAACATATTGGTGAAGCATGTGGTTTGTCTTCAAGTAAACATCTTCCAACAATATTATACGAAGACAACACATTATGTATAACTCAAATCAAGGGAGGATATATCAAAGAAGATAGAACGAAACATATCTCACCAAAGCTTTTCTACACTCATGATCTTGAAGAAAATGGTGATATCAGTGTACAACAAATTTGTTCGAAGGATAACCTAGCCGACTTATTTACAAAGGCATTATAAACTGCAACCTTTGAGAAATTAGTACATAACATTGGAATGCGACGACTCAGAGATTTTAAGTGATGTCTCCATGAGGGGTAGTGAATGTATTATAGTAAATTACATAAAATGTGTACTCTTTTTCCTTCAATAGAGTTTTTCTTCCCATTGGAGTTTTACCTAGTAAGGTTTTAACGAGGCATATTTTATATAAATGGGCAGTTAAGGAGGAGTATTGTAAACTACACATGTAAATGCTCATTCTGTTGGGATGTATGTCCTAATCTCGTACATGTTTGTAATATTCATTATTCAAATAAATAAGAGTTATTTTTTCATCACTTTCTGTCTCGCATATTTACAAACATAATCTAATAAACTAAGCTCCAGGGTCATTGAATTATGAGAGAACTAGAACTTGAACGGTGTGTAGTGGACACACAGGTAGGATCACGTTCGAGTTAATGACCCGAACGGTCTACAGTAAACGAGGTGATGCGACCCACTTTGTATTAGATACAAACGAGGTGATCCAGCTCGTTCATGTGGTTGACATGCGAGTGGGGGCATCTTGTGCAATGAGATTGTACAAGACCGGACCGAGAATTATTAGACCTAATGATTTAACACCGTTAACATTATAGGACTAATAACTTCGTAGATGACCATTAGTGACTTGACCTTAATCCTGAGCGTGTTACAGATTCCTGTCTGTGGGGGTCTGTCCTTCGACTACTACGGGTGAGGGTGGCCACTGTTGCTCACCCAATATGTTTATCTTCTCGGGGGACAGACCATGTGGGAGGTCTGGGAACTTGACTACGCGAGATGGAATTCACTCGTTCCCGACTTAGAGAAACTAGAGGAGTTGTTTCCTTAAATGTTGTCTCCAGGGCTTGGACAACGCGAGAGGGGTGTTGTTCATTGAGGACTAGTGGGGACTTAAGGAGCAAAAGGTAGACACAGGGGTGAAACGGTAATTTGACCCAGTGTCTACAAACAACCTGTGAAGGGTCGACTCACGGGCATTGATTATATCAATGGACACAACTTGTCCTACAGTGATGAGAGTGTAGCTACGGGCTTTAGTGGAGTTTATAGTAGCTAATGAATGTTGAATAACTGGGTCAAAGAGTTTGACAAGTTAGTCTCAGATCATTGGAGCTCGTCATCTGTAGGTCTATAAGGTCCCTCGATTGGCTCAAACTGGATAAATTGGGGGTTTACAGTTTGGTGTGGATTTGAAGTGTTCAAATTCATTAAAAGAGTATTTATGTCATTTATATGAGATATGATTGACATAATATATAGTTTGATGTGAATGAGATTCATAATAAACTATACGTTAGCCTAATTGATTAATTAGTGCTAATTTAGAGAAATTGGATTGAGAGAAATTAAATTGATTATGATTAAATTTAAAAATCCACAATTATACAAATGTGATTTGTATAATAAAGTACGCGAATCTTATTATATGTGTTATGTAAATATGATTTGTATAACCTAAGGTTGTTGTAAAATGGTAATTTTATGGAGGTTTCAACTCCACATCTCACCATTATATAAAGGCTTGGGGAGAAGCCTTTTGCAGGTCATTAGTTCATTTTTCTGGACTTGGCATCCAAGAGAATAAGTGTTCTCTCTAAAATTCTCTCTAATCTCACCATTTTTCTCTCTACCCAAAAACCAAAGGGGGTTCCACCACTCTCCCTCAACCGATCGAGAACAACCGAGAAGACCATTTTGGAAGTGTCCAAATTGTTCGGTTCGAGAGATCGTGATTGTAGAGATCAAAGTGAGGAAGAGTTCGTGATCGAAGAAGGAATTCGCGAAGAAGTGTTCTTCAAAAAGTAAGTAACTTTTCCTTACTGTTTTTCCTTCTTTGAACAACATGTTTAGCCTAAAATCTATGAGAAAGGTTTGATTTTAAGAAACGTTTTTCACAATGAACACTATGACGTTCAAAGTCCTTTCCGCTGCGGGAGTTTCATTCCCTTCAATTGGTATCAACGCCAATCGTTGGCTTTTCACTGTGCAATCTGTTTTTCTTAAAATTAGGTGGGTTTTCTTTAATTCATGAAATGAATTGTGGTATTGCATATTGGATGTTTTCGGTTTTGGCTCTTTTTAGATTTGCATTAATTTCGTTGATGTGATCAATGTAAGGGTTCGCTATTTTGGGCATTTTTAATGTAAATGGAGTTTGTAAGTATGTGTCGTTCGTGGCAAGAGTTGTTGTGAAGAAATCAGATCGAAATCGGGCGAAAAATGACGAAGAACAACAAAAAAGTTTGTTGTTCTGTCGACGGCGTTGAGACGTTGTACTTCGGCGTCTCAACGCTGTCCGTCTTGGATCGGTGCGCGGTAGGCACGATGTTGATGCTAGGCGCCGCAGCTGCGTTACATGCGCCACGACATTACATTGCACCGCCGCGCGTAGTGGGCGATTCTTTGCGTGGTTTTCGCGCAAGGAGTGCCATCATGGGCAGTTTTTTGAGACATGGGTGGTTTTCTTTATATTTAATTCTTTTTTTTTTGTAAAATGTATTTTTATATTAATTTTATTAATTAATATTAATATAAAAGTTATATTTTAATGTTAATTAATTTAATTAAAGTCCCTAGGGTGCCAAAACTGATCCAATTTTGCTATTTAATTTATTTTATGCATGAGATGTATGAAATTTATTTTTCTATGTGCATAATGTATGTCATATAGATTAAAATCCCACCTTAGGTTAAACATTTCATGCATCATGTTTATATTATAAGAGTTATAATACATAGTATGCATGATAAGATTATATTATAAGTGTTATAATATAGTGCATGTTTTAATTTAATTAATATAAGTGTTATATTTCTTAGATTAAAAGCATAGACATGCATTTATTCATGTGATGAATGTATGTTATATAGTTTATTATTCATGTGATGAATGATCAAACACTATAACATAGAAATGCATGTAACTTAAGTTAATTATTAGTTTTAAATTGTTTAGAACTTGAATAATTAGACTTAGGTTTGGTAGTTCTAATAAGATTAGAATTAGGAAATCAAATATGACTTATGAATGGTGACTAATTAGTAACTCTATCTAAATAAGGTTTTGTCTAAGGCTGGGGTATTTAAGTAGATGCTTTGTGGAACACCCTTACCTGGGAACTGACCTGAGAGTGAATTTTGTCCGGAGATTCATAGGTTATATTCTTGTGAATGTCATTAATTAAAAGTTAATTAAATTCCTCACTTAGACCTAAGTTAATAATGTGATTATAGACATAGGCTAATCCAATATAAGAGTTATATTGGTAGACTTAGGTAAATATTAGCCGATTTATCTAGGTCAATCCCGATTAACTTAAAGTGCTTTGAGTGGGAGGAAATAAAGTGTATAAGATACATTTAATTTTTCGACCACAAATCTCCATTAAGTTCATACCATGAGATCCATACTCGGCCTCGTGACGCAAATGGGAGCGTCCTCCTTCGGATGGTATTTGTATGGGTCAATATCAACATGAATAGAGAGAGTACTTATATTGAGTGGGAGAGGGACCTGTGAAAACGGGACCCACGGTCTCTTCTTTTGATTCTGCAGGGATTTGAAATTCCCGCAGCAGAAGACGTTGTGAAACGTCATTGATCCGTTGTGTAATTCTTTCTTTAAATCGAATTAAACATCTTTAATTCTTGGCTAAACATGCAAATAGGAGAAGAAAACAGTAAGGAAAATAGTACTTACTTGTTGAAGAACACTTCTTCAATCCTCTTCTCCTCCGGTCACGATCTCTCTCGAATCAACGAACTCCTCGAACACGAACCTCGATCCGAACAGGGAGACACCTCCAAAGGGTCTTCTCGGTTGTTCTCGGGAGGTTGAGGGAGAGTGAGTGGGACTCCCTTTGGTTTTGGGTGAGGAGAGCTTTTTGAGAATTGAGAGAGTTCTAGAGAGAAATCACTTGCTCTCTTTGGATGTAAATCTAAAAAATGGCAAGAAGGGTTGTGAGATGCCTTTGATTGCATCCTTTTATAATGGTGTGTGGTGGAGTTAAAACCTCCACCAATTCACCATTTTACCACAACTATATGAAATGCAAATCATATTTGCATATCACATAGTATAAGGTATCTCATACCTTATTATACAAATCTCATTTGGATAAATGTGGAATTTTAAATTGAATCACATTAAATTTAATTTCTCTCAATTCAATTTCTCCAAAAAGCACTAATTAATCAATTAGGCTATATTATAGTTTATTATGAATCTCATTCACATCAAACTATATATTATGTCATCTATATCACATATAAAAGAGATAAATACCCAAATAATAAATTTGAACACTTCAAATTCACACCAAACTGTAAACCCTCAATTTGTCCAATTTGAGCCAACCGAGTGACCTAATGGACCTACTCGTGACGAGCTCCAATGATCCGAGACTAACTTGTCAAACTCTTTGACTTAGTTATTCAACATTCATTAGCTATGGTAACACTCCACTAAAGCCTGTAGTTGCACTCTATTCATTGTAGGACATGTTGTGTCCATCAATATAACCAATACCCATGAGTCGACCCTTCACAGGTTGTTTGTAGACACTGCTGGGTCAAATTACCATTTTACCCGTATGTCTACCTCTTGCTCCTTAAGTCCCACTGCTCCTCTAATGAACAACTACGTTGCATGGTCCAACCATAAACAACAACCCTCTCAGGCCAATGAGAGAGTGGGGCCCAGTTGTTCAAACCACAAAGACAACACTTAAGGGAACAACCCTCTAGTTTCCCTAAAGTCGAGAACAGTGTGAATTCCTTCTTGCGCAGTCAAGTTTCCAGCTCCCCACGTGGTCCTGTCCCTGAGAAGATAGGTATATTGGCGAGCAACAGTGGCCACCCTCACCCGTACTAGTCAAAGGACAAACCCTCGCAGACAGGAGTCCGTAACACGCTCAGGATTAAGATCGAGTCACTAATGGTTATCTACGAAATTATTATCCCTATCTTTATAACGGTTGTTACATCGGTAGAAGTCTAATAATTCACGGTCCGGTCTTGTACAATCTCATTGCACAGGATGCCCCACTCGCATGTCAACCACATGAACGAGTCAGATCACCTCGTTTGTATCTAATACAAAGCGGGTCGCATCCACAGTTTAACAAGGATTAGGTCTCCAATCCTATCCATATACTGTAGACCGTTCGGGTCATTAACGCGAACGTGATCCTCCCTGTGTGTCCACTACACATGGTTCAAGTTCTTAGTTCTCTCATAATAGAATGACCCTAGAGCTTAATTTATTGGATTAAGTTTACGAAAAAAATTCGAGACACAAAGTTTAAATAAATAACTCTTATTTATCACACAAAGTTCAAATAAATAACTCTTATTTATTTGCAACTTGGAATATTACAAACTACACGAGATGAGGACATACATCGCAACAAACTCCAACTTGGACTAAGCTAGTGGAGTACATGATACATTTCTCAAATGTAAAGTAAAGTAATACAACAAAGTAATACAATAAACTAGGGCATTGAATACCCCTTTACAATACTCCCACTTTTCCTAGTCAGGAAGCACTCGAAGACCTAGACTCTCTAGGTGACCCTTAAACACCTTAGCCGTGAGGGCATTTGTAAATGGATCAACAACGTTGTGCTCCGAAGCTATCTACGTGACTGTCACGTCTCCGCAGTGCACAACCTCCCGTATCAGGTGATACTTACGCTCAATGTGCTTGCCCCTTTTATGACTTCGAGGTTCTCTCGAGTTGGCTACTGCACCACTGTTGTCACAAAACAACGTGATTGACAAGTTCATATTTGGAACAACTTCAAAATCCGTCATGAACTTCCTGAGCCAAACAACTTCCTTTGCGGCTTCACAAGCCGCAACATACTCGCTTCCATCGTGGAATCGATGATGCATCCTCGCTTGATGCTTCGCACACTACGGCTCCTCCATTCAAAATGAAGGATGACCCCCGAAGTGGATTTCCTAGAATCCTTATCGGTCTGAAAGTCAAAATCTATGTATCCCGTAAGGATCAAATCCCCACTCCCATACACAAGTCTGTAGTTCCTCATTCTCCTAAGATACTTGAGGATTTCCTTAACGGTTGTCCAGTAATCTAATCCTAGGTTGGATTGATACCTATTGACAATCCCAACTGCATAACAGATGTCAGGCCTAGTACATAACATGGAATACATCAGGCTCCCTACAGCTGAAGCATAGGGGATTCGTCTCATATCCTCAACTTCTTGAGGTGTCTTAGGACATTGTTCCTTAGAAAGGTGAACCCCATGCCTGAAAGGCAACAAGCCCTTCTTGGAGTTCTGCATCTTATACCTAGACAACATCTTGTCAATGTAAGATGCTTGAGACATGGCTACCGTTCTGTTCTTCCGGTTCTGAACTATCTGGATACCTAGAACATACTGAGCCTCTCCCAAATCTTTCATTTGGAATTGCGAAGCCAACCATTCCTTAATGTCAGTAAGAAATCCTACCGCATTCCCAATGAGAAGGATATCATCCACATACAATATTAGAAATGCGACAGTTTTGTTAACGATTTTCTTGTAAAGACAAAGCTCGTCAACATTTTGATTAAAACCATAAGATTTGATCGCCTCATCAAACCTTATATTCAAAGACCTCGAGGCTTGTTTTAGTCCATAAATAGACCTTTTAAGCCGACAAACTTTTTGCTCTTGGCCTTGGGCAATGAACCCCTTGGGCTGGTCCATGTAGATGGTCTCATCAAGGTTTCCATTCAGATATGCGGGCTTGACATCCATCTGCCATATCTCATAGTCATAATATGCGGCAATGGCCAAAAAGATTATAATCGACTTTACCATGGCAACAGGTGAAAAGGTTTCCTCGTAGTCAACCACTTCTACCTGGGTAAAACCCTTTGCCACTAGTCGAGTTTTGAAGGTTTGCACCTTCCCATCTATGTCACGTTAACGCTTGTAGATCCACTTGCAACCAATATGTTTAACCCCATCCGGTTGGTGCACAAGCTCCCAGACAGAATTGAAGTACATCGACTCCCTTTCCTAGTCCATAGCTTTAATCCATTCGTCTTTGTGAATGTTTGCCATTGCCAAATCATAGGCCAATGAATCCTCACAGTCATCGTCAGGAGTGACGACTTGGGTTTCAGCTAAACCCATGTAACGTTCAGGCTGTCTCACATCCCTCCCACTACGTCGAGACATTCCCATCTCTTGGGAACGGACTTGACTAGACGAGCAAGGATCAACAATACTTGTTGACGTACTAGCACCATCAACAACTCTTGCTGAAGAACTGCCAATTTCATTCAACACGATCTTACTCCTTGGTAAGTGATTCCTGATGTGGTCTTCCTCAAGGAAAGTGGCGTTTGTCGACACAAGCACCCTATTATCCTTAGGATCGTAAAATGCACTCCACCCCTAGTCTCTTTTGGGTAACCTACAAAGAGGCAAAACTTTGAACGGGGCTCCAACTTTTTCGGGTTTGACACCAACACATGGGTCGGACATCCCCAAATTCTGAAATGTCATAAACTGGTTTTACGACCATGCCAGAGCTCGAAAGGTGTTTCACAAACACTTTTCGATGGAACTGTGTTCAAAATGTAAACCGGAGTCTCCACTACGTAACCCCAAAAAGAATCAGGAGAGACGAGCATAGCTCCTCATCGACCGAACCATGTCCAACAGGGTTCTGTTTCGCCTCTCTAATACACCATTCTGTTGTGGCATACCAGGTGCTGAGATTTGGGACGTAATTCCATGTTCTATCAAATAGTCTTGAAATTCAGTGTCCATATACTCTCCACCTCGATCCGATCGAAGTGTTTGAATAGTCTTACCTAATAGGTTCTCAACCTCAGTCTTGAACTCCTTGAACTTTTCAAGAGTCTCAGACTTCCTATGCATTAGGTAAATGTACCTATACCTCAAATATGTTGGGATTTTTGTCCTAATCTCGTGTTTGTAATATATTGATTGAAATTAATAAGAGTTATTTATTTCATCACTTTGTGTCTCGCAATATTTATAAACTTTTCCAATAAACAAAGCTCCAGGGTCATTGTATACATGAGAGAACTAGAACTTGAACGGTGTGTAGTGGACACACAGGGAAGATCACGTTCGAGTTAATGACCCGAACGGACTCTGATATATGGATAGGGTTGGAGACCTAATCCTGGATACACCGTGGATGCGCCCGCTTTGTATTAGATACTGACGAGGTGATCCGACTTTCGTTCATGTAGTTGACATGCGAGTGGGGGCATCCATGTGTAATGAGATTGTACAAGATCGACCGTGAATTATTAGACCTCATCGATGTAACACCGTTGACAAAGTGAGGACTAATAATTTCGTAGATGACCATTAGTGACTCGACACGAATCCACAGCGTGTTACGGACTCCATGCTCTGCGAGGGTCCGTTCTTTCACTAAATGCGGGTGAGGGTGGTCACGATTACTCGCCCAATATGCCTATCTTCTCGTGGACGAGAACCAAGTATGGAGTCGGGAACTTAACTCTGCGAGATGGAATTCACTGTTCCCGCCTTTAGGAAACTAGAGGGGTTGTTCCCTTAAATGTCGCTCCGGGCTTGGACAACGCGCCCACCTTCTCACATGCCCGAGAAGGGTGTTGTGTATGGTTGGACCATCACAATATGTTGCTCATTAGAGGAGCAAAGTGGGGACTTAAGGAACAAGAGGTAGACACGGTGGGGTAAAGCGATAATTTGACCCGGTAGTGTCTCACGAACAACCCGTGAAGGGTCGAGACTCATGGGCATTGGTTATATCGATCGACACGTAATATTCTCGCAGACCGACGGGAGTGCAACTACGGGCTATAGTGGAGTGTTACCGTAGCTAATGAATGTTGGTTAACCGGGTCAAAGAGTTTGGCAGGTTAATCTCGGATCATTGGAGCCCGTCACTGTAGGTCCATTAGGTCCCTCGGTTGGCTCCATCCGGATTTAAGAAGGATAAAGTTTTGGTATGAAATTGAAGTGTTCAATTTCACCTTAAGGGCATTTATGTCATTTATATGAGATATGAATGATATAATATATAGTTTAATGTGAATGAGATTCATAATAAACTATAGGTTAGCCTAATTGTTGAATTAGGGCTAATTGGAGAATTTGATTGAGAGAAATTAAATTGGATGTGATTCAATTTAATAAATCCACAATTATTGCAAATGAGATTTGCAATATGAGATATGAGATATCTTATATTATGTGGTTATGCAAATGAGATTTGCATATCCTATGGTTGTGGTAAAGTGGTAATAATGTGGACATTTTAACTCCACTAATCCCACTATATAAACCCTTCTTTCAAGAAGGATAGTGATTCACTCTCTCATTTTTTAGTTTTACACAAAAAGAGAAGAGAAACTCTCTCTATTCTCTCTCAAATTCTCCTCCCTCTCCAAAACCAAAAGGGTTCCCACAAGCCTCCTTTCTCCAAAAGAGAACAACCGAGAAGGCTTCTTGGTAGTGTTTTGACTCTCAATCGTTGGAGAAAATCGTTGTGTACGAGGAGCACGAAGAGTTTGTGGATTTGAAGAAGATACTGTGAAGAAAGTCTTCAACAAGTAAGTAAAATCCTTTCTTACTGTTTTTCTTCTTCTTAATTGCATGTTTAGCCTAGATCTATGTATTAGATCAATTTTAACAAAGACGGTTTGCGTAATTGATACATCGACGATTCAATCGTCTTCCGCTGCACGGGATTTTCATTCCCTTCAAAATAGTCATCTATAAAAGATAAGAAGTATTCATAACCACCCCGTGCTTTAACATTCATCGGACCACAGAGGTTAGAATGTATAAACTTGAGGGGCTCCTTGGCTCTATATCCTTTTCCAGTAAAAGGACGTTTGGTCATTTTGCCTTCAAGGCATGACTCACACACCAGTATAGAGTTTTCTTCCAACTCACTTAGAAGTCCACTCTTTACTAGTCTCTCAATCCTATTGATATTAATGTGGCCTAATCATAGATGCCAAAGATGGGCACTTTCTTTTGGAGAAACTTTTAATCTCTTAGTTCGCGTTTCAGCTGTTTTAAACAATTCGGTGTTCAAAACACTTTTGACCGAATTAGGGTTCAAAACATATAAATTGCTCTCAAGTGAAGCAGAACAAATCAAATTTCCATTTTGAGAAATAAACGCTTTATTGCTCTTGAATGAAACGAAAATATTTTGTTCTAATAGGCAGCATATAGAAACTAGGTTTATCGTAAACCTAGGAACTATGTACATATTATCCAATAATAAGTACTTTCCGCCAAAGAACAACTTCACCGTGCCTATTGCTGCAGCTGAGACAACTTCTCCGGATCCAATCCTGAGTGTTATCACACCCTCTTGCAGCTGCTGCCAGGAACTTAATTCTTTAAAAGAAGAGCAAACGTGATTAGTGGTGTCTGAATCCAATATCCAGACTGAGTCATTACTCTCCATTAAACAAGTTTCTATGATAAGTCACTCACATTTACTGTCATCTTCTTTTCATCAAGGATCTTGGGACAACGCCTTTTCAGGTGTCCGTCCTCGTTGCAGTAGAAACACTTTCTGGCAACTTCCTTGATCTTTTTGCCTTTTAGGGCGGCAGTGCGGTCAACCCTATCCTCTTTCGACTTGTCCTTCTTCCCTTTCGGGCCTGAAGAATCTACAAGCTTTGTCCCAAAGGTCATACCCCTGTGAAAAGGTCTAAAGGCAACACTTGCCTCGAATTCTTCTGTCCCCTTGATTTGCACCAAAGACCGTAAGGTTTGTAGATCGTTGAATAGGATTTGTTGAACTGCATACCTAAGGACCCTCCTCGGTGAGCGTGAACTCTAGGTCATCATTTACCAAAATCGTGTCAATATTGTTTTTCCACGAAATAATATATCGACTAATTTGACTGGAAGCTAAAGGGGCGTTAAAAGCGTTTGACATTTTGTTCTTTGGAAAAATGAAAAACTTGTATTAGTCTCGCAAAAAACTTTTTGAAAATCCAATCAGGTTTTAGCAAATTTTTATCCTATGATCCCTAGGTCATTCAAAATTTGCAATTATACCCCAAAGGTTTAGAATGACCGCCACTGTAGGGTAGACAAACCCACTCCTCCTCCGGGACGAGATTTTCTCGACTAGACCCTAATACTAGAATAACTCTTATTCCATTAGGCATTGATTACCATTTTTTGTCCAATCCATTAACTCTTAATGAATCCTGTGAGTGTCACCCTTAATCTTTAAATTTCCAAGTATCTCACAAAAACAATAGCCGTCGTAGGGAGGACTAAGAAGGAAAACCAACAAGAAAATCGTATCCCTTTTGGGAATTCACGGTGTTCCGACTCCCATGATCAAGGCCCTCCGTAGGGATTGTCTGGTGCAGGCCAAACTAGCAGCGGATCATAGGCGTCTCACGGTGTGAATCAAAAGAAGATACCGTGGATCCCATTTTCACAGATCCCGCTCCCACTCACTATAAGTACTCTCTCCATTCACGTTGAATATTGACCCATACAAATGCCACCCGTAGGGGGACACTCCCATTTGCGCCACGAGGCCGAGTATGAATCTCACGATGTGAACTTAACGGAGATTTGTGGATGGACAATTATATGTATCTCATACACTTTATTTCCTCCAACTCAGCACTTTAAATTAATCAGGATTGACCTAGATAAATCGGTTAAAATTTACCTAAGTCTACCAATATAACTCTTATATTGGATTAGCCTAAGTCTATAATCACATTATTAACTTAGGTTTATGTGAGTAAATTAATTAACTCTTAATTAACGGCACTCACGAGAATATAACCTAAGAATCTCCGGGCTGAATTCACTCTTAGGTCGGTTTCTAGGTAGGGGTGTTCCGCAAGCGTCAACTTAAATACCCCAACCTTAGACAAAACATTCCTTAGACAGAGTTACTTATCAGTCTCCATTCAAAGGTCATATTTAATTTCCTAATTCTAATCTTATTAGAACTAGAAAACCTAAGTCTAATTATTCATGTTCTAAACATTTTAAAACTAATAATTAACTTAGGTTACGTGCATTTCTATGTTATAATGCTTGATCATTCATCACATGAATAATACTTTATAACATACATTCATCACATGAATTAAATGCATGAGCATGCTTTTAATTTAGAAATATAACACTTATATTTAAACAAATTAAATCATGCAAACATTATATTATAACTCTTATAATATAATCCTATCATGCATATTATATATTATAACTCTTATAATATAAATATGATGCATGAAATGTTTAACCTAAGGTGAGATTTTAAATCTATATGACATACACTATGCACATAGAAATAATTAAATCATACATCTCATGCATAAAATAATTAATAGCATTATTGGATCGATTTTTGGCACCCTAGGGACATAAAATTAAATTAATTAACATTAAATAGCATAATTTATATTAATATTAATTAAAATAATTAATAAAATACATTTAATAAATACATTTTACAAAGAAAAAAATTAATTAAATAAAAAAACGTGCAACACGCCTTCAAGGCTCGAATCGCCGCACTAGAAGTCCAAAAATCCACTTCCCACGCATGATCTCGCGCAACTGCTGGAAACCGCCCACTACGCGGTAGCGTTGCAACGCTGCTGCGTTTAATGCGTTCTCAACGCTCAAGCATTGCAACGCCGCGTCTGGCGTCGAAACGCTGTGGCTGCAGCACGCCTCCTTCAGCATGGATGGCGTCACAATTCTGAAGAACAGCGTTGCGACGCTGATAAATTTCCAGCAAGCAACTTTTGCTATTTTTCACCGAAATCGCCCATTTGCGTTCCGTTTTTTTCACAACAACTATTGCCACGAACGACACGGACTTACAGACTCAATTTACATTAAAAAATGCCCAAAACAACGGGCCCTTACATTGATCTCATCAACTTTAATGTAAATCATTAACAATCATCTCATGAAAATTAATGCTACCCACCTAATTTTAAGAATCCACATAATACACAACAAAGAGCAACGATTGGCTCTGATACCAATTGAAGGGATTTGGAATTTTCGCAGCGGAAGACGTTGTGAAACGTCGTTGATCCGTTGTGTAATTCTTTCTTAAAATCGAATTAAACAACTTAAATTCTAGGCTAAACATGCAAATAGGAGAAGAAAACAGTAAGGAAAACAAGAGAAGAAAACAGTAAGGAAAACAATACTTACTTGTTGAAGAACACTTCTTCAATCCTCTTCTCCTTCGGTCACGATCTCTCTCGAACCAATGAACTCCTCGAACATGAACCTCGATCCGAACAGGGAGACACCTCCAAAGGGTCTTCTAGGTTGTTCTCGGGAGGTTGAGGGAGAGTGAGTGGGACTCCCTTTGATTTTGGGTGAGAAGAGCTTTTTGAGAATTGAGAGAGTTCTAGAGAGAAATCACTTGGTCTCTTTGGATTGAAATCAAAAAATTGGCAACAAGGGTTGTGAGATGTCTTTGATTGCATTCTTTTATAATGGTGTGTGGTGGAGTTAAAACCTCCACCAATTCACCATTTTACCACAACTATATGATATGCAAATCATATTTTCATATCACATATTATAAGGTATCTCATACCTTATTATACAAATCTCATTTGCATAAATGTGGAATTTTAAATTGAAACACATTCAATTCAATTTCTCCAAAAGCACTAATTAATCAATTAGGTTATACTATAGTTTATTATGAATCTCATTCATATCAAACTATAGATTATGTCATCTATATCACATATAAAAGACATAAATACCAAAATAATGAATTTGAAAACTTCAAATTCACACCAAATAAGAAACCCTCAATTTGTCCAATTTGAGTCAACCGAGGGACCTAATGGACCTACATGTGACGAGCTCCAATGATCCAAGACTAACTCACAAACTCTTTGACCCTGGTTATTCAACATTCATTAGCTACTGTGAACGCTCCACTAAAGCCCGTGAGCTGCACTCTCATCACAGTAGGACAAGTTGTGTCCATCGATATAACCAATACCCATGAGTCGACCCTTCACAGGTTGTTCGTAGACACTACTGGATAAAATTACAGTTTTACCCTTGTGTCTACCTCTTGCTTCTTAAGTCCCATTGCTCCTCTAATGAACAACTACGTTTCATAGTCCAACCATAAACAACAAACCTCTCAGGTTAAGGAGAGTGTGGGGCCCCGTTGTTTAAGCCCTGGAGACAACACTTAAGGGAACAATCCTCTAGTTTCCCTAAAGTCGGGAACGAGTGAATTCCTTCTTGCGTAGTCAAGTTCTCAGCTCCCCACATGGTCCTGTCCCTTAGAAGATAGGTATATTGGGCGAGCAACAGTGGCCACCCTCACCCGTACTAGTCAAAGGTCTGACCCCCGCAGACAAGAGTCCGTAACACGCTAAGGATTAAGGTTGAGTCACTAATGGTCATCTACAAAATTATTTGCCCTATACTGTTAACGGTGTTACATCAGTAAGTCTAATAATTCACGGTTTGGTCTTGTACAATCTCATTGCACAGAATGCCCCCACTCGCATGTCTACCACATGAACGAGTCAGATCACCTCATTTGTATCTAATACAAAGCGGGTTGCATCCACAGTGTATCCAGGATTAGGTCTCCAACCCTATCCATATACTATAGACCGTTCGGGTCATTAACTCGAACGTGATCCTCCCTTTGTGTCCACTACACACCGTTCAAGTTCTTAGTTCTCTCATAATACAATGACCCTGGAGCTTATTTTATTGGATTAAGTTTACGAAAAAATGCGAGACAAAAAGTTTAAATAAATAACTCTTATTTATCACACAGAGTTCAGATAAATAACTCTTATTTATTTACAACTTGGAATATTACAAACTACACGAGATGAGGACAAACATCCCAACAGATTCACACTGTGAGACGCCTATGATCCGCCCGCTAGTTTTGCTTGGACCAGACAATTCCTTCGGAGGGCCTTGATCATGGGAGTCAAAACACCTTGAATTCTCGAAAGGGATACAATTTCCTTGTTGGTTTTCCTTTGTGGTTCACCCTACGGTGGCTATTGTTGATAACTCGCCATAAGGGAGTTATTTTACTAGAATTTTAGTATTTAATCAACTTTAATTGCATTTAATTCAGTGATCCTCATGTTATTTTATCCCTAAATTATGTGTGTTAGCTTTAAAATCTTGAATTTAAGCATTATGTGCAAAAAGAATTAATTTTGATGTCTTTGTGCTTTAATTTAAGAAATTTAGGAAAATAAGCTAACAGTTAATTAAAGACCGAAATTTGAGATTTTCCTTAACTCCAAAAATTCTTACATATTTAGTTTGATTTATAATTGACTTCATAAATTTATTTGGAATTTTTCTGTGTGCAAGAGATGTTTAAAAACTACAAGAGTCTCTAAGAGCATTTTAGACATATTACCCAAAGGGTAATATGGTCTTTTTACCCTTAAAGGTATTTTTGTAATTTGTGGAGTTAGGGCAACACCATCTTGTATAAGGTGGCTAGGGTTTACAAGTGTGAGAGGGGGAGAGAATTGGCGACAAGAGAAAGAGACCGACGAGAGAAGGAGAATCGAGCTATTGCTACAGCAAATGTGTGCATTGGAGAGACAAATCATGAAGATGTATTTGCTGTAGCAATTGTGTGGTCCATCCATTGTTGAAGCAATTGAGGTCGGCGTGGTGAGAATTACTACGGAAAAGCCAAGAGAGGATTCGTGAAAGGCTTCGATTTGTTGAAGCATTTGGAGGACAGAGGCGCTGAAGCATTTGGAGGACGAAGCACTTCGATTTGTTGTAGCAATTTCGAGGGGCGGCATCGGGAGAGCTGACCCATCAATTTGCTGAAGCAATTGCGAAGGAAGGTCAAAGGAGCGATTTGCTACAACAATAGGCGTGGGGTTGCTGAGAGGCTACTGATTGCCATGAGTTGGTGAAGCAATTGTTGGAAGAAAAAAAGGATTTGTCGAGAGGTTTGCTGAAGTAATTGCTTGGTTGCTGTTTGCTGAAGCAAACCTGGGGGGTTGACCTTGTTGCTATCGAGAGCTACCATTTCTATAGCAAAACCAGGAGCATCGGTGTGCCATTGCTATAGCAAAACCGAGACATCAAGGCTCCATTGCTGTAGCAAAACTCAAAAGCATCAGTGCAGTTCAGTTTTTCACAGGCGATGCTCACAAAATTGTCGTTTCTCGGAGTTTCCACTGTTGGATTTAGCGGAAATTTTGTTAGCTTGTTTGGGGCTCACCGGGCTTCGTTTTAAATGGTTGGATCGTCGTTTGAAGCTTTGGGTCATCAGAGATTGTTATCAAACTGAAGTAGAAAAACAAGGCCACCTGCTCTGTAACGTTTTCCTATCTTGAAGTGCTCTTGTTCACTATTTTTGCTAAATTAACACTGCTTTTGTTGGATGTTTTACATTAATTAGGAGTCGATTTTCCCACTGTTTAGACGAATTGTGTCGCTATTTTTGGACGTTTATTTTTATACAATTCCATTGATTAGTGAAAGCATGCTTAACTTAAAGATGTGTAATTTGACTCCAAGCATGAGCTAAATTCTTCTTGGCACGGGTTAGGTTGTTTTAATGTAATTTTAGATTAAATTTATGGTTGATACCATTGATTGAATTTATGAAATTTTATTGAATTTAACATTGCATGAGAATTAAAATTTGGCCACTTTAACTTCTCTAAAAATTCATGAACTTGGGAAAGCTAGTGAGTTAGGAAATTAAAATTTCATTCTCAGATCTTGAGTTAATTAGGGATAATTAACCCACCTAGAAGCTAAAATCATGGGCATAATTTAGATCATAATTTGAAAATTGTAGGTTTTAAAACATAGTGATTTTGGAAAGAATCATTTGAATGCATGTGTAGGTAAATTCAAGGCATCACTTAAAAATTTATTTCAATTGAATATTAGAACTCTAACCTAACCCAAGCCTA
The DNA here is from genome assembly GCA_036507285.1 of Trichosanthes cucumerina. NCBI lineage: Eukaryota > Viridiplantae > Streptophyta > Magnoliopsida > Cucurbitales > Cucurbitaceae > Trichosanthes > Trichosanthes cucumerina. Next base: position 111,340 of record JAYKKG010000032.1, on the reverse strand, counting down.
TTTTTCATTACAAATCTCATCTCTTGTATCTGCCCTGTTGCTTGTATTCTCCTCTCCCCGCATTTAAATTCCGTTATTGTCTTCTGTCTTGTCGTGTCTTTTCTCACTTAACACATCAGTTTATTTATTTTCAACAATAAATTGCACACTCATGCATTGCACTAAAAAAAGGAAAATTTGCTAGGACACTCATTCATTTAGGTTTAGCTAGTCCTCGTGGGATCGATACTTTAAGTTATCACTTGCTGCTCTCGACCGTGTATACTTGCACTCGTAGAAGTGTCGGAGTCTTATTCTAATTTATATTAGTTTAGGGCACCTGATATTTTCGCATCAAATTTTTGGCGTCGTTGTCGGGGACTAGTTTAGATTTTTATTTTGTTTCAGTTGATTTTAGCATTTTATCCTTGTTTTTCTTGTTGGGTGTGTTTTGTTATTTTTGTTTCGTATTTTTATCTTTGTTGAGTCTTAGTTATTCTTTCTAGTTGTGTTGGTGCATATTGTGTTTGTTGAGCCTGTTATAATTGATTCATTATTTTACTATGGCTTATGATAACTTTGGGTGGTTTTCTGTGCCCAATGAGCAAACACAATATAGTTCCTTTTCTTATGATTATCTCTATGCCAATTTAGTGTCTTCTAGTGAGGGGTATGAATCTTATGGCTACCGAATGCCTAATTACTATCATACTAACCCTATGATTTATGGGAACCATATGTATGATAATAATCATAGCAATTGGGGCTATGAACCATATCCTAAGGGTTTTGAGCCATATGCTTCCTATATTCAAGAAACCCAAGTAGAAGACGAATCTTCTCTTAAAATGTTGTTATTAGAATATATGAGAACCACAGAAGAGAGGAATAGGAAAATAGAAGAGATGAATAGTCAAATAGGGGAGCCAATTCAACGCCTAACAGATACACTTGTCTCCCTTAGAGAACAGATGTATTTAGACTCATCTAAGGTTGAGCATCCTAGGGAAGAGAGTGAAGGAGGACCCACACCCTTAGATAGTTCGATGAGTCACTTGATCACTGACCAGCTGATAGACCTTAAAAATCCTTGTCCTTCACATTCTTCGGAGTATGGGCATTTAGAGGATTGTGTTTTAGATCTAAGAGAACCAGAACCTTGTAGCACACACCAGGATGGAGTTAGTGAAAGGGTGGAAGAAGTCGAGCCTTATGTTGTTGAGTTAGACCAAGAGGTAGAATTTGAGGCTTTTGAGTCTATGACAGTTCTATCTTCTGATTTTTCTCTAATTGGTGAGTTTTTTTCTTTCTATTCTCTCGAGTCAATGTCTTTGTCTGAGTCAGTTTATTTTCCTGTTTTTCCTTCTTTTTTATTATCAAATAAAAATCTAAAAAATGTTTACTTTGTTGTTTTTCCTTCTTTTCATTTATTATATAAAAAATAAAAAAATATCTGACTCGGGCTCTCACGAGAAGCTAGTATTCTTGCTAGCAATGATTTGTTTTGTAGATTCGAGGAAGAGAGGCCCGAAGAAATGGGAGAATTTTTATGTACCTTGACAAGCCCAAGTGTACTTCATCAAGCTAATGACGTTTAAACAAGCGCTACTTGGGAGGCAACCCAAGGATTATTTCTTTTGTTTCATTTTTTTAGTTTAATAAGTAACCCTTGCTTATTTTGCAGCTTGCCTAGGGTTTGATGATTGATATGCGCTGCAGTGGAGGTCTCCTCGATTCAGGGCAGTATTGTTCTCCCTTTCATCTTTATTAGTTATCCTTAAGCATGCTTAAGTGAGTAGATTATACATTAAGGGCAATGTGTGCTTTAACCATGAGGGGGAGATGTGTTGTTCTGAATCTGATTTTGGGCTAAATTGATTTTTTCTTTTTTGTTGATGAGACTGTGTGCTGTTAGCGTTTATAGGGTGTTGCATGCCTTTGTGTTTATAAAGTTATTTACTTGCTTTATGACTACAAAATTATCTATTTTGACTACCAGGTTCCATGTTTAGTTGCTGGTTTTCATGGTCTTTGATATGCATGATGTAGGTAGTTGATTCATTACGTTTAAGCAAGTAAAAATAGAAAAGATGGGTGGTGTCCCTTGTTTAAAAATTAAGTTTCTGCATGTGTTTTTATTGTAAAAATTGTGTTGTCTTTTGTAGAAACTTGGTATGCATCTCCTTGAAAATTAAAAGTTAAGGCAAAATCTTAGGGTTGATGAAAATAAGAGTTGTTGCTTGTGTTTGAGGCAAGAGTATGCTACTTTGTTTGGTGTTTCTCAATGTCAACCTTGTCATTAGGGTTCTTTAGTGCACATATGGTTAGTGTATCAATCAAACTAGTTAGGATTCAACTCCTAGGCCAAAAAGTTCGAAAGCTAGAAGCCATGACAAGTTAGGTAACCCATACATCGTTTAACAACGCTCCAAAATTAGTAAACTCTGATTTTGTGATCATTTCAAGTTTGTGGGAGTTCCCGACCTCCCTAACTCAATGAGGACATTGAGTACTTTAAGTTGCAGGGGAAAGGTAAATTTTTCGTTTTTTTTAAGGAAAAAAATGAAAAAAATGAAAGAAAAAAAGAGTATGCAAACCTCTCATTTCCCTAAACTCCGTTGGGCTAAACAAAAAAAAGATGTTATTTATTTTGTTATTTAGAGTCAGTACAGGCAACTTGGTGCTCGATATCAGGGGGTCTGGGCACTAACCATGCTGGCCTCTTGGAGCGAAGGTATCAAGCAAGTAACCTGTACCCATTGCTTAGGTGTGCTGCGCTAACTACGTGTGCCATTCTAAGAACTACGGGAGACTTAAAAAATAAAAATAATAAAAAAACAAACAAAAGAAAGTAAAAAAAAACAAAAAAACTAACCCTAAGTAATGATTTTTATGGAAGTGGAGGATAATAATGTACATATCTATTTTTATAAAAAATAAAAAGGAATGATCCTTAAATTGTAGTCATGCGAGTTTTGGAGTGTGACTTATCTTTAACTATGGGTTGCTTGATTTGAATGATTAGGATTCTAGTGGTTGAGCATGAGGGTAGATGTCGAATCCTAGTTGGTTTGCTCTTGGTTATTGATGCATAAGTGTAACTAGGAAATCCCGGATGAGCCACTTAGAAAGCATGGAATGAATGGTGACTTGTAGCTTAGAGCATAGTACTCAATCCTTGTTTAATTAACCCAAATGATTTCAGTCTTTAACGGTGTTTAAATTCTTTAGGGAATAGAACTCATTGAGGACAATGAGTAGTTCAAGTTTGGGGGTTTGATAACTCGCCATAAAGGAGTTATTTTACTAGAATTTTAGTATTTAATCCACTTGAATTGCATTTAATTTAGTGATCCTCATGTTATTTTTTCCTAAATTATGTGTGTTAGCTTTAAAATCGTGAATTTAAGCATTAGGTGCAAAAAGAATTATTTTTGATGTTTTTGTGCCTTAATTTAAGAAATTTAGGAAAATAAGCTAACAGTTAATTAAAGACCGAAATTTGAGATTTTCCTTAACTCCAAAAATCCTTACATATTTAGTTTGATTTATAATTGACTTCATAAATTTATTTGGGATTTTTCTGTGTGCAGGAGATGTTTAAAAATTACAAGAGTCCCTAAGAGCATTTTAGACATTTTACCCGAAGGGTAATATGGTCTTTTTACCCTTAAGGGTATTTTTGTAATTTGTGGAGTTAGGGCAACACCATCTTGTATAAGGAGGCTAGGGTTTACAAGTGTGAGAGGGGGAGAGAATTGGTGACAAGAGAAAGAGACCGAGGAGAGAAGGAGAATCGAGCTATTGCTACAACAAATGTGTGCATTGGAGAGACAAATCATGAAGGTGTATTTGCTGTAGCAATTGTGTGGTCCATCCATTGTTGAAGCAATTGAGGTCGGCGTGGTGAGAATTGCTACAGCAAAGCCAAGAGAGGATTTGTAAAGGGCTTCGATTTGCTGAAGCATTTGGAGGACAAAGGCACTGAAGCATTTAGAGGACGAGGCACTTCGATTTGGTTGTAGCAATTTCGAGGGGCGTAATCGGGAGAGCTGACCCATCAATTTGCTGAAGCAATTCGGAAGGAAGGTCAAAGGAGCGATTTGCTATAGCAATAGGCGTGAGGTTGCTTAGAGGTTGTTGATTGCCAAGAGTTGCTGAAGCAATTGTTGGAAGAAAAAAGGATTTGCCGAGAGGTTTGCTGAAGCAATTGCTTGGCTGCTGCTTTCTGAAGCGAAACTAGGGGGTTGTCCTTGCTGCTATCGAGAACTACCGTTGTTGTAGCAAAACTAGGAGCATCGATGTGCCATTGCTATAGCAAAACTGAGACATCAAGGCTTCATTGCTGTAGCAAAACCCTAAAGCATCAGTGCAGTTCGGTTTTTTTACAGGCGACGCTCACAAAGTTGCCGTTTCCTGAAGTTTCCACCGTTGGATTTAGCCGAACTTTTGTCAGCTTGTTCGGGGCTCACCGGGCTTCGTTTTGAACTGTTGGATCATCGTTTGAAGAAGTGGGTCATCAGATATTGATATCAAACGGAAGTAGAAAACAAGGCCACCTGTTGTGTAACGTTTTCCTATCTTGAAGTGCTCTTGTTCACTATTTTTGCTAAATTAACACTGCTTTTGTTGGATGCTTTACATTAATTAGGAGCCGATTTGCCCACTGTTTAGACGAATTGTGTGCCTGTTTTTGGACTGTTATTTTTATACAATTCCATTGATTAGTGAAAGCATGTTTAACTTAAAAGATGTGTAATTTGACTCCATGCATGAGCTAAATTCTTCTTGGCACGGGTTAGGTTGTTTTAATGTAATTTTGGATTAAATTTATGGTTGATGTCATTGATTGAATTTAACATTGCATGAGAATTAAAATTTGGCCACTTTAGCTTCTCTAAAAATTCACGAACTTGGGAAAGCTAGTGAGTTAGGAAATTAAAATTTCATTCTAGGATCTTGAGTTAATTAGGGATAATTAACCCACCTAGAACCTAAAATCATGCGCATAATTTAGATCACAGTTGGGAAATTGTAGGTTTTAAAACTTAGTGATTTTGGAAAGAATCATTTGAATGCATGTGTAGGTAAATTCAAGACATCACTTAAAAATTTATTTCAATTGAACATTATAACTCTAACCTATCCCAAGCCTATTTTTCATTACAAATCTCATCTCTTGTATCTGCCCTGTTGTTTGTATTCTCCTCTCCCCGCATTTAAATTTAGTTATTTTCTTGTGTCGTATCTTATCTTTCTTATTAATTTATTTATTTACAACAGTAATTTGCACACTCATTCATTGCACTAAAAGAAGGAAAATTTGCTAAGACACTCATTCATTTAGGCCTAGCTAGTCCTCGTGGGATCGATACTTTAACTTATCACTTGCTGCTCTCGACCGTGTATACTTGCACGTCGTAGAAGTGTCGGAGTCTCATTCTAATTTCCATTAGTTTAGGGCACCCGATATTTTCGCATCAATTGTTTGGACGGATACTTGGAAATTTAAAGATAGAGAGTGACACACACGGGATTCATTAAGAGTTAATGGATTCAGACCGAATAATGGTAACTGGATGCCTAATGAAATAAGAGTTATTCTGGCATTAGGGTCTGGTCGAGAAAGTCTCGTCCCAGAAGATGATTGTTTCTGTTCACCCTTTTGTGGCGGTCATTCTAAACCTTTGGGGTATCATTGCAAATTTTAATGACCTAGGGATCATAGGATAAAAATTTGCTAAAACCTGATTGGATTTTCAAAGTTTTTGCGAGACTAACACAAAGTTTTTCTTATTTTCAGTAAAAATGTCTAGTTCAATAATTGCTCTCTTAGCTTCAGACAAACTCGTAGGAGATAACTTTCAAACGTGGAAGAATAATATCAACACAATACTCGTAACTGACGACCTAAAGTTAGTGCTCACTGAGGAGTGTCCTCACGTGCCGGGCTCGACCGCATCGCGAAGTGTTCGTGATGCGTACGATCGGTGTATCAGGGCTAATTAAAAGGCCAAGGTCTACATAATTGCTAGCTTATTTGAAGTTTTGGCAAAGAAGCATGAGGTGATGATCACCGCCAAGGAGATCATGGAGTCTCTGCAGGAAATGTTTGGACAACAGTCCTTTAAGGTCCGACACGATTCCCTCAAACACGCCTTCAATGCTAGGATGAAGGAGGGCACGCCTGTCTCGCGAAACATGTTCGGACATGATGACCCACTTTAATCGCATAGATGAACGAGGCTTCAATCGATGAGTTGAGCCGCTTCACTTTATCTTGGAGACTCTTTCAAGAGTTTCCTTCGCCAGAGCAATGTTGTTATGAACAAAATTAGCTACACTTTGATTACCAACTTCGTCGAACTACGAAACTTCCATTCCTTGATGAGGATCGGGGCACCGTGTTTGAGGCAATCGTTGCCTTCGTGTCCTATCACAGGGGTTCGACCTGCAGGACAAAACCGTAGGTTCTTCAGTGCCCAATGGGAAGAAGAAGAAGATGAAGAAGGGCAAAGATCGGCCGCCTGCCGGGAAGGCAAAAATGTTAAGGAGGTTGCAGAGAAAGGAAAGTGTTTCCACTGCCATGGGGATGGTCACTGGATGAGAAACTGTCCCAAGTTCCTTGCCAACAGTTGGAAAGAAGGTAAATGTGATTTATTAGTAACTGAAACTTGTTTAGTGGAGAGTAATGACTCTGCCTGGATAATGGATTCAGACGCCACTAACCATGTTTGTTCTACTTTTCAGGGAACTTGTTCAATGTACTTCAATTCTGTCTGTGAATTTGTGGATCAACCAGATGGGGTAAAACCTATTGGATGTAAATGGATCTACAAGCATAAACGAGGCGTAGATGGGAAGGTGCAGACCTTCAAAGCCTGACTAGTGGCAAAGGGTTTTACCAAGGTTGAAGGGGTTGACTATGAGGAAACCTTTTCTCCTGTTGCCATGGTAAAGTCGATCAGGATCCTTCTGTCCATTGCCACATATTATGACTATGAGGTATGGCAGATGGATGTCAAGATAGCCTTTCTGAATGGCAATCTTGATGAAACAATCTACATGGACCAGCCTAGAGGGTACATTGCCCAAGGCCAAGAATAAAAGGTTTGTTGGCTTCATATGTCTATTTATGGACTGAAACAAGCCTCGGGGTCTTGGAATATAAGGTTTGATGACGCAATCAAATCTTATGGCTTTGATCAGAATGTTGACGAGCCTTGTGTCTACAAGAAAATCTTCAACAACACTGTCGCATTTCTGATATTATATGTGGACGATATCCTTCTCATTGGTAATGAGGTATGATTTCTTATTGACATTAAGAAATGGTTGGCTTCGCAATTCTAAATGAAAGATTTGGGAGAGGCCCAGTATGTTCTAGGTATCCGTGATAGTCTCGAACCGAAAGAACAAAATGCTAGCCATGTCTCAAAGGCGCTTATATTGACAAGATTGTTGGGATGTTTGTCCTAATCTCGTTCGGGCTTGTAAATTACTATTTGAAATTAATAAATAGTTATTTATTTCATCTTTTATACAAACTTTGACCAATAAACTAACCTCCAGGGTCATTAAATACATGAGAGAACTAGAACTTGAACGGTGTGTAATGGACACATAAGGAGGTTCACGTTCGAGTTAATGACCCGAACGGTGTACGGTATATGGATGGGGTTGGAGACCTAATCCTGGATACACTATGGATGCGACTCGCTTTGTATTAAGATACAAACGAGGTGATATGACTCGTTCATGTTGTTCACATGCGAGTGGGGGCATCATGTACAATGAGATTGTACAAGAGCGGACCGTGAATTATTAGACCTACTGATGTAACACCATTGACAGTAAGGACTAATAACTTCGTAGATGACCATTAGTGACTCGACCAAATCCCCGAGCGTGTTACGGACTCGTCACGTGAGTGGTCCGTCCCTTTGACTAGTACGGGTTAGAGTGGTCACGATTACTTGCCCAATATGCCTATCTTCTCGTGACAGAACCAAGTAGGGAGCAAAACTTATCTACGCGAGATGGAATTCACTCGTTCCCGCCTTTAGGGAAACTAGAGGGGTTGTTCCCTTAAAGTGCTGTCTCCAGGGCTTGGAAAATGGCCGCCCACCCTCTCACTGACACGAGAGAGTTGTTGTGTATTGTTGGACCATTACAACGTTATTGTTCAGTACAGGAGCAGTGGGGACTTAAGGAGCAAGAAGTAGACACAGGGGTAAAACTGTAATTGGACCCAGAAGTGACTACGAACAACCTGTGAAGAGTCGACTCATGGGCATTGGTTATATCAGTGGACACGTAATATCTTACACTGACGGGAGTACAGCTACGGGCTTTACTAGAGTGTTACCGTAGCTAATGAATGGTGATTAACCGGGTTAAAGAGTTTGATAGGTTAATCTCGGATCATTGGAGCTCGTCACTGTAGGTCCATTAGGTCCCTCGGTTGGCTCAAACTTGATTAAAAGAAGGGTTTACTGTTTTGGTGTGAATTGAAGTGTTCAAGTTCACTAAAGGGTATTTATGTCATTTATGTGAGATATGAATGATATAATATATAGTTTAATGTGAATGAGATTCATAATAAACTATAAATTAGCCTAATTGTTGAATTAGGGCTAATTAGGAGAAATTAGATTGAGAGATGTTAAATTGGATGTGATTCAATTTAATAAATCCACAATATTGCAAATGTGATTTGTAAAATGAGATATGATATATCTTATAGTATGTGGTTATGAAAATATGATTTGCATAACCTATAGTTGTGGTAAAATGGTCAATAGGTGGAGATTTCAACTCCACCTATCTCCATTATTTAAACCCCTTTGTAAGAAGGGTTCTTTGCACAATTGCTCATTTTTGGAAATCTCACCAAAAGAAGCAAAGTAACTCTCTCTAAAAGGTCTCTCTCTCAAAACTCTCCTCCCTACCCAAAATCTAAGATCCAGCCATCTTCCTTCTTCCAAAAGAAGAACGACCGAGAATCCAAGTGGTGGTGTTCGGTCGGTGTTTGTGAGAAGAGTTCAAGTTCGTTGATGTCGAGGAGAACACGAAGAGTTCGTGATCATTGTTGGAAGGAATCTTGAAGAAAGTCTTCAACAAGTATTATCTTTAACTTACTGTTTTTCTTCCATAAAATGCATGTTTAGACTAATTCTAAGTATTAGATAGTTTTAACGAAATTAAGTAGCATAACATCACCGCGACGATTTGATCGTCTTCCGCTACGCAGGGAGTTTCATTTCCTTCAATTAGTATCAGAGACACTCGTTGGTTCTTGTTGTGCACTGTTTTTCGTTAAAATTAGGTAGGTATTGCCTTTAATTTATGAGATAAATTGTGGTTTACAAAAATGGATGTTTTCGATTTTGGCATTGGTTTAGATTTGCATTTTATGTTGATTAGATCAATGTAAGGGCCCGTATTTTTGGGCATTTTAATGTAAATCGAGTTTGTAAGTTCGAGTCGTTCGTGGCAAGAGTTGCTGTGAAGAAATCGGAGTGGAAGCGGGCGAGAAATCGGAGCGGGGCGTGATGCTGGATGCTGCAGCGTTGCAACGCTACAGTGCAGTGGAAAGTTGGGCGAGGCGCGCACGCGAAAATGCTGGGGTTGTGCATCGTGGGCGGTTTTCAACGTGATTTTTATTTATTTTTTTATTCAAATGTAATATTTTATTGTTTTAATTTATTTTATTAAATAATATTTATATAAAAGTTATATTAATCTTATTTAATTAAATAAATGCCCCTGGGTGCCAAAACTGGTCCATTTTTTCTATTTAATTATTTTATGCATGTGGTGTATGATTTAATTAAATTTCTATGTGCATAATGTATGTCATATAGATTTAAAATCCCACCTTAGGTTAAACATTTTCATGCATCATTTATATTATAAGTGTTATAATATATAGTTTGCATGATAGGTTATATTATAAGAGTTATAATATAATTAAATGCATGTTTTAATTTAGTTAATATAAGTGTTATATTTTTAGATTAAAGTGTGCTCATGCATTTTAATTTCATGTGATGAATTATTATATTATAGTATATAGTTATTCATGTGATGAATGTTCAAGCACTATAACATAGAAATGTATGTAACCTAAGTTAATTATTAGTTTTAAAGTGTTTAGAACATGAATAATTAGACTTAGGTTTTCTAGTTCTAATAAGATTAGAATTAGGAAATCAAAGTATAATATTTGAATGGTGACTGATAAGTAACTTTGTTTAAGGAAGGTTTTGTCTAAGGCTAGGGTATTTAAGCTAACGCTTGCGAAACACCCATACCTAGAAATCGACCTGGGAGTGAATTCGGTCCGGAGATTCTTAGATTATACTTTTCGTGAGTATCGTTAATTAAAAGTTGATTAATTTACTCACATAGACCTAAGTAATAATATGATTATAAACTTAGGCTAAATACCATATAAGAGTTATATTGGTAGACTTTTGTAAATTTTAGCCGGTTTATCTAAGTCAATCCCAAAAATTATAAAGTGTTGAGTGGGAGGAAATAAATTGTATAAGATACATTGAATTTTTCGACCACAAATCTCCGTTATGTCCGCACCGTGAGATCCATACTCGGCCTCGTGGCGCAAATGGGAGTGTCCCCCTTCGGATGGTATTTGTATGGGTCAATATCAAAGTGGATGGAGAGAGTACTTATAGTGAGTGGGAGCGGGACTTTTGAAAATAGGACTCACGGTTTCTTCTTTCGATTCACACCGTGAGACCCCTATGATACTCATGCTACTTTGGTCTGGACCAGACAATCCCTTCGGAGGGCCTTGATCATGGGAGTTGGAACACCGTGAATTCCCGAAAGGGATACAGTTTCCTTGTTGGGTTTCCTTCGTGGTTCACCCTTCGGTGGCTATTGTTTGGACGGATACTTGGAAACTTAAAGATTAAGGGTGACACTCACGGAATTCGTTAAGTGTTAATGAATTTGACCAAATAATGGTAAATGGACGCCTAATGGAATAAGAGTTATTATGGGATTAGGGTATGGTCGAGAAAGTCTTGTCCTAGAGGAGGAGTGTTTCTGTTCACCCTTCGGTGGCGGTCATTCTAAACATTTAGGATATCATTGCAAATTTTAAATGCCCTAGGGATCATAGGATTAAATTTGCTAAAACTTGATTGGTTTTCAAAAGTTTATGCGAGACTGACACAAGATTATTTGATTTTTCAGCTAAAATATGTCTAGCTCAATAATAGCTTTACTCGCTTCCGACAAATTAGTGGGAGATAACTTCAAAACGTGGAAGAATAACATAAACATGATTCTAGTAATCGACGACACGACTGTTCGCCCTCATCGAGGAGTGTCCTCGCTTGTCGAAGCTTGACTGCATCACGAAGTGTTCGTGATGCATACGATCGATGGATCAGGGCCAATGAAAAGGCCAAGGTCTATATCATTGCCAGCTTGTCTGAAGTATTGGCAAAGAAGCACGAGTTGATGATCACCGCGAAGGAGATCATGGAATCGTTGCAAGACATGTTTGGACAATAGTCCTTTCAAGTCAGACACGATTCACTCAAACACGTCTTCAACGCACGGATGAAAGAAGGGACGTCTGTCCGTGAATTTGTTCTGGACATGATGACCCACTTTAATCTAGCGGAGATGAACGGAGCTTCGATCGATGAGTCAAGCCAGGTCAGCTTTATTTTGGAGACTCTTTCGAAGAGTTTCCTTCACTTTCGTAGCAATCCTGTTATGAACAAAATTAGCTATACTCTGACTACCCTCCACAATGAGCTATAGAACTTCCAGTCCTTGATGAGGATCGGGGCACCGGAAGCTGAGGCAAATGTTGCCTATAGATCATATCACAGGGGTTCGACTTCTGGTACTAAACCTGTTGCTCCTTCTCACCCGAAAGGGAAGAATATGAAAATGAAGAAGGGTAAAGCTGACCGAGCTGCTGCACAAAAGGGCAAAAAGGTCAAGGAAGTTGCGTAAAAGGAAAGTGTTTCACTGCAATGGGGACGACCATCGAAGAGAAAATGGCCCCAAGTTCCTTGCCGAGTGGAAGAATCAAGGTAAATATGATTTACTGGTAACTGAAACTTGTTTAGTGGAGAGTAGTGACTCTGCCTGGATTATAGATTCGGGCGTCACTAACCATGTTTGTTCTTCTTTTCAGGAAATTGATTCCTGGCAGCAGCTGCGAGAGGGTGAGGTGACTCTACGAGTTGGATCCGGGGAGATAGTCTCTACTGCAGCTATCGACAAAGTGAAGCTTTTCTTCGGCTAGAATTACTTATTGTTAGACAATTTGTACATAGTTCCAGGGTTTACTAGAAACCTTGTTCCTATTTCCTGTCTTCTTGAACATTCAATTTCTGTAAATTTTTCTCGTAATAAAGCGTTTATTTCTAGAAATGGAAATTTCTTGTGTTCTGCTTCGCTTAAGTCTAATTTGTATGTTTTAAAGCCTAATTCACCAAAAGCGTTTTGAACACTGAGTTATTTAAAACTGCAGATACACGAACTAAAGGAGTTAAGGTTTCTCCAAAAGAAAATGCCCATCTTTGGCATCTAAGGTTAGGCCACATTAATCTCAATCGGATTGAGAGACTAGTGAAGAGTGGACTTCTAAGTCAGTTGGAAGAAAACTCTTTACTTATGTGTGAGTCATGCCTCGAAGGCAAAATGACCAAACGTCCTTTTAGTGGAAAAGGATATAGAGCCAAGGAGCCCCTTGAGCTTATACATTCTAACCTCTGTGGTCTGATGAGTGTTAAAGCACGAGGGGGTTACGAATACTTCGTTTCTTTAATTGATGATTATTTGAGGTATGGGTACATTTACCTAATGCATAAGAAGTCTAAACTCTTCAAAAGTTCAAGGAGTACAAGACTAAGGTTGAGAACCTAAGTAGGTAAAACCATAAAAATACTTCAATCGGATCGAGGTGGAGAGTATATGGACACTAAATTCCGTGACTATATGATAGAACACGAAATTACGCCCCAACTCTCAAAGACTGGTATGCCACAAAGGTAATGGTGTATCGGAGTGGAGAAACAAACCTCGTTGGACATGGTTCTGGCCGATGATGACCTATGCTCGCCTCTCTAATTCCTTTTGGGGTTACGCAGCAGTGAGATCGCAATTTATATTTTGAACAACGCTCCGTCAAGAGTGTTTGTGAAACACCTTTCAACTCGAATGGTCGTAAAGGTAGTTTACACCATTTCGCACTCGATGCCCACCCACGTGTTGGTGTCAAACCCAAGAAATTAGAACCCCCGCTCAAAATTGTGACTATTCGTAGGTTACCCAAAAGAGAGTAGGGTGGTCTATTTTTCGATCCTAAGGAAAATAGGGTGTTTGTGTCAACAAACACCACTTTCCTGAGGAAGACCACATCAAGGATCATTTGCCTAGGAGCAAAATCGTGTTGAATGAAATGGACCGTACATCGCCAGAGTTTACGATGGGGCTAGTACGCCAACAAGTGTTGTTGATCCTAGCACGCCAAGTCAAGTTCGCTCCCAAGAGTTGGGAATGCCTCGACGTAGTAGGGGCTATTAGACACCGAACGTTACATGGGTTTAAATTTTGAAACCCAAGTCGCCAATCTCGATGATGATCGCGGGGATCCATTAGCCTATGATCAGGCAATGGCTGATGTTGATAAGGACGAATGGATTAAAGCTATGGACCAGGAAATGGAGTCGATGTACTTCAATTCTGTCTGGGAGCTCGTGGATCAACCTGATGGGGTAAACCTATAGGTTACAAATTGATCAACAAGCGTAAACGTGGCGTAGATGGGAAGGTTTAGACCTTCAAAGCACGACTAGTGGCAAAAGGTTTTACCCAGGTCGAAGGGGTTGACTATGAGGAAACCTTTTCACCTGTTGCCATGGTAAAGTCGATCAGGATCCTTCTAGCCATTGTCCCGTATCATGACTACGAGGTATGGCAGATGGATGTCAAGATCGCCATTCTGAATGGCAACCTTGACGAAACCATCTACATGGACCAATCCAAAGGGTTCATAACATAAGGCCAAGAGCAAAAGGTTTGTCGGCATCATAGGTCTATTTATGGACTGAAACAAGCCTCGAGGTCTTGGAATATAAGGTTTGATGAGGCAATCAAATCTTATGGCTTTGATCAGAATGTTGACGAGCCTTGTGTCTACAAGAAAATCGTCGACAAAACTGTTGCATTTTTGATAATATACGTGGATGATATCCTTCTCATTGGGAATGAGGTACGATTTCTTACTGACGTAAAGAAATCGCTAGCTTCGCAATTCCAAATGAATGATTTGGGAGAAGCTCAGTATGTTCTTGTTGGGATTTATGCCCTAAACTTGTGTAATTTTGATCAATGAAAATAAAGTGTTATTTGTTTTGATAGAATTGCAGTCTTGCTTTAATAAATCCAATAAACTAAGCTCCAAGGCTATAGAATTTATCTTGAACATCAGTGTAGTGGACACTATTTGGGTTGAGTTCAAGAATATAACCTAAATGGTCTATGGTATAAGAATAAGGTTGGAAACCGCATTCTGGAAACACCATGGATGCGGCCCACTTTGTAATTAGTACAAATGAGCTAATCCAACTCATTCATGTAGTTGACATGCGAGTGGGGGCATCCTGTATGAACAGGTCATACAAGACTGGATCGCAAATTATTAGTCTAACAAGTGTAACACCGTTAACAGGATAAGACTAGTAATTTATAGATGTTCATTAGTGACTCGACCTGAATCCTGAGAAAGTTAAGAACTCCTACTTATAGGAGTTTGTCCTTAGACTAGTATGGGTGAGAGTGGCCTCATGGTCGACTCAATATGCCTACCTTCTGAGGGACAGAACCTCGTGAGTAGTTGGAAACTTAATCAGTGCAAGATGGAATTCACTCATTCCTCTACTAAAGAACTAGATAGGTTGTTCCTCAAGAACCGACTCCGTGTCTTGAACAACGGGCCCCGCCTCTATTGAGGGTATGAGTCTAAGGTAGGACCTTAGACTTCTTATTCATTAGAGGATCAGTGGTGCTTAAGGAGCAAAGAGGTAATCACAGGGGTAAAACGGTAATTTGACGCAGCTGTGATTACGAACAACCTGTGAAGGGTCGACTCATAGGTAATGACTATATAAGTGGACACAATGATATCTACAGTTAGAAGAGTGCAGCTACAAGTCTATATTGGAGTGACTTGTTAATGAATATTGATTAACTGGATCAAAGAGTTTGATCAGTTAATCTCGCATCATTGGAGCTCATGAATTGTAGGTTCATTAGATCCCTCCGTTGGCTCAACATGGTAATATTGAGGGTATAAAGTTAAGAGTGAAATTGAAGTGTTCAATTTCATACATGAGGTGTTATATCAATTATATATGATATAATTGATATAAAATATAGTTTTAATGTGAATTAGATTCATATATAAACTATATACTGAAGAGAGATTAAAGCAGGGATAGGATGGTCATTTTCATCCTATCTCTCTATATATATTGTTGCATGAGATGCAACTAGGTTAAGCAATTTTACAAGCTCTCTTGTTGTGTTGTTGGAAAAGTTCCAAAGCACACATCTCTCTCAAAATACCTCACTTCTCCTATAGAGAACCCACCTTCCTCCCTCACCTAGAGAACAACGGAGAAGATCCGGTGGTCGTGTCTTCGTACGTTGGAGTTCCTGTTGCTGAGATCGTGATCGTGGGAGAGAGGAGCACTCGAAGAAAGGTTCTTCAAAGGTAATTTCTTGCTGTCCATTCTATTTTACATGTTTAATCTAGTGTTTTATGTTCTTGAATTTATCGTTGTAACTAAATCAAGAGCCCGCGATTAACAATCGCTTCCGCTGTGGGACTTCGAATCCCTTCAGTTCTAGGTATCCAGATTGTCCGGAACCGGAAGAACAGAATGTTGGCCATGTCTCAAGCGTCTTATAGTGACAAGATGTTCTCTAGATATAAGATGTAGAACTCAAAGAAGGACTTGCTTCCTTTCGGGCACGAGGTTCACTTGTCTAAGGATCAATGTCCTAAGACTCCTTAAGATATTGAGGATATGAGACGGATCCCCTATGCTTCAGCTGTAGGGAGCCTGATGTATGTCATGTTGTGTACTAGGCCCGACATCTGTTATGCAGTAGGGATAGTAAGTAGGTATCAATCCAATCCAGGATTAGATCATTGGACAGCCGTAAAGGCAATCCTCAAGTATCTTAGGAGAATGTGAAACTACAGCTTAGTTTATGGCGTTGGGGATTTGATCCTCACGAGATACACAGATTCTGATTTTTCAGACCGATAAGGATTCTAGGAAATCCACTTCGGGGTCAGCCTTCATTCTAAATGGAGGAGCTGTAGTATGGCCAAGCATCAAACAAGGATGCATTGCTGATTCCACTATGGAAGCGGGGTACGTTGTGGCTTGTGAAGCTGAAAAGGAAGCTGTTTGGCTTAGGGAGTTCATGACCGATTTGGAAGTTGTTCCAAATATAAACTTGTCGATCACACTATTTTGTGACAACAGTGGTGCAGTAGCCAACTCTAGAGAGCCTCGATGCCATAAGAGAGGCAAACATATTGAGCGAAAGTATCATCTGATGGGAGATTGTGCACCGCGGCGACGTGACAGTCATGCAGATAGCGTTAGAGTACAACGTAGCTGATCCATTTAGAAAACCCTCACGGCTAAGGAGTTTGAGGGTCACCTAGAGAGTCTAGGTCTTCGAGTACTTTCTTACTAGGGCAAGTGGGAGACATGTAAACGGGTATTCAATGCCCTAGTTTATTGTATTATTTTATTGTAATTTATGTACATTTCAGAAATGTATTTGCCCCACTAGCTTAGTCCAAGTGGGAATTTGTTGGGATTTTTGTCCTAATGTCGTTCAGTTTGTAAATTACTATTTGAAATTAATAAAGAGATATTTATTTCATGTTTTGTGTCACACATTTTATACAAACTTTGACCAATAAACTAAGCTCCATGGTCATGACCAATAAGCTAAGCTCCAAGGAGGATCAAGTTCGAGTTAATGACCCGAACGATCTACGGTATATGGATGGGGTTTGAGACCTAATCCTGGATACACTGTGGATGCGACCCGCTTTGTATTAAGATACAAACGAGGTGATCTCGACTCGCTTCATGTGGTTGACATGCGAGTGGGGGCATCCTGTGATAATGAGATTGTACAAGATCGACCGTGAATTATTAGACCTACCGATGTAACACCATTGATCGTAAGGATTAATAACTTCAGATGACCATTAGTGACTCGACTAATCTCGAAAGCGTGTTACGGACTTACATGCATGCGGGGTTTGTCCTTTGACTTGTGCGGTGAGGGTGGTCACGATTACTCGCCCAATATGCATATCTTCTCGAGACAGAACCAAGTAGGGAGTCGGGAACTTAACTATGCGAGATGGAATTCACTGCTCGCGCCTTTTGTGGAAACTAGAGGGTTGTTCCGTTAAGTCTTTGTCTCCGTGGCTTGGACAATCGCGCCACCCACCCTCTCACTTACACGAGAGGGTTGTTGTGTATGGTTGGTTCATTACAACATTGTTGTTCATTAGAGGAGCAATGAGGACTTAAGGAGCAAGAAGTAGACACGTGGGTAAAACGGTAATTTGACCCAACAGTGTCTACGAACAACCTGTGACGAGAGTGCAGCTACGGGATTTAGTGGAGTGTTACCGTAGCTAATGAATGGTGATTAACCGGGTCAAAGAGTTTGATAGGTTAATCTCGGATCATTGGAGCTCGTCACTGTAGGTTCATTAGGTCCCTCGGTTTGTTCAAACTAGATTAAAAGTAGAGTTTATCGTTTTGGTGTGAATTGAAGTGTTCAAGTTCACTAAAGGGTATTTATGTCATTTATGTGAGATGTGAGTGATATAATATGTAGTTTAATGTGAATGAGATTCATAATAAACTATAAATTAGCCTAATTGTTGAATTAGGGATAATTAGGAGAAATTAGATTGAGAGATATTAAATTGGATGTGATTCAATTTAATAAATCCACAATATTGCAAATGTGATTTGTAAAATGGGATATGAGATATCTTATAGTACGTGGTTATGCAAATATGATTTGCATAACCTATAGTTGTGGTAAAATAGTAAATAGATGGAGATTTCAACTCCACCTATCTTCATTATTTAAACCCTTATGCAAGAAGGGTTCTTTACACAATTGCTCATTTTTGGAAATCTCACAAAAAGAAGCAAAGTGAACTCTATCTAAAAGCTCTCTCTCTCCAAATACTCTTCCCTACCCAAAATCTAAGATCCCACCATTTTCATTCTTCCAAAAGAAGAAAAACAGAGAAGCCAAGTGGTGGTGTTCGGTCGGTGTTCGTGAGAACTGTTCAAGTTCGTTGAAGTCGAGGAGAACACGAAGAGTTCGTGATCATCGTTGGAAGGAATCTTGAAGAAAGTCTTCAACAAGTAAGTATTATCTTTAACTTACTCTTTTTCTTCCATAAAATACAAGTTTAGCCTAATTCTAAGTGTTAGATAGTTTTAACGAAATTAAGTAGCACAACATCACCGCGACGATTCGATTGTCTTCTGCTGTGCGGGGAGTTTCATTCCCTTTAAAGATGTTGTCTAGATATAAGATGCAGAACTCCAAGAAGGGCTTGCTGCCTTTTAGGCATGGGGTTCACCTGTCTAAGGATCAATGTCCTAAGACACCTCAAGAGGTTGAGGATATGAGATGAATCCTCTGCTGCTTGACTTTTAGGAGCCTCATGTATGTTATGTTGTGTACTAGGCCCGACATCTATTATGCAATAGGGATTGTCAGTAGGTATCAATTCAATCCAGGATTAGATCACTGGACAACCGTAAAGGTAATCCTCAAGTATCTAAGAAGAACGAGAAACTACAACCTTGTGTATGAGAGTGGGGATTTGATCCTTACGGGATACACAGACTCTAACATTCAGACCGATAAAAATTCTAGGAAATCCACTTCGGGGTCAGCGTTCATTCTGAATAGAGGAGTTGTAGTGTGACGAAGCATCAAGCAGGGATGCATCGCTAATTCCACAATGGAAGCCGAGTATGTTGCGGCTTGTGAAGCTGCAAAGGAAGTTGTTTGGCTTCGGAAGTTCATGATGGATTTGGAAGTTGTTCCAAATATGAACTTGCCAATTACCCTGTTTTGTGACAACAGTGGTGCAGTAGCTAACTCGAGAGAACCTCGGAGTCATAAGAGGGGCAAGCATATTGAATGGAAGTATAACCTGATACGGGAGATTGTGCACTGCGGAGACGTGACAATCATGCAGATAGCGTCGGGGCACAACATTGCTGATCCATTTACAAAGGCCCTCATGGCTAAGGTGTTTGAGGGTCACCTAGAGAGTCTAGGTTTTCGAGTGCTTCATGACTAGGGCAAGTGGGAGTATTGTAAATGGGTATTCAATGCCCTAGTTTATTGTATTTTATTGTACATTTGAGAAATGTATTTAGTACTCCACTAGCTTAGTCCAAGTGGGAATTTGTTGGGATGTATGTCCTAATCTCGTACATGTTTGTAATATTCATTATTGAAATAAATAAGAGTCATTTTTTCATCACTTTGTGTCTTGCATATTTACAAACTTAATCCAATAAACTAAGCTCCAAGGTCATTGAATTATGAGAGAACTAGAACTTGAACGGTGTGTAGTGGACACACATGGAAGATCACGTAAGAGTTAATGACCCAAACGATCTACAGTATATGGATAGGGTTGGAGACCTAATCCTGGATATGTTTTGGATGCGACCCGCTTTGTAGTAGATACAAACGAGGTGATCCAAATTGCTCATGTTGTTGACATGCGATCAGGGGCATCATGTGCAATGAGATTATACAAGACCGAATAAAGAATTATTAGACCTTCCGATGTAACATCATAACAATATAGGACTAATAACTTTGTAGATGACCATTAGTGACTTGACCTTAATCCCGAGTGTGTTACTTAACTCCCGTCTCATGGTCCGCCTTTTGACTAGTAATGGGTGAGGGTGGCCACTCATTACTCGCCCAATATGCTTATCCACTTAGGGACAAGACTACGTGGGGAGTTGGGAACTTGACTACGCGAGTTGGAATTCACTTCTATCTGACTTAGGGAAACTAGAGAGGTTAGTCCCTTAAGTGTTGTCTCCAGGGCATGGACAACGGGTGCCCATCCTCTCACTGGGCCGAGAGGGGTGTTGTTTATGGTTGGACCATACAACGTTGTTGTTCATTAGAGGAGCAGTGGGGACTTAAGGAGCAAGAGGTAGACATAGGGGTAAGACGGTAATTTGACCCAACAATGTCTATAAATAACCTGTGAAAGGTCGACTCACGGGCATTGGTTATATCAATGGACACAACTTGTCCTACAGTGATGAGAGTGCAACTACGGGCTTTAGTGGAGTGTTACCGTACCTAATGAATGTTGAATAACCGGATCAAAGAGTTTGACAAGTTAGTCTGAAATCATTGGAGCTCGTCATCTATAGGTCCATTAGGTCCCTTGGTTTGCTCAAACTTGATAAATTGAGGGTTTACAGTTTGGTGTGGATTTGAACTGTTCAAATTCATTTAAATGATATTTATGTCATTTATATGAGATATGATTGACATAATATATAGTTTGATGTGAATGAGATTCATATAAACTATACGTTAACCTAATTGATTAATTAGTGCTAATTTAGAAAAATTGGATTGAGAGAAATTAAATTGAATGTGATTCAATTTAAAAATTCACAATTATACAAATGTGATTTGTAAAATAAGGTATGAGATATCTTATTATATGTGTTATGCAAATATGATTCCTAAGATTGTGGTAAAATGGTAATTTTGTGGAGGTTTCAACTCCACATATCACCATTATATAAAGGCTTGGTGAGAGACCTTTTGCATGTCATTAGTTCATTTTTCTAGATTTGGCATCCAAGAGAAGAAGTGTTCTCTCTAAAATTCTCTCTAATCTCACCATTGTTCTCTCTACCCAAAAACCGATGAGAGTTCCACCACTCTCCCTCAACCGATCGAGAACAACCGAGTTGACCATTTTGGAAGTGTCCAAATTGTTCGGTTCGAGAGATTGCGATTGTAGAGATTGTTTGGATTTTTGTCTTAATCTCGTGTTTGTAAATTACTATTTGAAATTAATAAAGTTTCATTCATTTCTTCATTTTGTGTCTCGCGTTTTATACAAACTTTGACCAATAAACTAAGCTCCAGGGTCATTGAATATATGAGAGAATTAGAACTTGAACGATGTGTAGTGGACACACAGAGAGGATCACGTTCAAGTAAATGACCGGAACGGTCTACATGATATGGATAGGGTTGAGACCTAATCTTGGATACATCAGGATGCGACCCGCTTTGTATTAAGATACAAACGAGGTGACTCGACTCTGCTCATGTGGTTGACATGCGAGTGGGGCATCCTGTACAATGAGATTGTACAAGACCGGACCGTGAATTATTAGACCTCACCGATGTAACACCGCTGATAGTAAGGACTAATAACTTCGTTGATGACCATTGGTGACTCGACCGAATCCACGAGTATGTTACTGACTCGCCTGTGCGGGTCCGCTGCTTGACTAGTACGGGTGAGGGTGCTCACAGTTACTCGCCCAATATGCCTATCTTTTCAGGGACAAGACCAAATAGAGAGTTGGGAACTTAACTACGCGAGATGGAATTCACTCGTTCCCGCCTTTAGGAAACTAGAGGGTTGTTCCTTCAAATGTTGTCTCCGTGGCTTGGACAACGGGCACCCACTCTCTCACCGACACGAGAGAGTTTTTGTGTATGGTCGCACTCATTACAACGCTGTTGTTCATCAGTGGAGCAGTGGGGACTTAAGGAGCAAGAAGTAGACACAGGGGTAAAATGGTAATTTGACCCAGTCGTGTCTACGAACAATATGTGAAGGGTCGACTCAGAGGCATTGGTTATATCAGTGGACACGTAATATTTTGCACTGACGGGAGTGCAGCTACGGGCTTTAGTGGAGTGTTACCATAGCAAATGAAGGTTGATAAACCGGATCAAAGAGTTTGATAGGTTAATCTCGGATCATTGGACCTCGTCACTGTACATCCATTAGGTCCCTCGGTTGGCTCAAACTGGGTTAAATGAAGGGTTAATGTTTTGGTGTGAATTGAAGTGTTCAATTTCACTTAAAGGGTATTTATGTCATTTATATGAGATATGAATGATATAATATATACTTTAATGTGAATGAGATTCATATTAAACTATAGGTTAGCCTAATTGTTGAATTAGGGCTAATTGGAGAAATTAATTGAGAGAAATTTAATTGAATGTGATTCAATTTAATAAATCCACAATTATACAAATATGATTTGTAAGATGAGATATGGGATATCTTATATTATATGGTTATGCAAATATGATTTGCGTAACCTATAGTTGTGGTAAATTGGTAATAATGTGGAGATTTTAACTCCATCATTTTTCACTATTTAAACCCTTCTTGCAAGAAGGAAAGGGACACATTCTCTCATTTTTTGGATTTTCACCAGAAAGAAGAGAAAACTCTCTCTCTCAATTCTCTTTCAATTCCTCTCCTCCCTTCTCCAAAAACACAAAAGTCCCACAACTTTCCTTCTTCCAAAAGAAGAACAACCGAGACTCCGATTGGTTGTGGTAGATCTTTGTTCGAGGGAAAAGTTCGAGAAGTTCGGTATCGTTGGGAGAACACGAAGAGTTCGTGAACGGAAAGGAAGAATCAAAGCACGTCTTCAACAAGTAAGTACATACTGATTTTTCTTTCCATTTATCCATGTTTAGCCTAGTTCTAAGAGTTATAATTATTTTAACAAAATCGAGTAGCATAACGATACCACGACGATTCGATCGTCTTCCGCTGCGCTGAGATTTTCATTCACTTCAATTGGTATCAGAGCTTGTATAAAATGTGAGACACAAAATGAAGAAATGAATAACACTTTATTAATTTCAAATAGTAGTTTAATGGACTGCCACAATGAGCAGCCATGAGAGAGTGAAGTGAAGAGGTGGCTTAAGTTGGGCGGTTTTGAACGTGAAATTTATTTATTTTATTTTCAAAATGTATTTTTATTATTTATTTTATTAAATAATATTAATATAAAAGCTATATTAATGTTATTTAATTAAATAAAGTGCCCCTAGGTCCCAAAACCGATCCATTTTTGCCGTTTAATTATTTTATGCATGTGATGTATGATTTAATTAATTTTTACGTGCATAATGTATGTCATATAGATTTAAAATCCCACCTTAGGTTAAACATTTCATGCATCATTTATATTATAAGAGTTATAATATATAGTTTGCATGATAGGTTATATTATAAGAGTTATAATGTAATTAAATGCATGTTTTAATTTAATTAATATAAGTGTTATATTTTTTAGATTAAAGTATGCTCATGAATTTTTATTCATGTGATGAATTAATTTGTGTTATAATATATAGTTATTCATGTGATGAATGATCAAGCACTATAACATAGAAATGCATGCAACCTAAGTTAATTATTAGTTTTAAAGTGTTTAGAACTTGAATAATTAGACTTAGGTTTTCTAGTTCTAATACGATTAGAATTAGGAAATCAAAGTATAGTGTTTTAATGGTGACTGATTAGTAACTCTGTCTAAGGAACGTTTTGTTTAAGGCTGGGGTATTTAAGTTGACGCTTGCATAACACCCTTACCTGGAAACTGACTTGGGAGTGAATTCGGTCCGAAGATTCTTAGATTATACTTATCGTGAGTGTCGTTAATTAAAAGTGTTTTAATTTACTCACATAGACCTAAGTAATAATGTGATTATAAACCTAGGCTAAATATCATATAAGAGTTATATTGGTAGACTTAGGTAAATTTTAGCCGGTTTATCTAGGTCAATCCAGAAATTTATAAAGTTCTGAGTGGGAGGAAATATAGTGTATGAGATACATTTAATTTTCGACCACAAATTTCTGTTAAGTCCGCACCGTGAAATCCATACTCGGAGCTTCGATCACAAATTTCTGACCACAAATTTTCGTTAAGTCCGCAACGGGGCTTTGATCGACGAGTCAAGCCAGGTTAACTTTATTCTGGAGACTCTTCCGAAGAGTTTTCTTCAGATTCGTAGCAATGTTGTTATGAACAAAATTAGCTACACACTGACTACCCTCCTCAATGAGCTACAGAAATTCCAATTCTTGATGAGGATCAGTGCACCGAAATCTGAGACAAATGTTGCCTACAGGTCTTATCACAGGGGTTCGACCTCTGGGACCAATCCTGTTGCTCCTTCTCACCCGAAAAGGAAGAAGAAGAAGATGAAGAGGGGTAAAGCTGACTGAGCTGCCGCCCAAAAGGGCAAGAAGGTCAAGGAAGTTGCAGAGAAAGGAAAGTGTTTCCACTGCAATAGGGATGGTCACTGGAAGAGAAACTGTCCCAAGTTCCTTGCCGAGAGGAAGAATCAAGGTAAATGCAATTTACTTGTAACTGAAACTTGCTTAGTGGAGAGTAGTGACTCTGCCTGGATTTTAGATTCGTGCGCCATTAACCATATTTGTTCTTCTCTTCAGGGAATTGATTCCTGGCAGCTGCTACGAGAGGGTGAGGTGACTTTACAAAGTTAGGCGGGAGATAGTCTTTCTTTGCAATGATCGGCAAAGTGATGCTCTATTTTGGCAGGATTTTTTTATTGTTGGACAATATGTATATAGTCCCTGGGTTTACTAGAAACCTTGTTTCTATTTCCTGTCTCATTGAACATTGTATTTCAATTACCTTTGATTCTAATAAAGCATTTATTTCTTTTAAAGGAAATTTGATCTGTTCAGCTTCACTTGAGTCTAACTTGTATGTTTTAAAGCCTAATTCGGTCAAAAGCGTTTTGAATACTGAATTGTTTGAAACTACAGAAACGTGAACTAAGAGAGTTAAGGTTTCTCAAAAAGAAAATGTACATCATTTTCATCTAAGGTTAGGCCACATTAATCTCAATCGAATTGAGAGACTAGTGAAGAGTAGACTTTTAAGTCAGTTAGAAGAAAACTCTTTACCGGTGTGTGAGTCATGTCTCGAAGGCAAAATGACCAAATTTCTTTTTAGTGGAAAACGATATAGAGCCAAGGAGCCCCTTGAGCATATACATTCTGACCTCTATGGTCCGATGAGTGTTAAAGCACGAGGTGGTTACGAATACTTCGTTTCTTAAATTGATGATTATTCGAGGTATGAGTACATTTACCTAATGCTTAGGAAGTCTGAAACTCTTGAAAAGTTCAAGGAGTACAAGACTGAGGTTGAGAACCTGTTAGGTAAAACGATAAAAACACTACGATCGGATCGAGGTGGAGAGTATATGGACACTGAATTCCAGGACTATATGATAGAACACGAAATTACGTCCCAACTCTCAGCACTATAGTATGCCACAACAGAATGGTGTATCAAAGAGGAGAAACAAAACCCTTTTGGACATGGTTCGATCGATGATGAGTTATGCTCGTCTCCCTGATTCCTTTTGGGGTTACGCAGTAGGGACTGCAGTTTATATTTTGAACAACGTTCCGTCGAAGAGTGTTTGTTAAACACCTTTCGAACTCTGGAATGGTCGTAAAGGCGGTTTACACCATTTCAGAATTTGTGGATGCCCTGCCCATGTGTTGGTGTGAAACCAGAAGAAACTGGAACCCCGTTCACAATTGTGCCTATTCGTAGGTTACCCAAAAGAGACCAGAGGTGGTCTGTTTTTCGATCCTAAGGATAATAGGGTGCTTGTGTCGACAAACGCCAATTTCCTTGAGTAAGACCATATCAGGGATCATGTGCCTAGGAGCAAAATCGTGTTAAACGAAATGGACAGTACATCAGCAAGATTTGCTGATGGGGCTAGTACGTCAACAAGTGTTGTTGATCCTAGCACGTCAAGTCAAGTCCGTTCCCAAGAGTTGGGAATGCCTCAACGTAGTGGGAAGGTTGTAAAACAGCCTGAACGTTACATGGGTTTAGCTGAAACCAAGTCGTCAGTCTTGATGATGACTACGAGGATCCATCGACCTATGATCATGCAATGGCTGATGTTGACAAGGACGAATGGATGAAAGCTATGGACCAGGAAATGGAGTCGATGTACTTCAATTCTGTCTGGGTGCTTATGGATCAACCTGATGGGGTAGAACCTATTGGTTGCAAATGGATCTACAAGCGTAAACGTGGCGTACATGGGAAGGTGCTGACCTTCAAAGCACGACTAGTGGCAAAGGGTTTTACTCAGGTCGAAGGGGTAGACTATGAGGAAACCTTTTCACCTGTTGCCATGGTAAAGTCGATCACGATCCTTCTGGCCATTGCCGCGTATTATGACTACGAGGTATGGCAGATGGATGTCAAGACCGCCTTGTGTCTACAAGAAAATTGTTGACAAAACTGTTGCATTTTTGATATTATACGTGGATGATACTCTTCTCATTGGGAATGAGGTAGAATTCCTTACTGACGTAAAGAAATGGCTAGCTTCGCAATTCTAAATGAAAGATTTGCGATAAGCTCAATATGTTCTAGGTTTCCAGATAGTCCGGAACCGGAAGAATAGAACGTTGGCCATGTCTCAAGCATCTTATATTGACAAGATGTTGTCTAGATATAAGATGGAGAACTCCAAGAAAGGTTTGCTGCCTTTCCGGCATGGGGTTCACCTGTCTAAGGATCAGTGTCCTCAGACTCCTCAAGAGGTTGAGGATATGAGATGCATCCCCTATGCTTCACTCTGGGAGCTTTGATGTATGTCGTTTGCCGTACTAGGCCCGACATCTGTTATGCAAAGAGGGATTGTCGGTGAGAGTATCAATCCAATCCGTGATTAGATCAACGGACACCAGTAAAAGCAATTCTCAAGTATCTTAGGAGAACGAGAAACTACAACTTAGTGTATGACAGTTGGGATTTGATCCTTACGGGATACACACATTCTGACTTTCAGACCTATAAGGATTTTAGGAAATCCACTTAAGGTTCAACCTTCATTCTAAATGGAGGAGTTGTAGCATGGCAAAGCATCAAACAGGGAAGCATCACCAATTCCACTATGGAAGCAGAGTACGTTGCGGCGTGTGATGCTGCAAAAGAAGCTGTTTGGCTTAGGAAGTTCATGATAGATTTGGAAGTTGTTCCAAATATGAACTTGCCGATCACAATGTTTTGTGACAACAAAGGGGCATGAGAGCTAACTCTGGGAAGCCTCGGAGCCATAAGAGGGGAAAACACATTGAGCGAAAGTATCACCTGATACGGGAGATTGTGCACCGCGGAGACGTGACAGTCACGCAAATAGCGTCGGAGCACAACGTAGCTGATTCATTTACAAAGCCCCTCACGGCTAAGGTGTTTGAGGGTCACGTAGAGAGTCTAAGTCTTCGAGTACTTCCTTACTAGGGCAAGTGGGAGATATGTAAACGGGTGTTCTATGTCCTAGTTTATTGTATTACTTCATTGTAATTTATGTACATTTCATAAATGTATTTCCTCCACTAGCTTAGTCCAAGTGGGAGTTTGTATGGATTTTTGTCCTAATCTCGTGTTTATAAATTACTATTTGAAATTAATAAAGTGTTATTCATTTATTCATTTTGTGTCTCGCATTTTATACAAACTTTTACCAATAAACTAAGCTCCAGGGTCATTGAATATATGAGAGAATTAAAACTTGAACGGTGTGTAATGGACAAACAGGGAGGATCACGTTCATGTAAATGACTCGAACAGTCTACAGTATATGGACAGGGTTGGAGACCTAAGCCTGGATAAACTGTGGATACGACTCGCTTTGTATTTAGATACAAACGAGATGATCTGACTCGGTCATGTGGTTGACATGCGAGTGCGGGCATCCCGCATAATGAGATTGTACAAGACCGACCCGTGAACTATTAGACTCTATCGATGTAACACCGCTGACACAAGAAGGGACTATTAACTTCGATGACCATTAGTTACTCGACCGAATCCCGGCATGTTACGGACTCGCATCATGGGGTCCGTCCTTTGACTAGTACGGTGAGGGTGGCCACGCCATTCGCCCAATATGCCTATCTTTTCATGAACGGGACCAAGTAGGGGGCTGGAAACTTAACTACGCGAGATGAAATTCACTCGTTCCCGCCTTTAGAGAAACTAGAGGGGTTGTTCCCTTAAGTGTTGCCTCCAGGGCTTGGACAACGGGCACCCACTCTCTCACTGACACGAGAGAGTTGTTGTGTATGGTCGGACCATTACAACGTTGTTGTTCATTAGAGGAGTAGTAGGGACTTAAGGAGCAAGAAGTAGACACAGGGGTAAAACGGTAATTTTACCCAGCTGTGTCTACGAACAACCTGTGAAGGGTCGACTCATAGGCATTTGTTATATCAGTAGACAAGTAATATTCTGCACTGATGAGAGTGCAACTACGAGCTTTAGTTGAGTGTTACCGTAGCTAATCAAGGTTGATTAACCGGGTCAAAGAGTTGTTGGGATTTGTGCCCTAAAACTCGTAGTTTGTAATTATGTTCTAATTATTGTAATAAAGTGTTATTATTTTAATAAAGTGTTATTGTTCGTTATCTACGAGTTTGCCTTTATTTAAACCCTAAATCCAACAAACTAAACATCCAAGGTTGTTAAATGAATCTCTAACTGAATGTAATGTACATAAAAGGGATCTAGGTTCGAGATACAACCTAAAGGGTCTATAGTTAGGGGATAAGGTTTGGGTACCTTACCTCGTTAAACTATGGATGTGGCCCACTTTGTATTTGATACAAACACCGTGATCCTAACATGTTCGTGTAGATCACATGTGAGTGGGGATATCTATGTGTATGAGATTACATAAGACGACCACCAAATAGTAATCTCTAGTTGTAACTCAGCTTGACTAGTTAGGTTTCTATTTCACTAGGATGACCTAGGCAACTTGATCTCAATCCTGAGCAGGTTACGAACTCCATTCGCGAGGATTGTCCTTTGACTAGTATGGGTGAGAGTGGCTAGATTCGCCGACTCAATATGCCTACCTTCTTGGGGACAAGACCAAGTGAGCCACCGGGAACTTAACTTAGCAAGATGGAATTCACTCCTTCCAGCGCCTACTAGGGTAAGTAGAGGAATGTTCCCTTGTTGGTGTCTCTGACTTGAACAAAGAGCCCAACCCTCTCATTGGCCCGAGAGGACATTATTTGTTGGTAGGACCACAAACAAATTGTTCATTAGATGAGCACTGGTATTTAAGACACAAGATGTAACCCGTGGGTAAAATGTTATTTGACTTTAGCCGGTGGTGTTACGAACATTTGTGAAGGATTGACTTCTTTGTTATTGGTCAATATCCATGGACACAGAAATATATTTGCAGTGAGAAGAGTGTAGCTATGGGACTTTAGTGGAGTGTTCCCGTAGTTAACGAATGTTGATTGGGAGGTTAATGAGATTAACCGAGCAATCTCCAGATCGTTGAGCTTACGATCAGTAGGTCCATTAGGTCCACCTTCTAGCTCATAAAGGGTTCTTAGATCATTTGAATTTGAAATGCTCAAATTCATTAGGGAATAAATTTGATATGGTATAATATATGGATGGGGATTTGTATTATACCGGATCAAATTTATTCCCCAATGAATTTGAACATTTCAAATTCAAATGATCTAAGAACCCTTTACGAGCTAGAAGGTTGACCTAATGGACCTACAGATCAGAAGCTCCAACGATATGAAATCACTCGGTTAATCTCATTAATCTCCTATTCAACATTCGTTAACTGCAGGAACACTCCACTAAAGTCTCGCAGCTGCACTCTTTTCAATGTAGATATATTTATGTGTCCACGGATATTGACCAATAACAGCAAGTCAATCCTTCACGATGTTCGTAACACCAGCTAGATCAAATTATCGTTTTATCCTTGGTTTACATCTTGTACCTTAAGTACTAGTGCTTCTCTAATGAACAATTTGTTTGTGGTTCTACCAACAAACAAACTCCCTCTTGGGCCAATGAGAGGGTCGGACTCTTTGTTCAAGTCCCAGAGACACCACTTAAGGGAACATTCCTCTACTTACCCTAGTAGGCGGGAAGGAGTGAATTTCATCTTGCTAGGCTAAGTCCCCACCGCTCACTCGGCCTTGTCTCCAAGAAGGTAGGCATATTGAGTCGGCGAACCGCCACTCTCACCCATACTAGTCAAAAGGACAATCCTCACAAACAGGAGTTCGTAACTCGCTTCAGAATGAGATCAAGTTGCCTAGGTCATCCTAGTGAAATAGAAACCTAACTAGTCAACGAAGTTACATCTAGTGGTTACTATTTCGCAGTCCGGTCTTATGTAATCTCATTACATAAGATATCTCCACTCACATGTCATCTATACGAACACCATAGGATCACAGTGTTTGTATCTTATACAAAGTGGGCCACATCCATAGTTTTACATGGGCAAGGTACCCAAACCTTATCCCCTTACTATAGACCCTTTAGGCTTTATCTCGAACTGAGATCCTTTATATGTACACTACATTCAGTTAAAGATACATTGTACAACCTTGGATGTTTAGTTTATTGGATTTAGGGTTAAAACAAAGGTAATATCGTAAATAACGAACAATAACTCTTTATTGAAATAATGACAGTTTATTACATTAATTAGAACATAATTACAACCTACGAGTTTTAGGGCACAAACCGCAACAAGTTAAAAGTTTAGGGAGAAACTATTCAGCAAAATGAATAACTCAATCATATCCTTGTTGGCTATTAAAAACTTAATCGGGAAAAATATGATGAAATGGAAGAATAATCTTAACATAATCTTTGTTGCGCATGATCTTAAGTTCGTTCTCAATGAGGAATGCCCTCAAGTCTCTGCTCAAAACGCACCTAAATCTGTTAAGGAAACGTATGACCGTTGGACTAAGGTCAATGAGAAGGCAAAGGTCTACATTCTGGCTAGCATATCTGACGTTTCGGCTAGGAGACTGGAGGGCATGGTCTCAGCTCGTGAGATCATGAGTTATCTGCAGAATTTGTCTAGACAACCGTCTGAACAAATTCGGCACGAATCCCTCAAATATGTTTATAACGCGCACATGGAGGAGGGAACTTCAGTAAGAGAACATGTTCTCGATTTGTTGGTTCACTTCATCATAGCCAAAATGAACGGGGCGGTCATAGACGAGAAGAGTCAGATATCGTTCATCCTGGAATCTCTTCCGAAGAGCTTTCTGCATTTCCGCAGCAATGTAGTGATGAATATTATAAAGTATAATCTGACTTCCTTGCTAAACGAGCTGCAAACTTATCAGCCTCTTATGGATAATAAGGGATAGGACAGTGGAGAGACAAATATGTTTGCTCATTCCAAAAGGTTTCAGAAGGGTTCATCCTCTGGGACTAAGTATTGCAATTATCCTTCTGGACTTAAGAAGATACAAAAGAGAAGGAAATGAGAAAAGGGAAAGGCTTCTGCTACTGGTTCTTTTAAGGAACTTTATAAGGGGAAATAACACTCAGAGTTGGTACTGGGGATGTTATCTCATCTATAGAAGAAGGCACAGTAGAGTTGTTGTTCGACAAAAGAATATTGTTATTAGATAACATGTATGTAGTTCCATGGTTTACTAGAAACCTTATTTCTATTTCTTGCCTTATTAGACAATGTATTTCAATTTCTTTTCAATTAAACAAAGTGTTTATTTCTTTGAAAGGTGTTGAAATATGTAGTGCACTTCCTGAGAATGATTTGGATGTTTTAAATCTTAATTCATTTAAAAAGGTTTTACACATTGAATTATTTAGAACAACAAATACACGAACTTATAAGAGGCAAACAATTTCTCCTAAAGAAAAATCTCATCATTGGCATCTTAGGTTAGGCCACATTAATCTCGATAGGATCTTCTAGATGAGTTAGAAGAACGTACCTTACCAGAATGTGAGTCCTGCCTAGAGGGTAAAATGACTAAAGGACCTTTTATTGGAAAAGGTTATAGAGCCAAAGAACCCTTAGAGCTTATACATTCAGACCTTTGTGGTCTGATGAATATTAAAGCTAGATGAGGATATGAATATTTCATATATGTTATAGGTAGTTATTCAAGATATGGGCATATTTACCTAATGCATCACAAGTCTGAGGCACTTGAAAATTCAAGGAATTCAAGGCTGAAGTTGAAAATCAATTAGGTAAAACTATTAAAACACTTTGATCTAATCGATGTGGAGAGTACATGAATTTGAAATTCAAGGGCTATATGATATAACATGGAATTACATCCCAACTCTCAGCACCAAGTATGCCTCAACAAAATGGTGTATCGGAAAGGAGAAATAGAACCCTGTTGGACATGGTTCGATCAATGATGAGTTACGTTCATCTCCCTAACTCGTTTTGGTGTTATGCAGTAAAGACTGCAGTTTACATTTTGAATAACGTTCCATCAAAGAGTGTTTAGAAACACCATTTGAACTCTGGAAAGGACGTAAAGGTAGTTTTTTCCATTTCAGAATTTGGGGTTGTCCAACACATGTGCTTGTGACAAATTCAAAGAAATTGGAATCACGTTAAAAATTGTGCCTATTTGTAGGCAACCCTAAAAAAACGAGAGGTGGATTATTCTATGATCCTAAGAAAGATAAGGTACTTGTATCGACAAATGCCACCTTCTTAGAGGAGGACCACATGAGGGATAACAAACCAAGAAGCAAAGTTGTGTTAAGTGAGTTAGACGGAACAACAACAAAAGTTGCTGATAGTACTAGTACATTAACAAGAGATGTTTATACTAGTTTGTCAAGACAAGAAAGTTCATCTCAAGAGTTGAGAGTGCCTCGACGTAGTGGGAGGGTTATAACACAACTTGACCGTTATATGGGTTTATCTGAAACCCAAGTTGTCATACAAGATGACGACTGTGAGGATCCATTGACTTATAACCAAGCAATGGTTGACAAACACAAAGACAAATGGGTCTAATAGCAGACAAAATGTGTTATCCTTAGGCTTAATTATTGCTTCTTTTATGATAATTTCAAGGCTTTTATGTGTGTTAATCATTGAATTTCAGTTTTAGAGCTTAAACAGGACAATTGGAGACATTTTGGATCACTCGGGATCGAAATGAGGCTTTTTGGAGCTAAAAATAATATCTAATAGAAGTGGAAGGTGAATTTGACCCGAGGTGATGGCGTTGCAACGCCCTGCATAGTGTTGCAACGCCATCCGTGCAGATTTCATGCGTTGAAGACCCATGCGGGTAACGTTGCAACGCTGCCTTAGGGCCTTGCAACGCTATCTCGATAAGGAAGCCAACGTGAAGGAAAGTGACGAAGGTGTTGCGACGATGCTTTCCAGCGTGGCAACGACAGATCGATAGAGAGACGCGCGCTTAGGATAGCGGCGTTGCAACCCTATCCCTAGCGTTGCAACACCATCGACAGTTTCCATATATGTTACGCATTTAGGGCACAACGTTGAAACGCTCTCTGTAGCGTTGCAACGCTGTACCGATTTCCATTATAAATAGAACATTGCATCTTCTTGCAAAAGGAGCCAAAATTGATCGAGATTGCACCCTAATTTCGAAATACACTCTGTAAGAAGAGTGATGGAAATGAAAATCCCACGCAGCGGAAGGACGATTGAATTGTCGTGGTATCGTTGCGAACAATGCTTTCTTAAAACTTTTTCTATCACATAAAAACTAGGCTAAACATGATTTAGAAGTGAAAAACAGTAAGAACACTTACTTGTTGAAGAACCTTTCTTCACGTATTCCTTCTTCGGTCACGAACCCTTCGTGTTCACGTTCTCAACGATCTCGATCTCCTCGAACGAACTAACGAACCAACAACACGCCCAAAAAGTTTCTCGGTTGTTTTTCCTTTGGTAGAAGGAGAGTAGTGAGACTCCTTTTTGGTGAAAGAGAAGAGAGGATGAGAGAGGAGAGTTGAGAGAATTTTGATTGTTGTTTTTGGTTAGAATCCAAAAAATGAACAAGAAGCCTTATGAAACCCTTCTTGCAAAGGGTTTCAATTTAATTTCTCTCAATCCAATTTCTCCAAATTAGCCCTAATTAGACAAGTTTATTATGAATCTAATTCACTTTAAACTATATAATATGTCAATCATATCTCATATAAATGACATAATTACCCTTCAATGAATTTGAACACTTCAAATCCACACCAAAACTGTAAACCCTCTATTAATCCAATTTGAGCCAACCGAGGGACCTAATGGACCTACAGTGATGAGCTCCAATGATCCGAGACTAACCTGTCAAACTCTTTGACCCAGTTAATGAACATTCATTAGCTACGATAACACTCCACTAAAGCTCGTAGTTGCACTCCTGTCACTGTAAGACAAGTTGTGTCCAGTGATATAACCAAGGCCCATGAGTCGACCCTTCAAAGGTTGTTCGTAGACATTGCTGGGTCAAATTACCGATTTACCCGTGTCTACTTCTTGAACCTTAAGTCCCCATTGTTCCTCTAATGAATAACAACGTTGTAATGGTCCAACCATATACAACACCCCTTTCAGGCCAGTGAGAGGGTGGGTGCCCGTTGTCCAACCCATGGAGACAACACCTCTCTAGTTTCCATCTCGCGTAGTTAAGTTCCCAGCTCCCCACGTGGTCCTGTCCCTGAGAAGATAGGCATATTGCGCGAGTAATCGTGACCACCCTCACCCGTATTAGTCAAAGGACGGACTTCACGATGTGAGTCCGTAACACGCTCAGGATTAAGGTCGAGTCACTAATGGTCATCTACGAAGTTATTAGTCTCAAACTGTTAACGGTGTTACATCAGTATGTCTAATAATTCACGGTCCGATACTGTACAATCTCATTGCACAGGATGCCCCCATTCGCATGTCAACCACACGAACGAGTCAGATCACCTCGTTTGTATCTAATACAAAGCAGGTCGCATCCACAACGTATCTAGGATTAGGTCTCCAACCCTATCCATATACTGTAAACCGTTTGGGTCATTAACTCGAACGTGATCCTATCTGCGTGTCCACTACAGACTGTTTAAGTTCTAGTTCTCTCATTAATTCAATGACCCTGGAGCTTAGTTTATTGGACAAAGTTTGTAAAATTGCGAGACACAAAGTGATGAAAGAAATAACTCTTATTAATTTCAAATGGTAAGATTACAAACAAAACGAGATTAGGATATACATCCCAACAAACACCCACTTGAGCTAAGCTAGTGGAGCAAACATACATTTCTCAAATGTACAATAGATTACAATAAAGTAATACAATAAACTAGGGCATTGAATACCCTTTACAATACTCCCACTTGCCTTAGTCAGTGATAACTCGTCATAAGGGAGTTATTTTACTAGAATTTTAGTCTTTAATCCACATGAATTGCCTTTAATTTAGTGATCCTCATGTTATTTTATCCACATGAATTGCCTTTAAAGAATTAATTTTGATGTTTTTGTGCTTTAATTTAAGAAATTTAGGAAAAATAAGAAAACGATTAATTAAAGACCGAAATTTGAGATTTTTCTTAAATCCAAAAAATCCTTGCGTATTTAGATTGATTTATAATTAACTTCATAAATTTATTTGAGATTTTTCTATGTGCAGGAGATTTTAAAAATTACAAGAGTCCTTAAGGGCATTTTAAAAATTTTACCCGAAGGGTAATATGGTCTTTTTACCCTTAAGGGTATTTTTATAATTTGTGGAGTTAGGGCAACACCATCTTTTATAAGGAGGCTAGGGTTTACAAGTGTGAAGGGAAGAAGGAGTAGTGGCAAAAGAGGAAGAGACGAAGAGAGAACGGGCGATTGCTACAGCAAAGGTGTGCATTGGAGAGGAAAATCGTGAAGGTTCCATTGTTGTAGCAATCGTGCGAGTGAAGAAAAATTTAAGCTTCAGGGTGTCATTGTTGTACCAAAACCGAGATGCCATTGTTGTAGCAAAATTGAGAGCAATGCAGTTCGGTTTTCACAGACGTTGTTCACTAAGTTTGCAATATCTGGACGTTGAACCGTTGGATTTTGCTACAATTTTATCAGCTTGTTGGGAACTCATAGAGCGTTGTTTTTATCAGTTGGATCGTCGTTTGGAGCTTCACTGTGTCAGATATCGCTGTCACGTTCGGCGACCACTGCAGTTCGGTGTTTCACAGACGACGCTCACAAATTTGTCGTTTTCTGGAGTTTCAACAGTTGGATTGTGCTGCAATTTTTTAAGCCTATCGGAGACTCACAGGCCTTCAGTTTGAACGGTTAAATCGTCATTCGGAGGATCGATTTATCCGATATCACTGTCGGACTGAACCTCAAAAAATCTGTTGCGATCGAGCCCTTTGCTGAAGCAATTGGCAACACTGTTGCTGAAGCTAACCAAAGGGCTTTGCTGAAGCAAAGTGCCTCACCGCAAACCATCGACAGAGGGTTGCTGCTAGGCAATTACAATAGCAAAACAAGGCCACCTGTAGTGTAATCTTTTCCCTATCTCTAAGTGTTATTGCTTGCTATCAACTACCAATTTAATACTGAATTTTTGGGTTATTTATATATTGATTTATACTACTTTTACTCACTGTTTTAGTCCGAACCCCTGACTGTTTTAGGCTAGAATTGTGGCTGATTTAGGCTATTTTAGTGAATGTTTTTGGTTGTTTTGCATGAACTCATTGATCAATAAAAGCATGCTTAATTTAGAGATGTGTGACTCGATTTTAATCATGAACTAAATTGTCTTAGGCAAGGATTAAGTTGTGTTCAAATGTAAATTTGGAATAAATTTATGGTTGATGTCATTGATTGAATTTATGAAATTTTATTTAATTTAACGTTGCATGAAAATTAAAATTGTCCATTTTAACTTCTCTAGAATTCATAAAGTTGGAAGAGCTAATGAATTAGAAAACTAAAATTTCATTCTAGGATTCTTGAGTTGATTAGGGATAATTAACCCACCTAGAATGTAAAATCATGAGCATAATTTAGATCTCAATTGAGAAATTGTAGGTTTTAAAACTTATAAATTTTAGAAAAAATCATTTGAATGCATGTGTAGGTAAATTCAAGGTATCACTCAAATTTTTATTCCAATTGAACATTAGAACTCCAACCTAACCCAAGCCTGTTTTTCATAAAAAATCTCATCTCTTGCATCTCCCCTATTGCTTGCATTCTCCTCTCCCCGCATTTAAATTTAGTTATTTTCTTGAGTCTAGTCTTGTCTTTGCTCGCTTTTCAAATAAATTTATTTATTTACAACAGTAATTTTCACACCCATGCATTGCACAAAAATAAAGGAAAATTTGCTAGGACACACATCCATTTAGGTCTAACTAGTCCTCGTGGGATCAATACTTAACTTATCACTTGCTGCACTCGACCGTGTATACTTGCACGTCATAAAAGTATCAGAGTCTTATCCTAATTTGTATTAGTTTAGGGCACTCGATATTTTCGCATCAAGTTTTTGGCACCGTTGCCGGGGACAAGTTTTGATTCTTATCTTGTTTGAGTTTATTTGAGTGAATATTATCCTTGTTTCTTGTTGGGTGTGTCTTGTTGTCTTTTTTTTTAATGTTTTTATCTTTATTAAGTCTTGGTTATTGTTTCTTTTTTGTGTTGGTGCATATTGTGTTTGTTGAGTCTGTTATAATTGATTCATTACTTTACTATGACCTATGATAATTTTGGGTGGTCTTCTGTGCCCAATGAACAAACACAGTATAATTCTTTTTCTTATGATCATCCCTTTGCCAATTTAGAGTCTTCTAGTAAGGGGAATGAATCTGATGGCTACCAAATTTCTAATAACTATCATACCAACCCTATGACTTATGAGAACCATATGTATTATAATAATAAGAGCAATTGGGCCTATGAACCATATCCTAGGGGTTTTGAGTCATATCCTTCCTATATTCAAGAAACCAAGGTAGAAGACGAATCTTCCCTTAAAATGTTGTTATTAGAATATATGAGAACATCAGATGAGAGGAATAGGCAAATAGGGGAGTCAATTCCACGCCTAACGGATACACTTGTCTCCCTTAGAAAACAAATGTATTTAGACTCATCTGAGGTTGAGCACTATAGGGAAGATAGTGAAGGAGGACCTACACCCCTAGATAGTTCGATGAGTCACTTGATCACTGACCCGCTGATAGACCTTCAGGATCATAGTCCTTCACATTTTTTGGAGTATGGGTATTTAGAGGATTGTGCTTTAGATCTAAAAGAACTAGAACCTTGAAGCACACACTGTGATAGAGTTAGTGAGAACGTGGAAGAAGTCGAGCCTGTTGAGTTAGGCCAGAAGGTAGAGTTTGAGGCTTTTGAGTCTACGTCAGTTCTATCTTCTCATTTTTCTCTTATTAGTGAGTGTTTTTCTTACTATGCTCTTGAGTCAGTGTCTTTGTGTGAGTCTATTCATTTTCCTATTTTTCCTTCTTTTCTCCTATCAAATAAAAAACCAAAAACATATTTACTTTGTTGTTGTTCCTTCTTTTCTTATAATATATGAAAAATAAAAAAATATATCTGTTTCGGGCTCTCACGAGAGGCTAGTATTCTTGCTAGCTCTGATTTGTTTTGTAGATTCAAGAAAGAGAGGCCCGAAGAAATGAGAGAATTTTTACGTACCTTGACGAGCCCACGTATACTACGTCAAGCTAATGACGGTAAACAAGCGCTTCTTGGGAGGCAACCAAAAATGTATTTCGTTTGTTTCGTTTTTTATTTTTTTTTTGTTTTTTCTTGTGTTTCCTTTTTAGTTGTTTTTGTTTTTAAATAAATAACCCTTGCCTATTTTTCAGCTCCCTTAGGGTTTGATGATTGATATGCGCTTTAGTGGAGGTCTCCTCGATTCAGGGTAGTATTGTTCTCCCTTCCATCTTTATTAGTTGTCCTTAAACATGCTTAAGTGAGTAGTTTATACATTAAGGGCAATGTATGCTTTAACCATGGGGGGAAGATGTGTTGTTCTGAATATGATTTTGGGTTTCATTGAAAATGTTTTTATTCATGAGACTGTGTGCTGCTAGAGTATATAGGGTATTGCATGCCTCTGTGTTTATGAAGTTATTTACTTGCTTTAGGACTTCAAAATGATCTATTTTGACTACTAGATTCCATGTTAGTTGTTGTTTTCATGGTTTTTAATATGCATGATGTAGGTAGTTGATTCATTGTGTTTAAGCAAGTAAAAATAGGAAATATGGTTTTTGTCCCTTGTTTAAAAATTAAGTTTCTGCATGTGTGTTTATGGTACAAAGTGTGTTGTCTTTTGTAGAAACTTGCTATGCATCTCCTTGAAAATTAAAAGTTAAGACCAAATCTTAGGGTTGATGAAAATAAGAGTTGTTGCTTGTGTTTGAGGCAAGAGTATGCTATTTTGTTTGGTGTTTCTCAATGTCAAGCTTGTTATTAGGGTTCTTTAGTGCACTTATGGTTAGTGTATCAATCAAACTAGTTAGGATTCAACTCCTAGGCCAAAAAGTTTGAAAGCTATAAGCCATGACAAGTTAGGTAACCCATACATTTTTTAGAGCACTCCAAAATTAGTAAACTCCAAATTTGAGATCATTTCAAGTTTGGGGGAGTTACCTGACCTCCCTAACTCAATGAGGACATTGAGTACTCCAAGTTTGGGGGAAAAGGTAAATTCTTCGGGTTTTTTTAAGAAAAAAAGAAAAAAAAAAGAAAGAAAGAATGTGCAAACCTTTCATTTCCCTAAAACTCCATTGGGCTAGATAAAAAAATGTGCTACATATTTTGTTATTTTAGGCAACTTGGTGCTCGATGTCAGGGGGTCTGGGCACTAACCATATTGGCCTCTTGGAGCGAAGGTATCAAGCGAGAAGTTTGTACCCATTGCTTAGGTGTGTTGCGCTAACCAGGTATGCCATTCTAAGAACTACGGTAGAGTCCCATTGCTTAGGTGTGTTGCGCTAACCACGTGTGCCATTTTAAGAACTACGGGAGAGTAAAAAATACAAAAAAAAAGGACAAACAAAAAAAAAATCCTAGCCCTATATAGTGAGTTTTATGGAAATGGAGGGGAATATCTTTTTTAAAAAATATATATATATATAAATAAAAAAGAATGATTATAGAATTGTAGCCATGCAAAATTAGAAGGGTGACTTATCTTTTATTATTGGTTGCTTGATTTGAATGATTAGGATTTTAGAGATTGAGCTTGAGAGAAGGTATCGAATCCTAGTTGGTTTGCTCTTTGTTATTGATGCATAAGTGTAATTAGAAAACTTCGGGTGAGCCACTTAGAAAGCATAGAATGAATGGTGACTTATAGCTTAGAGCATAAGTACTCAATCCTTGTTTAATTAACCCAAATGATTTCAATCTTTAAAAGACTTTAATGTCTTTAGGGAATAGAACTCATTGAGGACAATGAGTAGTTCAAGTTTGGGGGGTTTGACAACTCGCCATAAGAGA
The DNA here is from genome assembly GCA_036507285.1 of Trichosanthes cucumerina. Classification (NCBI taxonomy): domain Eukaryota; kingdom Viridiplantae; phylum Streptophyta; class Magnoliopsida; order Cucurbitales; family Cucurbitaceae; genus Trichosanthes; species Trichosanthes cucumerina. Next base: position 70,816 of record JAYKKG010000032.1, on the reverse strand, counting down.
GTTATTTTACTAGAATTTTAGTGTTTAATCCACATGAATTGCATGTAATTTAGTGATCCTCATGTTATTTTATCCCTAAATTATGTATGTTAGCTTTAAAATCTTGAATTTAAGCATTAGGTTAAAAAAGAATTAATTTTGATGTTTTTGTGCTTTAATTTAAGAAATTAAGGAAAAATAAGCAAACGGTTACTTAAATACCGAAATTTGAGATTTTTCTTAACTCCAAAAAATCATTGCGCATTTAATTTGATTTATAATTGACTTCATATATTTGGGATTTTTCTGTGTGCAAGAGATTTTAAAAATTAAAAGAGTCCCTAAGGGCATTTTAGACATTTTACCCGAAGGGGAATATGGTCTTTTTACCCTTAAGGGTATTTTTGTAATTTGTGGAGTTAGGGCAACACCATCTTGTATAACCTGTTGTGTAACCTTTTCCCTATCTCTAAGTGTTATTGCTTGCTATCAACTACCAATTTAATACAGAATTTTTGGGTTGTTTATATACTGATTTAGACTACTTTTACTCACTGTTTTAGTTCGAACTCGTGATTGTTTTAGGCTAGAATTGTGGCTAATTTAGGCTATTTTAGTGAATGTTGTTGGTTGTTTTGCATGAACTCATTGATCAATAAAAGCATGCTTAATTTAGAGATGTGTGACTCGATTTTAATCATGAACTAAATTGCCTTAGGCTAGGGTTAGGTTGTGTTCAAATGTAAATTTGGAATAAATTTATGGTTGATGCCATTGATTGAATTTATGAAATTTTATTTAATTTAACGTTGCATGAAAATTAAAATTGGCCATTTTAACTTCTCTAGAATTCATAAACTTGGAAGAGCTAATGAATTAGAAAACTAAAATTTCATTCTAGGATTTTTGAGTTGATTAGTGATAATTAACCCACCTAGAACCTAAAATCATGAAAGTAATTTATATCTCAATTGAGAAATTGTAGGTTTTAAAACTTAGTGATTTTTGAAAAAATCATTTGAATGCATGTGTAGGTAAATTCAAGGTATCACTCAAATTTTTATTCCAATTGAACATTAGAACTCCAACCTAACCTGAGCATGTTTTTCATTAAAAATCTCATCTCTTGCATCTCCCCTCTTGCTTGCATTCTCCTCTCACCGCATTTAAATTTTGGTATTATCTTTTGTCTAGTCTTGTCTTTGCTCGCTTTTCAAATCAATTTATTTATTTTCAACAGTAATTTTCACACCCATGCATTGCACAAAAATAATGGAAAATTTACTAGGACACTCATCCATTCAGGTCTAACTAGTACTCGTGGGATCGATACTTAATTTATCACTTGCTTCACTCGACCGTGTATACTTGCACGTCATAAAAGTATCAGAGTCTTATCCTAATTTGTATTAGTTTAGGGCACTCGATATTTTCGCATCAGTTAAGAAGCACTCGAAGACCTAGACTCTTTCGGTGACCCTCAAACACCTTAGCCGTGAGGGCCTTTGTAAATGGATCAGCAACGTTTTGCTCTGACGCTATATGCGTGACTGCCACGTCGCCGTGGTGCACAATCTCCCGTATCAGATGATACTTTCGCTCAATGTGCTTTCCCCTCTTATGACTCCGAGGCTCTCTGGAGTTGACTACAATACCACTGTTGTCACAAAACAACGTGATCGACAAGTTCATATTTGGAACAACTTCTAAATCCGTCATGAACTTCCTTAGCCAAACAACTTTCTTTGCAGCTTCACAAGCCGCAACGTACTCAGCTCCATAGTGGAACCAGCGATGCATCCCTACTTGATGCTTCGCCATACTACAACTCCTCCATTTAGAATGAAGGTTTACCCCAAGTGGATTTCTTAGAATCCTTATCGGTCTGAAAGTCAGAATCTGTGTATCCCGTAAGGATCAAATCCCCACTCCCATATACAAGGTCAGAGTTCCTTGTTCTCCTAAGATACTTGAGGATTGCCTTTACGATCGCCCAAAGATCTAATCTCGATTGGATTGGTACCTCACCGCAATCCCAATCGCATAATGTATGTCAGGCCTAGTACACAACATGACATACATGAGGCTCCAAACATTTGAAGCATAAGGTATTCGTCTCATATCCTCAACCTCTTGAGGAGTTTTAGGACATTGATCCTTAGACAGGTGAACCCCATGCCTGAAAGGCAACAAGCCCTTCTTGGAGTTCTGCATCTTATATCTAGACAACATCTTGTCAATATAAGACGCCTGAGACATGGTCAGTGTTCTGTTCTTCAGGTTCCGGACAATCTGGATATCTAGAACATATTGTGCTTCTCCCAAATCTTTCATTTCGAATTGCGAAGCTAGCCATTTCTTTACGTCAGTAAGAAATCCTACCTCATTCGAGAAGGATATCATCCACGTACAATATAAGAAATGTGACAGTTTTGTTGACGATTTTCTTGTAGACACAAGGCTCGTCAACATTCTGATCAAAGCCATAAGATTTGAACGCCTCATCAAACCTTATATTCCAAGACCTCGAGGCTTGTTTCAGTCCATAAATGGACCTATGATGCCGACAAACCTTTTGCTCTTGGCCTTGGGCAATGAACCCTTTGGGTTGGTCCATGTAGATGGTCTCGTCAAGTTTGTCATTCAAAAAGGTGGTCTTCACATCCATCTGCCATACCTCGTAGACATAATATGCGATAATGGCCAGAAGGATCCTGTTCGACTATATCATGACAACAGATGAAAAGGTTTCCTCATAGTCAACCCCTTCAACTTGGGTAAAACCCTTTGCCACTAGTCTTGCTTTGAAGGTCTACACCTTCCCATCTACGCCACGTTTACGCTTGTAGATTCATTTGCAACCTATAGGTTTTACCCCATCCAGTTGATCCACAAGCTCCAAACGAAATTGAAGTACATCGACTCCATTTCCTGGTCCATGGCTATAATTCATTCGTCTTTGTTAACGTCAGCCATTGCCTGATCATAGGTCAATGGATCCTCGCAGTCATCATTAGGGGTGACGACTTGGATTTCAGCCAAACTCATGTAACGTTCAGGTTGTCTCACAGCCCTCCCACTACGTCGAGGTATTCCCAACTCTTGGGAACGTACTTGACTAGACGTGCTAGGATCAACAACACTTGTTGATGTACTAGCCCCATCAGCAACTCTTACCGATGGACTGTCCATTTCGTTTAACACGATTTTGCTCCTAGGTAAATAATCCCTGACGTGGTCTTCCTCAAGAAAAGTAACGTTTGTTGACACAAGCACCCTATTTTCCTTAGGATCGAAAAATAGACCACCCCTAGTCTCTTTTGGGTAACCTACAATTAGGCACAATTTTGAACGGGGTTCCAACTTTTTCGGGTTTGACACCACACGTGGGTCGGGCATCCTCGAATACTAAAATTGTGTAAACTGTCTTTACGTCCATTCCAGAGTTCGAAAGGTATTTCACAAACACTCTTTGACGGAACATTGTACAAAATATACACCGCAGTCTCCACTGCGTAACCCTAGAAAGAATCAGGGAGACGAGCATAGCTCATCATCGATCGAACCATGTCCATCAAGGTTCTGTTTCTCCTCTCCGATACACCATTATGCTTTGGCATACCAAGTGCTGAGAGTTGGGACGTAATTTCGTGTTCTATCATATAGTCCTGGAATTTTGTGTCCATATACTCTCCACCTCGATCCGATCAAAGTGTTTTTATGGTTTTAACTAACAGGTTCTCAACCTCAGTCTTGTACTCCTTCAACTTTTCAAGAGTTTCAGACTTCCTATGCATTAGGTAAATATACCCATATCTCGAATAGTCATCTATGAAAGATACAATGTATTCGTAGCCACCTCATGCTTTAACACTCATCGGACCACAGTGGTCAGAATGTATAAGCTCAAGGGGCTCTTTGGCTCTATATCCTTTTCCACTAAAAGGACGTTTGGTCATTTTGCCTTCAAGGCATGACTCACATACCGGTAAAGAGTTTTCTTCTAACTCGCTTAGAAGTCCACTATTCACTAGTCTCTCAACCCGATTGAGATTGATGTGGCTTAACCGTAGATGCCAATGATGGACATTTTCTTTAGGAGAAACTTTCACTCTCTTAGTTCGTGTTTCCGCTGCTTTAAATAATTCAATGATTCAAATGCTTTTGACTGAATTTTATTTCAAAACATACTGATTTGACTCAAATGAAGCAGAACAAAGTAAATTGCCTTTGAAAGAAATTAACTTTATTATATTCAAAGGAAATTGAAATACAATGTTCAATTAAGCAGGAAATAGAAACAAGGTTTCTAGTAAACCCTGAACTATATACAAATTATCTAATAAAATGTAATTCCCGCTAAAAAGAGCTTCATCAGTCTTTGATCGGACACGCAGCAGAGACAATCTCCTTGGTTCCAACCCGTAGAGTCACCTCACCCTCTCGCAACTGTTGCCAGGAACTAATTCCCTGAAAAGAAGAACATACATGGTTAGTTGCGCCCGAATCCAATATCCAGGCAGAGTCATTACTCTCTACTAAACAAGTTTCAGTCACTAGTAAATCACATTTACGTTGATTCTTCCTCTCGGCAAGGAACTTGGGACAGTTACGCTTCCAGTGGTCGTCCGCATTGCAGTGGAAACACTTTCCTTTCTCTGCAATTTTCTTGACCTTTTTGCCCTTTTGGGCGGCAACGCAGTCAACTTTGCCCTTCTTCATCTTCTTCTTTTTCCCTTTCGGGTGAGAAGGGGCTACAGGTTTAGTTCCAGAGGTCGAACCCCTGTGAAAGAACCTGAAGGCAACATTTACCTCAGCTTCCGGTGTCCTGATCCTCATCAAAGACTGGACGTTCTTGTAGCTCGTTCAGAAGGGTCGTCAGAGTGTAGCTAATTTTGTTCATAACAACATTGCTACGAAATTGAAGGAAACTCTTTGGAAGAGTCTCCAGTATAAAGTTAACCTGGCTCGACTCATCGATCGAAGCCTCGTTCATCAATGCCAGATTAAAGTGGGTCATCATGTCTAGAACGTGTTCTTGGACAGACGCCCCTTCTTTCATCCGGGCGTTGAAGACGTGTTTGAGCGAGTCATGCGGACATGAAAGGACTGTTATCCAAACATTTCCTGCAAGGACTCCATGATCTCCTTGGCGGTGATCATCAACTCATGCTTCTTTGCCAAGACTTCAGATAAGCTAGCAATTATGTAGACCTTTGCCTTTTCATTGTCCCTGATCCATCGATCGTATGCATCACGAACACTTTGTGACGCAATGCGTGCTCGATAAACCGAGAACACTCCTTAGTGAGCACGAGCTTAAGGTCGTCAGTTACTAGAATCGTGTTTATATTATTTTTCCATGTTTGGAAATTATCTCCCACTAATTTGTCGGATGCTAGTAATGTTATAATTGAGCTAGACATTTTGCTGAAAAATCAAATAAAGCTTTGTGTCAGTCTTGCAAAAAACTTTTTGAAATTCAATCAACTTTTAGCCAAAAGTTTTATCCCATGATCCCTAGGTCATAAAAAATTTGCAATGATATCTCAAAGGTTTAGAATGACCATCACTGAAGGGTGAACAAAAACACTGCTCTTCTAGGACGAGACTATCTCGATTAGACCCTAATACCAAAATAAATCTTATTCCATTAGGCATCCAGTTACAATTTTTCGGTCAGAATCCATTAACTCTTAATGAATCCCGTGAGTGTCACCCTCAATCTTTATGTTTCCAAGTATCCGTCAAAACAATAGCCACCGAAGGGTGAAGCAATAACAAAAACCAACAAGGAAACTGTATCCCTTTCGAGAATTCACGGTGTTCCGACTCCCATGATCAAGGCCCTCCGAAAGGATTGTCTAGTCCAGGCCAAACTAGCAGGAAGATCATTGGCGTCTCACGGTGTGAATCGAAAGAAGAGACCATGGGTCCCGTTTTCACAGGTCCCGCTCCCCTCACTATAAGTACTCTCTCCATCCACGTTGATATTGACCCATACAAATACCATCCGAAGGGGGACGCTCCCATTTGCGCCACGAGGCCGAGTATGGATCTCACTGTCATGGACTTTAACGGAGATTTGTGGTCGAAATTCAAATGTATCTTATACACTTTATTTCCTCCCACTCAACACTTTATATTATTCGGGATTGACCTAGATAAATCAACTAATATTTACCTTAGTCTACCAATATAACTCTTATATTGATTTAACCTAAGTTTATAATCACATTATTAACTTAGGTCTATGTGAGTAAATTAATCAACTTTTAATTAACGCAACTCACGATAATATAACCTAAGAATCTCCGCATCGATTCACTCCCGCCTGGTTCCCATGTAGGGGTGTTTCAGTTTAGCTTAAAAACCCCAAATTTAGACAAAACCTTCCTTAGACAGAGCTACTAATCAGTCACCATTCAAAGGTCATATTTGATTTTCTAATTCTAATCTTATTAGAACTAGAAAACCTAAGTCTAATTATTCAAGTTCTAAACATTTTAAAACTAATAATTAACTTAGGTTACATGCATTCTATGTCATAGTGCTTGATCATTCATCACATGAATAATACTATACTATAACATACATTCATCACATGAATTAAATGCATGAGCATGGTTTTAATCTAAAAAATATATCACTTATATTTGAATAAATTAAACCATGCATACATTTTATTATAACACTTATAATATAACCTATCATGCATACTATATATTATAACACTTATAATATAAATATGATGCATGAAATGTTTAACCTATGGTGAGATTTTAAAGCTATATGACATACATTATGCACATAGAATAAAATATTTCATACATCTCATGCATAAAATAATTAAATAGCAAAAATTGGGTCGGTTTTGGCACTTAGGGGCATTAAATAAATTAATTAACATTAATATAACCATTATATTAATATTAATTAATAAATTTAATTAAATAAAACTAAATTTACATTTTACAAATAAAAAAATAACATAATAATTAACTGCCCCCACGTTCAAGCATCAACCTTCACGCCCACGTCTCGCAAACTGCTCCTCAACGCACGCAGCGTTGCAACGCCGTGCGCAGCGTTGCTACGCTGCAACACTCAGCGTCACACACCGCGTACTCCACGCCAGGGCGTTGCAACGCTACTCTGTAGCAAGGCCTCCACCCGCGTGAACGGCGTTGAGACGCCGAAGAACAACGTCTCAACGCCATCATTTGGACAACAAATACCTTTGCTGCTTTCTTCGATTTTCCGCTCGATTCCGCTCTGATTTCTTCACAGCAACTCTTGCCGACAAAGACACGGACTTACATACTCGATTTATTTTCTAAATGCCCCAAAAACATGGGCTTTTACATTGATCTAATCAACGAAAATAAACCTACAACTAGTGCCAAAATCGAAAACATCCAATTTCGCAAACCACAATTACATCTCATGAATTGATGTAATACCCACCTAATTTTAAGAAAATCATTTACACAACGAGAAAGCCAACGATTTGGCTCTGATACCAATTGATGGAAATGAAAATCCCACGCAGCGGAACGACGATTGAATCGTCGTGGTATCGTTGCGAAAAATGCTTTCTTAAAACTGTTTCTATTACATAAAAACTAGGCTAAACATGATCTAGAAGAGAAAAACAGTATGAACACTTACTTGTTGAAGAACCTTTCTTCACGTATTCCTTCTCCAGTCACGAACCCTTCATGTTCACGTTCTCGACGATCTCGATCTCCTCGAACGAACTAATGAACCGAACAGGCTCTGAAAGGTTTCTCGGTTGTTCTTCCTTTTGTAGAAGGAGAGTAGTAGGACTCCTTTTTGGTGAAAGGGATGAGAGGTTGAGGGAGGAGAGTTGAGAGAATTTTGATTGTTGTTTTTGGTGAGAATCAAAAAAATGAACAATAAGCCTTATGAAACCCTTCTTGCAAAGGGTTTTTATAATGGTGATATGTGGAGCTGAAATCTCCATCTCTTTACCATTTAACCACAACCATAGGTTATGCAAATCATATTTGCATAACCATATATAATAAGATATCTCATATCTCATTATACAAATCACATTTGTATAATTGTAGATTTTTAAATTGAATCACATTCAATTGAATTTCTCTCAATCCAATTTCTCAAAATTAGCTCTAATTAGACAATTAGGCTAACCTATAGATTATTATGAATCTCATTCACATTAAACTATACAATATGTCAATCATATCTCATATAAATGACATAATTATCCTTTAATGAATTTGAACACTTCAATTCCACACCAAAACTGTAAACCCTCAATTAATCGAGTTTGAGTCAATCGAGGGACCTAATGGACCTACAGTGATGAGCTACAATGATCCGAGACTAACTTGTCAAACTCTTTGACCTAGTTAATCAACATTCATTAGCTACGGTAACACTCCACTAAAGCCCGTAGCTGCACTCCCGTCACTGTAAGACAAGTTGTGTCCACTGATATAACCTATGCCCATGAGTCAACCCTTCAGAGGTTGTTCGTAGACACTGCTGGGTCAAATTATCGATTTACCCCTATGTCTACTTCTTGCATCTTAAGTCCTCACTGCTCCTCTAATGAACAACAATGTTGTATTGGTCCAACCATATACAACACCCCTCTCGGGCCAGTGAAAGGGTGGGCGCCCGTTGTCCAACCCCTGGAGACAACACTTAAGGGAACAACCCCTCTAGTTTCCCTAAAGGTGGGAACGAGTGAATTCCATCTCGCATAGTTAAGTTTCAAGCTCCCCACGTGGTCCTGTCCCTAAGAAGATAAGCATATTGGGCGAGTAACTGTGACCACCCTCACCTGTACTAGTCAAAGGACAGACCCCACGGACAGGAGTCCGTAACACGCTCAAGATTAAGGTCGAGTCACTAATGGTCATCTACGAAGTTATTAGTCCCAAACTGTTAACGGTGTTACGTCAGTAGGTGTTATAATTCACGGTCCGATCTTGTACAATCTCATTGCACAAGATGCCCCCACACGCATGTCAACCACACGAACGAGTCATATCACCTCGTTTGTATCTAATACAAAGCGGGTTGCATCCACAACGTATCTAGGATTAGGTCTCCAACCCTATCCATATACTGTAGACCGTTCGGGTCATTAACTCGAACGCGATCCTCCCTGTGTGTCCACTACACACCGTTCAAGTTATAGTTCTCTCATAAATTCAATGACCCTGGAGCTTAGTTTCTTAGACAAAATTTGTAAAATTGCGAGACACAAAGTGATGAAATAAATAACTCTTATTAATTTCAAATGGTAATATTACAAACAACGAGAAAAATGAGCATTCCTTGGGGAGCCAAAGCATTTTGGAGGTTCGAGATCGGAACGGGAGCTCGGGGACGAGGAACCGACATCGACACATAAGGTTATTTTCTCATTCTTTCAGATTGTCACATCATTCTAAGACGTTTTCTACAGTTTTAGTATGGTTTTATTGTGATTTATAGTGGCTAAAAGTTGTAGTTAGGATTTGATTTCTTTGTTTAAGACTTGTTTGTCATATATTGAAGTATGTTTTGTTATTTATTTTTTACAATTCGTTCTTAATTTCATAAATCTTGTTGGTTTAAGTGGAGTTGAGAGAAAGAAACTTAGATTGGAGCAAAGTTGTCAAAACTCTTAGAAGTCTTGCATGAGAATGACCTAGAAGTCTAAGGGAAACACATAAAAAAGTTGCTTAATGTCGTGCATGCTTTAGATTCATATAGAGACTAGAGAATTTATTTTGTGTGTGAGGCTCACTAAGAATCGAGAGATTTTCTTGAGTATCTTACTTCTTGTTTATAAATTCATCACATTAGTTCTTGCATGTGTCAAATAAGTGTTAACTTGTAAAGTCAATTTCCTCTAATTCTATCATATTCGTGTCTCCACTTGTTTGTCTGTCGTTTATCTTTGTTTTCACCATCTATCCATTTTATGTTACTTTAGCTAAAATTGAGAATTAGTATCTTGGTAATTAATTAATCTAGAAACCTATTCTCGAGGATGATACTTGGAACTCTCAAATCATTATACTAAAACTTGACCCGTACACATGCGGTATTGCAATATTAATTTTACGCAATAAGTTTTTGGCGTCGTTGTCTGAGAATGAAGATTATTTAGATTAATTAATATTAGGAGAAAATTTGAGATTTTAAACTAAAGTTTGTTTATGGGGTCTTTCGTTATTTGTTTATTTGTGTGTTTGTCGTTTCTTTCCTTATTTGTTTTAGTGTTTTTGAGTCTTTGTCTCTTGTTTTTTTTTTTTTTTTTTTGTTTACTATTGTGTAAAAGTCTTGATTTGAATTACTGATTTTTCAAGTATGACTTTTCATGATATTGATTCTCCACCATTGTATTGTCCCTCTCAGGACCCTAGGTATGTGCATCATGATTTTTCTGGATACCATTTGTCTAATCCTTACCATTCTGAATCGATGATTGATGAAAATTCTTTTGATGGTAATTATATATAGACACTTGGAACCAAAATTTCTCGTACCCTGACTAACCTTTAGAAAACTCTTTTCTTGTGGACCTATTAATGGAATATACGTTAGAGTTGAAAATTAAAAATTTGGTTCATGATGAATTAGAAAGGTTGGATAGGTTAGAAGCAAAAGTGGTATAATTTTGGGAAATAGTACATGAAAGGACTCATTATCTCAATAAACTGGTAAATTCTCTTAAGGCCTTATAAGAACAGTGTCTAATTCTTACCATTGAGGAGAAGCCACCTAGGAGGACTTATTCATATGATAGTGGGGATGGGATGGAGGAGACTGAAACACACCAGAAACAGGTTTGTGAGGTAGACAATTGTAATACAATCACTGCTATGGAGGAAATTCTGGTGATAGAGTTCGAGGCTGAAAAGTCTTTCCCCCTTTTATCCCTAGAAACTTCCTTTAATCATGATAACCATTTGTCTTATACTCACGAGTCTTGTTTTGGTTTTTGTTCTTTTATTTCAATACACAAAAATACCAAAAGTAGTTATCTCTCAGGTGCCCAGGAAAAAGAAGATAGCCATTTAGACTTAGAAGACTATATCGATTCAAGCAAGAAGGGCCCGAAGAAATATGAGCAGTTTTACGTGCCTTGACACCAATCTTGAGGGAGTAAAGTCTAGCTAAAGAAGTTAAAGAAAGAGCTTCTTGGGAGGTAACCCAAGCTTTACACTTTTGTTAATTTTTTTTTCTGTCTTTAGATTGTTTTAGTTGTTTGCAAGTTCTTAGTTTACTTACTAGTTGTTTGTTTTGTTTTGATAGGTTGCTGTTGATGTCACCCCTTGTAAAAACTTATGCCCCTGTTCTGTGGAACTCTAGCACACGTGTTTTTGTTATCCAAGGAACTCTTAAAAATATTGAAGATCTCCATTACTCAGGACAGTATTGTTAACTCTTACCCTTTTTACTTGATTTGAGCTTACTTTGCAAACATTGGGGACAATATTAAGTTTAAGTTTGGGGGTGGGATGTTATTGATATCTTGTGACTGTCCTGAGTATATGTTGAATTGCTGATTGATCTTTTGCATAAGTATGGTTATGATAGCCTAGGATGAGATTTAATTGAACATTTTTGTGATTCTGCTGAAACATTAGAGCATGATATGAATTTGAGTTAATTTAAAAATTTATTGAGTTTTTCCTGCACTATTATGCACATAGTCTGTGTTCCTGTAGTTTTGAAATGCTTAGAACAAAGTTATTAGGATTAGAAGTTTAATGTCACCTCGATAGGTCTAAGAGTTGATTTGAGAGTTAAACTGTAGGATAGGATGAATGACAATATAAAGTGCATGATCTGTATACTATGTGCATTATGTGAAAGCGTTGTAGTTTGTTTTGGTTGTTTGTTTGTTAAAGAAAAAAATTTGTGAGGGCAAAAAGAGCTACCTTCACTGTGATCAGTTAGACCACTCATTGAGCAAGTGCTTTGGGTAAGGGTCCCTGCAGTGGATATGTGAAAGCTAGTGTCCTTGCACAAAAGAAATGAAGAAAATAGAAAAAGTGATAAAAAGTGATTAAGTGCTGAGTAAAGTTGTTTATTTCTTGAATGTGGGTAGGCTCAAGGATTAGAAATTATGACCAGTGTATGAGGAAGTCGAATGGAGAGCCTAATAAAGTTGATCTGGGCTTAGTAAAAATGAAGGGAACATAGGCTAATCACACACACACACACACGTGGGAACACTTAGAAAAAGTTTTAAATTGCTCATTGAAGTATTATGTTTAAGGGTTTCCTGTGATTGCCAAAATTTCCTTTTAAATCTTTGAGGCTTGAATCAAATGTATGTATAAGAACAATCTCATGTTTAATTCTGTTTTTGCTCGGGACTAGCAAAAGTTTAAGTTTGGGTGTTTGATAGCACACGAAATGTGTTATCCTTAGACTTAATTATTGCTAGTTTTATGATAATTTCAGGGCTTTTATGTGTTAATCATTGAATTTCAGGTTAAGAGCTTAAACAAGACAATTGGAGACATTTTGGATAGACTCAATTTCAAGGCTTTTATGTGTGTTTGATAGACTCCATTTCTTGGTCCATGGCTATGACCCATTTGTCTTTGTCTTTGTAAACCATCGCTTGATTATAAGTCAATGGATCCTCACAGTCGTCATCTGGTATAACAACTTGGGTTTCAGATAAACCCATATAACGGTCAGGTTGTGTTATAATCCTCCAACTACGTCGAGACATACTCAACTCTTGAGATGGACTCTCATGACTAGACAAGCTAGTATCAACAACTTTTGTTGACGTACTAGCTTTACTAGCAACCTTTCCTACTGTTCTGTCTAACTCACTTAACACAAGTCTACTTCTTGGTTTGTGGTCCTTCTCTAAGAAAGTAGCATTTGTCGACACAAGTACCTTATATTCCTTAGGATCATAGAATAATCCACCTCTTGTCTCTTTTGGGTAGCCTACGAATAGGCACAATTTTGAACGTGAATCCAACTTCTTTGGATTTGTCACAAGCACATGTGCTGGACAACCCCAAATTCTAAAATGACATAAACTACCTTTACGCCCTTTCCAGAGTTCAAAAGGTGTTTCAGAAACACTCTTTGATGACACATTGTTCAAAATGTATCCCACAATCTCTACTACGTAACCCCAAAAGGAAGCAGGGAGATGAGCATAACTCATCATTGATCGAACCATGTCCAACAAGGTTCTATTTCTCCTTTCCGATACACCATTTTGTTGGGGCGTACCGGGTGCTGAGAGTTGGGATGTATTTCCATGTTCTATCATATAGTTCTGGAATTTTACATCCATGTACTCTCCACCTCGATTTGATCGAAGTGTTTTAATCGTTTTACCTAATTCATTTTCAACTTCAGTCTTGAATTCCTTAAACTTTTCAAGCGCTTCATACTTATGATGCATTAGGTAAATATGCCGAAATCTTGAATAATCATCTATGAAAGAGATAGAATATTCATAACCTCATCTGGCTTTAACATTCATCGAACCACAAAGGTCTGAATGTATAAGCTTTAGAGGTTTTTTGGCTCTATAACCTTTTCCACTAAAAGGTCTTTTAGTGATTTTTTCTTCTTGGCAGGATTCACATACAGGTAAAGTAGTTTCTTCTAACTGATTTAGAAGTCCATTCTTTACCAATCTCTCAATCCTATTGAGGTTAATGTGACCTCGCCAAAGATGAGCACATTTTCTTTAGGAGAAATCGGGTTAAATGTACTTGCTATTTTGAATAATTCAATGTTTAAAACTATTTTATCTGAATTAAACCATTGCAAATAATTCTAAAGAAGAGCATCACATAGTTCAATACTTTTCCAAAGAAATAAACACTTTATTCAATTGAAAAGAAGTTGAATTACATTGTTCGCTAAGGCAAGAAATAGAAATAAGGTTTCTAATAAACCCTGAAACTACATACATGTTATCAAATAACAACATTTTCTTGCCGGACAATTGCTCTTTATTTGCTCCTTTTCTTTTTCTTCTGTATCTTCTTAAGTTCGTAAGAATAATCACAGATTTTAGTTCCAGAGGATGAACCCTTCTAAGAACTTTTGGAATGGGCAAATAGATTTGTCTCTCCATTTTGTTGTCCCTTATCATCCATAAGAGACTGGTAAGTCTGCAGCTCATTTAGCAGAGAATTCAGTTCATACTCTATGTTGTTCATCGCTACATTGATGCGGAATTGCAGAAAACTCTTTGGAAGAGATTCTAGGATGAACGATACCTGACTTTTCTCGTCTATGATCGCTCCGTTCATTTCCGCTATGTTGAAGTGAGGCATCAAATTGAGAACATGTTCTCTTACTGACGTTCCCTCCTCCATGTGTACGTTGTAAACGTACTTTAGGGCTTCATGCCGAATTTATTTGGACGGTTGTCTAGACAAATTTAGTATAAAATCCATGATCTCACGAGCTGAGACCTTGCCCTCCAACCTCCTGGCTAAAATATCAGGTATGCTAGCCAGGATATAGGCTTTTGCCTTTTCATTGGCATTGATCCAGCAGTCATACGCATCCTCAACTGATTGAGGTGTGTTTTGAGCAGGGAATTGGGGACACTCCTCATTGAGAACGAACTTAAGATCATGTGCAACCAAGATTATGTTGAGTCTATTCTTCCAAGTCATTATGTTCTCTCCGGTTAATTTTTCCACACCTAGTAAGGAAATAATTGAGCTAGACATTTTGCTGAAATTTACAAATAAAAACTTGTATAAGTTTCTCGCTATAACTGTCTAATCCAATCATATTTTAGCTAATTATCTAATGATTCCTAAGTCATTAATAATTTATAATGATACTCCAAAGGTTTAGAATGTATGACACCGATGGGTAATAAAAAACACTCATCCTCTAGATCAAGACATTCTTGACCAAAACCTAATGCCAGAATAACTCTTATTCCTATAGACATTAGTTACCATTATTTGGTCAGGATACATACACTTCTTATATACCTTGTGAGTGTAACCTTCTGTCTTTAGACCACAGAGTCTCAATCCAACAAAATCCGCCGAAGGGAGGACAAAGTTTAAAAACAAACTAAGAAAATCTTTATCCCTTTCAGGTGTCCACTGCATTCGATCTCCTATGTTGAAGCCCTCCAAAGGGTTTGTCTGGTCCAAGCCAAACTAGCAGGCTGACCATAGTGATCTTACGGTGTGAACCCACAAAGGAGACCATAGGTTTTGTTTTCATTAAACCTGCTCCCACTTAATATAAGTACACTCTCCATTCACCTTGATATTGACTCATACAAACACCATCCGAAGGAGGACGCTCCCGTTTGTGCCATGAGGCCAAGTATGAGTTTCACGGTGTGAACTTTCTGGAGAAACGTAGGTGGAATTATTTGTATCATATACACTTTTCCTCCCACTGGATACTTTAACTTTAAAGGAAATTGACTTAGGCTAAACCCGACTAATGGTTTTACCTAAACATATCAATATAACTCTTATATTGATAATCAATATAACTCTTATATTGATTTTATCCTAAGTTTGCTAATATAACTCTTTATATTAAACATAGGATTTCTAGTTTATTAACCCCTTAATAAACCCGTTGACGCTACTACTATAATTTATAAATCCTCCGATTAAAATTCACTCCCGTGTCGGTTCCTGTAGGGGTGTTTCGTTTCAACCTTAAATACTACCAAATTTAGCGTAACCTTCCTTAGACAGAGTTCCTCTTTTAATCATTGTTTATAAATTACATGGTTCCTAATTCTAATGTAATTATAACTAGATAACCTAAGGTTTATTAATTCCAAGTTCTAAACATTTTAAAACTAATAATTAACCTTAGGTGACATGCAATTCTATGTTATTGTGCTTGATCATTCATCACATGAATAATAAAACATACATAACACATTCATCTCATGAAAAATATGCATGTCAATGTTGTCCAAAAATTAATATAACTTCTTATATTAACTATACATGCAAACTATATAATATAACACTTTACATTATAATTGATGCATGTAAATGCTTAACCTAAGCTGGGATATCTAAAATAATAGCATACATTATGCATTGCAATAATTATACAACAATTGCATAATTTAAATAGCAAAATTAGACCATTTTTGGCACCCCTAAAATTAGTTTTAATCAATATAATCTAATTATATTAATTAAAATTAATAATACTAAATAAAATTAATATAAAACATTTTTAAATTAATTATATAATACAAAAAACACATTTCTGCTCGCTGAGAAATCTCCTAAAACGCCTTCGGTGTTGCAACACTGATGGCAGCGTTGCAACGCTGCACCTTGTTCGTTTCTGCCCGTTGGAGTGTTACTCCAGCAGCGTTGCAACGTTGAGGATAGCGTTGCAACACTGACTCCTTCATCCCGCACGCCTCAATAGCTTCAGCATTACGACACCTTTGCTGGTGTTGCAACGCTATCGTCTTCACGTCCTGGCACTGCGATGCTAAGTGGAGTGTTGTAACGCTGCACCTCTTGCAGCTTGAAGACCGCCTCAACGGCGTTGCAACGCTCATGAACAATGTTGCAACGCTGCACACAGAATAGCAAGCAGTCTCTACTATTTCGCTCGTTTACGCCCGTTCTTCTCAAAGAATAACTTTGCCTCGATCAAGACGGACATACAGAGTCGATTTACAATTAAAAATGCCTAAAACACGGGGCCCTTACATTGAACTATTCAATGAAATAAAATTGTAAATCTATGGTGCCAAAAACGAAAACATCTAATTTGCATACCGATTATACATCTCATGAAATCAGTAAATCTCACCTTTTTTCTTGATTAAATCCAGAACAAAATCAAGAACACAATTGTGCTCTGATACCAATTGAAGGGATCAAATCCCTTAGCGGAAGCGATCGTTAATCGCGTGTTCATGATTTTGTTACATAGATCTAAAATGCAAGAACTAAATCTAAGATTAAGCATGCTTTATAAATTATAGGGCAACAAGATATTACCTTTGAAGAATACTTTCTTCATGAATTCCTCCTCAAATGATCACGATCTCAACAACAACCGGAATCTTGTGAAGATCCACCAATAGATCTTCTCCTTTGTTCTCTAGGTGAGGGAGGAAGTGGGTTCCTTAAGGATGAGGTGAGGAGATCTCTTGGAATTGTGTTTGGAACTCTTTCAAACACAAATGAGAGAATTCTAGGGTTTATGTAAAAGCCTTTTTTTTTTTACAAAGTTGCATCTCATGCAATTATTTATAGGAAAATAGGATTGAAATTACCATCTTATCCTCTCCTTCATTTTCTCATTAGTATATAGTTAATATGTGAATCTAAATCACATTAAAACTATATATTATATCAATTATATCACATATAGTTGATATAACACCTCATATATGAAATTGAACACTTCAATCTTATTCCTAACTTTATACCCTCGATATTACCATGTTGAGCCAACGGAGAGACCTAATGAACCTACCGTTCATGATCTCCAATGATGTGAGATTAACTGATCAAACTCTTTGATCCAGTTAATCAATATTCATTAACTACAAGTAACTCCACTATAGACTTGTAGCTGCACTATCCTCACTGTAGATTATATTGTGTCCATTGGTATAATCATTACCCATGAGTCGACCCTTCAGAGGTGTATCATAATCACAGTTGGGTCAAATTACCGTTTTACCCCTATGATTCCCTCTTTGTTCCTTAAGCATCACTGATCCTCTAATGAACAAAAAGTTTATGGTCCCACCATAAGCTCATACCCTCTTAAGCTAGTTTAGACGGTGGGGCCCAGTTGTTCAAGACCTGGACTGAGTTCTTAAGGGAACAACCTATCTAATTCCTTAGTGTCGGAATGAGTGAATTCCATCTTGCATAGTTAAGTCCCCTGCTACCTACGAGGTTCTGTCCCTTATAAGGTAGGCTTATTGAGTCGGCTACATAACACTCTAACCCATACTAGTCTAAGGACAAAACCCTATAAGCAGGAGTTCTTAACTTGCTCAGGATTCAGGTCGAGTCACTAATGACAATCTATAAATTATTAGTCTTATCATGTTAACGACATTATACTGGTCAGACTAATAATTTACAATCCGGTGTTGTATGAACTCTTCATACAGGATGTCCCCACTCGCATGTCATCCACATGAATGAGTTGGATTACCTCATTTGTACTAACTACAAAGTGGGCAGCATCCATGGTGTTAGCAGAATAGGGTTTCCAACCTTATTCTTATACCATAGACCATTTAGGTTATACTCTTGAACACAATCCATATAGTGTCTACTACACTGATGTTCACGATATATTATAACCTTAGAGCTTAGTTTATTGGATTTATAAAGCGAGAATATAATTTTTTGAAAACAAATAACTATTTATTTATTTGATCTAAATTACATAAGTTTTAGGGCACATATCCCAATAAATATTGAGGGTATAAAGATTGGAGTGAAATTGAAGTTTTCAATTTCATGTATGAGAGATATATCAATTATATGTGATATAATTGATATAATACAATTTAATGAGAATTTGATTCACAATAAACTCTATACTAAATGAGAGATATCTTATAATTATATAAATATGCAAATATGATTTGCAAATACATAATAAGAGCACTATGGGAATAGGATGGTAATTTTCATCCTATTTCCCTATAAATAGATGCATGGGATGCACCTTTGAAAGCTAAGTCAATTGTGAAAATCCTAAGTGCTCATCGTCTTGTTGTTGGAAGAGTTCCACAACAACTTCCTTTCATTTTCTCTAAATCTCTCTCAACTACAAGAAAAAGAATCCCACCTTCCTCCCTCTCCTAGGGATACAACGTTGAAGATCTAGTGGTAAGATCGGTTGCATCGAGGTCGTTGAGAACGTGTTGATCAAGAGGAGCAAGGAGTACTAGGAGATTAAGGTCTACAATGGTATATATGTTGTCCATATCTCTAATTATATGCTTAATGTTTATAGTTTAGTGTTTTTTATTTGATCCACGCTATGAAATCTAAGAACACGCAATTAAACTCGCTTCCGTTGTGGGATTCGATCCTATTAATACTCCACATCTAAAAATTCTTAAATGAGATATATTTGGTTGTTGGTCGTAAGCTAATGGCATAAGGGAATATTTGTTATAAGCTCACCGCCTAATGCGTGTCAATGACGTAGCATGCAAAATAACATGACCCCATACAGATATTGGAAGCTTTGCTCTCATAAGCATTGGTATAGCAATTAATTGCAGACATTTTATAAATGATTCAACCAAACCATTTTGTTGAAGATAAGCTACAAGATGTTCAACACTTATACAAACATTAGCAAAACGAATGACTTAATTGTATAATCAGGAAATTCTGCTTTTAACTTAATTATTTGAGCAAGTACTCTTACAAATGCAAGGTTTCGACTTGATAATAAACATATATGTGACCATCTCATTGATGCGTCAATCACTACCATGAAATATCTAAATGGTGCATTGCACTGCATTCTTCATTCAAAGACACCATTTTTAACTCTTGGAACCTCTCCCTTTCAGTGCACACATCCTTGAGGAATTTCATGTAATTTGGCATTTGCCTTAATGCATCAATTAGTGGTATATTGATGTGTATTTCCTTCAAGATATCCAGGAACTTCTCAAAATGGAAAAGATCGAGGTGGAGGTGTGAAACCTATGATTGTGTCAGGCTTGGTTCCTGAGGGTTCAACCTTTCTTCCTTCCAATTTTTTCTCATTTGCTACTATCTTTTCAGATTTTGATTCCACCACTCCCTTTTGTAAACACTTTTGGTTACCTTGCTTGTTTAATCTTGTGCCTTCATCTCTCCCTACTGACTTACTGTTAGGATTTATGTCCTAAAACTCGTAGTTTGTAAATATTGTTCTAATTAATGTAATAAAGACTTATTATTTTAAATAAAGAGTTATCTTTCATTATTTACAATATTACCCTTTTGTTAACCCTAAATCGAATATACTAAACATCCAAGGTTGTAAAATGTCTCTTGAACTGAATGTAGTGTAAATATAAAGGATCTCACTTTGAGATACAACCTAAAGGGTCTATAATAAGGAGATAAGGCTTAGGGATAAGGCTTAGGTACCTTACTCTGGTAATATTATGGATATGGCCCACTTTGTATATGATAAAAACACAGTGATCCTAGCGTGTTCGTGTAGACGACATGTGAGTGGGTATATCCTATTAAACGAGATTGCATAAGATCGGACCACGAAATAGTAACCACTAGGTGTAACTTCGTTGACTAGTTAGGTTTCTATTTCACTAGGATGACCTAGGCAACTTGATCTCAATCCACGAGCGAGGTTCACGAACTCACATTTTTGCGATGGATTGTCCTTTGACTAGTATGGGTGAGAGTGGCGATTCATTCGCCACTCAATAAGCCTACCTTCTTTGGGGCAAGACCGAGCAGGCATCTGGAGACTTAACTAAGCAAGATGGAATTCACTTCTTCCCGCCTATTAGGGTAAGTAGATGAATGTTCCCTTAAGTGGTGTCTCCGAGCCTTGAACAAAGGGCCTGACCCTCTCATTGGCCCAAGAGGGACTTCTTTTTGTTGGAAGGACCACAAACAAATTGTTCATTAGAGGAGCACTGGGACTTAAGGTAAAAGATGTAACCTAGGGGTAAAATGGTAATTTGACCCAGCTGGTGTTACTAACATTCGTGAAGGATTAACTTGTTGTTATTGGTCAATATCCGTGGACACAGAAATATATCTGCAGTGAGAAGAGTGCAGCTGCGGGGCTTTAGTGGAGTGTTCCTGCAGTTAACGAATGTTGATTAAGAGGTTAATGAGATTAACCAAATAATCTCGTATCGTAGAAGCTTCTGATCTGTAGGTCCATTAGGTCCACCTTGTAGCTCGTAAAGGGTTCATAGATCGTTTGAATTTTAAATGTTCAAATTCAATTAGGGAATAAACATTAATGTATATAGATATATTATAATATAAAGTTTTGGAACTTTATATTATAAATTTAATGTGAATATGATTCATATTAAAATTAAATGAGATAATTAAATATTTGAAAGAGTTCAAATATTAATTTAAATGTGAATGAGATTTGCATTTAAAAACTATAGATTAAAATTTAATGTATATAAGATATGCATTAAAACTATAGGTTAGAGGAGAAATTGATTAAATATGATTTAGTCTTAATTAAATATATGATATTTAAACATTAAATAAACATATGATATTTAATTAATATTAATTAAATTTGATTTAATTAATTAATTTAATTAATTTAATTATTAATTAAATAATAGTGGGGTGTCAGGAGGACACGTTCTCTACCTCCCCATCAACTCCCTATCGAGTGGGAGTGGGAGAAGTGTTTCTCTGCCTTTTAACTTCTCAATTCAGAGAAGTTTGTTTTTTTTATCGATGAAAATTGGGTACAAAAAGGGTTTTTGCAACTAGAATTCTCTCTCCCAAAATTCTCATCCCATTCCTCCAATTGTTGGATTCCATCCCACCAAGGAATTGATCTAAGTAGATAGTCAGAGGATAGGAGGTTTACTTAGTGGTGTTGTCTTGCTGTACAAAGAAGAAAAATAGTTTGTTGTTGTTGTGCATTTGTAGCAAGGAGGTGCTGATTTTAAAACAACAAAGGTAATGATTTCTTTCCTTTTAGTTTTAGGATTTGTACAACATGTTTAGATGCTTAATTAATGCTTTAATCTTTTGATTGTTTATCCCTGTTTAATTATTCCCAATGTACTGGTATTTTTAGTAAACCAGAACAAACGAGTAAAATCAATTTAAACCACGTTTTCGCTCCTCATGGGGATTCGATTCCCTTCACTTACCACGTTTTCGCTCATTTCTCTCTCTTTTGGGTGGTTCAGTATCAGTTGGTAATCTGCCTTGAGGTATGATTTTCAACTCCTCTGCTATTTGACAAAGCTGAATTTCGATATTCCTTAATGAAACTGAATGACTTTTAACAAATGCATCTGTTCTGGCCATATAATCCTTCCATACATTTTCTACAGGTGCACTAGATACTTGTGGAGGATTCATTGGCCTTTGGTTCCCAAATCCTTACTTATTTTGGTTTCCAAATCAAGGGGGATGGTTCATAGGTCTCTGTTGTTGTGGTGCTTGAATAGTACTGTTTTGGCCTCCGCAAGAGAAGTTAGGATGAGTGTTGAGAAAGTTTTGTAAGATCGCAAGTGTACGGGTCAAGTTTTAATATAGTGAATTTGAGTACGAGTATCGTCCACAGGATTGAGTTATTTAATTCAATTAATTCCTATCAATAACACCACTCAATTTTATCTAGAAAATCGAACTTAAGGTGAAGTGAAACACAAAATCAAAGAGTGAAAATTGAGAACAATCAAGAGAGACAAATATCTTAGGGACTATATTTCACCAATTAATTAACTATTTTATTCAGATCATGCTAATGAGTTATTGCACTGCTTTTATAAACCAAGAAACTAATATAACAAATAACCTCTCTCGAGGTAAGTGAATCTCATGCAAGACATAGAATTAAACATTTATGTTCAATCTAAAACTCAAACATGGCACTAAGTTCAATTCTTATGGGTTTCTAATAACACTTCAATCATTCTCATGTCAAAGTAACTATCAGTCATGCAATTGAGATCAGATCTAAAATATCTTTCACAAGAATAAATTCAGACCTAAGAACAAATAAACTGTGATTAATTGTCTATAAGCATTAAAGATGCAATTGCATGAATAAAAACATTACAATAAACCAAAAGCAGACAATTCAACAAAATGCCATAATTAAAAGGTTACATCTATCACTAAGATAACAAGTTTAGCTACTCACGTCCACTATAAATCCTACTAAACTCAAATACAAAACAATAGTTCAACAATCAAAGTAAAAAGAATGAAGAAAGAACTCTCGTGGCGTGAACGACAACGATCCCGGCACCTATCACGAATCCCGAGTTCCAAAGTCTTCTTACAACCCCTCACAATGAATTTTAGACAATGGTATTCAAAACTCTCCAGAAAGCTCTTCCCAAAACAAGAGGCATAATTTTCCTTTTATAATATTGCCCAACGTTGCAACGTCGTGCCCTAGGCGAATATGTAAAAAAGGAAAAAATATTGCAGCATTGCAACGCTGCTACCCTCGCGCGCCTTTTGCTTATCAAAGTAGCGTTGCAACGCTGGAAGGCAGCATTGCAATGCCATCACTACGGGTCTTCAAGGCGTCTTTGTTGTGTGTTGGGCGTTGCAACGTTGCAAGGCAGCGTTGCAACACCATCGACATGAGCTCTCAAGGTTGAATGGTTGCACGCAGGGCGTTGCAACACCATCCTCTCAGGTTTGATTCCTTGTTTTGGCATTCCTCCTTCCATTTAATCTCTTTTTTAGCTCCTTTAAGCATACTTGAACTCCATTTTCACCCATAATTCTCCATCCGTCCTTGTATTCCTCTTTATCCTGAAATTGAACAATTTAAACACATGAAAGCCCTGAAATTATTACAAAACTAACATAATTTAAGCCTAAGGTTAACACATTTTGTGTGCTATCAAACCCTCCCAAACATAAACAATTGCTAGTCCTCGAGCAAAAACAAGAGAAAGAAGAATCATATCAGAGTAAGCTTCATACTAAAGACTCAAACCTTAGGAATTTTTATGAATCGAAGAACAAATTCATCAAAAAGACAACATTGATTAAAAGCAAAATATTAAGATTTTAAAATTGAATCAAATTATTCCTTGAGTAAGTGTGTGCTAGCCTTTTCCAGTTTAGTCCTTATAAGCTCAAGATAATCTTACTGAGTCCTCTGCTCATCTTCCTCTACTGCACCGCCCTAGGATCCAAATCTTCAACATCATTTACACAATCGAAAGTTTTACCCTTTTTTTATTGATGTTTCTCTTTCACCCCCAAACTCAAACTTTATTTCACTAACAAATATTTTCTTATTGTTATTATATAGATATTTTTTGGGTGGGAATCCTTCGGTCATCTATGCCTTCGCTCCAACATATTAACACTTTATGGTGAAAATAGCTGACTACGAGCACAGATACAATCGAGACTGTCAAAGACTACTCACGTCCTAAGTGGTTTATTTCTAAAGATCTGTAATGTAATGGTCACAACATGTAAGATGTTGGAGTACCCTCTGTTTATCATTTTTTTATTTATTTAAAGAGTGGAAAAACTTTAAAAAGGTATAAATTTCAATTATGCAAACTTGCTCTTTCATCAGCACCTAAGCCTATCGAGGTGACAACGATCTTCTAGACAAAATAAACTTGCCCTAAGCATTCAGGACCTTTCTGGGATTGGCTAAGTACAATTAAATTCATGGAATTCTCTAATCGATTTTAATCATCTTAAAACTAGAATTTAAGGAAGTTCTCTCAGTAGATGAACGTTATTCACAATTTTGAATTAAATTTCATTAGTGGTTATAGTCAAAGTAGGAAAGACTTAGAATGAGCAATCCATTCCATCATCCTGAAATCTATCAAATGAACCAAATACACACAGCAGAATGTGATAGAGTATGGAATGAAGTCAGATAATAATCATACAGTAACAGTAATTAAAAAGTCATACAATCACCCCCAAATTTGAGGACAACATTGTCCCCAATGTGCAAATACATATAAAAAGGAAAAAGCAGATCAACTAGAGAAGCAATAGGGGAGAGAAAAGAACACGATCACTGGTCTCAAACATAATCTCAATCCTCATCAGATGAGGCATATGGAGGCATAGGGACTGGGAATGCAGGATCTAAGCAATGAATGTGTCTGAGACAGTCGTATAGATGGCGGTTGGAGGCCTCATTGTACTGCAAGTGCCTCATGATCTAGCGCTCCTCCGACGACTCTAAGTCTCGTGCTGGTCGAAACGCTCCTCTAGTCTAGCCATGGCTCGAACCAGATTCTGATAATTCTTGGGGGTAGAGCGATGTGGAGACTCACGTTGCCCCTCAACTGCGTCAAAGAAAAACTCTGGCTCGTTGATCGGCATCCCAGCAAGCACTCCTCGGTCGTGATCCAGAAGTCCCATGATGTAATTCTTATCCATCACCCCCTTGGGGTGAATAAGCTCCTCCTCGGAGGTCCAGGTGACTCCAACAAGACGACATAGGGCGGTAATGAGAGAAGGATGCCTTAGTCCTCTAGTTGTCGTGCCTCTCCAAACGTGTCGGATGTAGCGACTGATGACCTTGCCCATATCAATCGTCGTCCTAGTGACCAGGGCGTAAACGAGGATGGCTTGGTCCTTCGTCACGTCACTCATATGGGCAACTGGCTGGAGTCTAGCACAGATAAAATCGCGCCACACTCGACTCGATACGGTGGTGTCCGCCATCACGAGTTTTGAAACCTCGCCTCTGCTCGTCACCCACTGAGCTCCTGCCCGCGCCAGTGTAGAAAGTATCTGTGTAGGGTCAAACTGTGTCCTGACATATAGAGTGTACTCGTCAGTCTCATAATCAGGAAAACGAAAATACCTGTTAATATCACTAATTGACCACCCTAAAGCAAACTTATGACTTCTTAGGATTCTCAACAACTTTCCTTCCTTTTCAGATCAACAGAAATAATCACAGGATAAGTGGATGAATCTCCTAAGAAAGCGTAGCGAAGGTGTGCAGGTAATTGTTTCAACTCTAGAACAGGAGGTTTTGTTTCTTTTACCTTATTGACATGCAGTTGTGAGAATTGTTCATATTTATGTTTAGACAATTGATTAAGTGATGCATTACAGTAAGTAACTTCATGATCCTATTTTCCTAACTGATCTAACATTGAATTTGTCATGCATGTCTCTAAGGGATCAACAGATAAAACTAGTTCTCTAAATGAATCCACAACATCATCCGAATATCAATCATGTGGGTACTTACCCGATTAGGGTACTTCAAGAATCGAAAAACGTCAAATACAACCTTGTCCTCACCAACCTTCTGAGTTAACTTACCATCCTACACATCTATCAAAACTCTTCCAGTGGAGAGGAAAGGTCGCCCGAAATTAATTGGGACCTCAGAATCTTCCTCCATGTCCAGAGCACAAAATCTACAGGGAAAATGAACTGCTCAACTGGACCAAGACATCTTCTACAATACCTCAGGATATTTGATAGAACTGGTCACCCAACTCAGCTGCTGTGAGATGGTTGTAGGTTGCACCTCCCCAAGACCTAGTTTCACAGTGAGACAGATAAAGGCATCAAATTAATACTGCCCCTAGATCACATAAAGCTCTATCAACAAAAATTCTACCAATATTGCAATTAATAGTAAAACTCCCTGGATCATTTAATTTCTGTAGTAGTTTCCTCTGGAGTACAACACTGCATTCTTCAGTGAGATTGACTGTCTCATATTTGTCAAACTTCTTCTTTCTGGACAGGACTTCCTTCATGAACTTTGTATATTTGGGCATTTGTTCCAAGGCATCTTCAAAAGGAATATTAATGTGCAGTTTCTTAAACATATCAAGAAATTCAGGAAAGTCAGAATCAGTTTTTTTCCTTTGAAACCACTGAAGATAAGGAATAGAATAAGGAACAATAGGAATAGAGAAGTCAGAACTCTTCAATGTTTGTTTCGATGTGCTCTCCCTCTACTACTTCCTATGTGTCCTCTCTGACATCATAATTGAGCTGTTCTTCAGAATTTACCTTTTCAGTTTCAGCAAGCTCCTTACCACTCCTTAAAGTTACAGCTTTGCACTGTTCTCTATGATTCACCTCAGTGTCACTAGGAAACTTACCTTTCTGCAGCGTGTTTAGAGTGGTTGCAATCTGACTGATCTGTATCTCTATGTTCTTAATGGCTTCTCCTTATGAGTTCACTGTGCTACTCAAACATAGCACTAAGGGGTTGTTTGGCCCCCTGTCTTGGAATCAAAACCACAGGGGTTTGTTCTGGGAGTTCTCAAACTTGGGAATCGAAACAAAGGTTTGGGTGCAAAGTGTTCAAGCTTCTAGCAATAAGAAAACAGCATGTTTGGGGTGTAGTGTTCTCAATCTCAGGTTTATCTTTGTTTTTTTTTCCTTTTTTCTTTTGCTCTTTTGTTCTCTTATTTTTTAGTTGATGTTTGTCAATTGTAGAAACCTTTGTATAACATAAATGAGTTACAAAATTGAAACTCTTTTAGAAATTAAGGAATGGGAAATTTAGGTAAGAAATTAGGGAATTTAAAACTTTATTTCACAAAGTATTTAGAAAAGTATTTTTGAAACACTATTTTAGAAATTAAGAAATTCAAAGTCCATTTAAGAAATTAGGGATTTAAAGCTCTATTTCAAAAAATATTTAGAAAAGTATTTTTGGAACTTTATTTTAGAAATTAAAAAAATAGAAGTTTATTTAAGAAATTAGGGAATTAAAAACTCTATTTCACGTCACATAGTATTTTGAAAACTTTTTTTTGGAATTCTACTTTAAAATTAAAAAAAAAATTGGAAGTCTATTTATTAAATTAGGTAATTTGAAACTATATTTTATAGAGTATTCAAAAACTCAGTTTTGGAATTCTATTTTAGAAATTAAAAAATTGGAAGTCTATTTAAGTGTTTAGAAAATTTAAAATTTTATTTCACAAAGTATCCAAAAACCTGTTTTGGAACTTTAATAAAAAAGGGGTGATTGCGCACAAGTTAAGTTGTTAGGGTAGTTGATTGCTCGAGTGATCAGAATGTTATGGTAGGTGTATACAAGTCTCTTGTGTGGTTGTCAAAAGTAGTCGTTAGTAGTGGTTAGGTCGTCGATGTAGTCATTAGAGTTGTGGTCGAAGGTAGTCGTCAGCGGTGGTTGGGGTCGCCGGTGTGGTTGTGGGAGTTGTTGTCGGAGATAGTCTTCAACGGTGGTTGGGGTCGTCGAAGTTGTCGTCGGAGGTGGTCGGGGTCATTGGTATGGTCATCGGAGTTGTCGCCGGAGGTAGTTGTCAGCGGTGGCAGGGGTCGTCGGTGTTATCATCGGAGTTGCCATCGGAGGTAGTCGTCAGCGGTGGTTGGGGTCGTCGAAGTTGTCGTTGGAGGTAGTCGTCAGCGGTGGTTGGGGTCGTTGGTGTGGTCGTCGGAGGTAGTCGTTAGCGGTGGTTGGAGTCATCGGTATGGTCGTCAGAGGTAGTCGTCTGCGGTAGTTATTAGTGGTGGTCGGAGTCATCGCATGGTCGTCGAGTTGTCATTTGAGGTAGTTGTCGTGATGGGGTATCGGGTCGCGTGTGGTGGTCGTCGAGTTGCCATCGGAGGTAGTCGTCGCGTGGTGGTTGGGGTTGCTGGTGTTGTCGTTGGAGGTAGTCGTCAACGATGGTTGGAGTCGTCGAAGTTGTCGTTGAAGGAAGTCGTCAGTGATGCTTGGGGTCATCGGTATGGTTGTAGGAGTTTTCGCTGGAGGTGGCAAGGGGTTGTCGGTGTGGTCGTCGGAGTTGTCATCGGAGGTAGTCGTCAGCGGAGGGGGTTCGCCGGTGTAGTCATCGGAATTGCCGTCGGAGGTAGTTGTTAGCGGTAGCGAGGTCACCAGTGTGGTCGTCGGAGGTAATTGTCGGCGATGGTCGGTCCGCCGAGTTCTTCTTTGGAGGTAGCCATTAGTTGTAGTCGGGTAATCGGTGTAATTGTTGGAGTTGTCACCAAAATTGTTGTTGATGTAATCGCCGAAAAATGGAAGATGACAAATAAAATAAGAAAACATGAAAAAACCCATTGGGTTGCACTGTTGTAACCCATGGGGTTGTGTTTCAAAACCAAGGGTTTTGAACACATTGGGCCAAACATGGTTTTGGATTTGGAATCCAAAACCATCCAAATCAAAAACAGGGGGCCATACGACCCCTAAATTTTCCAACTGGTTGGTTCGATTCCTGGATTCAGTGATGAATGAACTCATCGTATCTTCGAGAGATGGTTTACCCTCAGCTGTAGATGTAGATGCATAACCTGGAGGAGGCTGCAAAACATTTTTCTTATTAGCATAAGCAAAATTTTAATGATTACGCAAACCTGGATGATAATAAGTGGGCAACTGATTTTGATTCTGATTTCCACGGTACCCATAACCTCTGTTGTTCACATATTGAGCCTACTCAGGTTCCAGATCTTCAACACCTGCAAGTTTGTTAGCAGCTGCAACCGTAGGTATGGATTCACTGTTACCTGTACCTGCAAGTTTATTGAAAGAACTAGTTAGGGAAGCAATATGGAACTTGATGGAACATACATCATCTATCTCGTACATCCCTGCCACATTTTTGGCAGTTGATCTTTCAGAATGTCAATTATAACTTGTTGCAGCCACCTCCTCAAGCAAAGTACGAGCATCCTCTGCAGATTTAAAAAATATTAACCCTCCAGTAGCTGCATCCAAAAGAGATTTATTATTACCAGATAATCCGTTATAAAACAATTGAACTTGGAACCAGTCAGGATAACCATGCTGTGGGCATTTTCTAAGTAAATCTTTATATCTTTCCTAAGTTTCGAACATCTGTTTTCCATCCTGTTGTCTGAAAGTGCCAATCTAAGTCGCAACCTCGTAGTCTTGGCAGGTGGGAAGTATTTAGCCAAGAATGCCTGAGCTAATTCCTCCCAAGTACTAATACTACTTCACATGGGCAAGGACTCCAACTGCAATTTTCTTTATCCCAGTAGAGAGAAAGAAAAAAGTCGTAGTTTAATAGTATCGTGGAGATACACCATTAATTTTTACCGTGCCACAGATTTCAGCAAAGGATCTCAGATGTAGATTGGGATCCTCAGTGGCATGCCCTCTGAAGGTATTTTCTCAAACCATCTGGATGAGACTAGTCTTTATCTCAAAATTATTAGCCTGAATTGGAGCATAAATAATTTCAGATTGGTTTCCGGCAAAAGTGGGCTGGAGATGCTCCCTAATGGGCTTATACTTTCCCTGTTGCTCCTCCATGATTCTAACCTTGTCCTTAGTCTCCTTAAGCTTCATTCTGAAAATTCTATCAACTTTAGGATCAAAAGGAACTAGAGCAGCTTCTGAGTTACTTCGCATGCAACACACAACACAGAAAACAGAAAATTAAAACTAACAAAAAAAAAACAACACACACAAAACCAAAAGAAACACAAAATAAAAACAACAGAAAGAAAACAAAGTTTACATTAGGACCAAGTGACTTCTTAATAGTATGAAAAGAATTAAATAAACGCCAATCCCCGACAATGGCGCCAAAAACTGCCAAAAACTTGTTGCGTAAATTTTGTAAGACCGCAAGTGTAAGGGTCAAGTTTTAATATAGTGAATTTGGATACGAGTATCGTCCTCAGGATTGGGTTATTTAATTTAATTAATTCCCATCAATAACACCACTCAATTTTATCTAGAAAATGAAACTTAAGGTGAAGTGGAAAAACAAAATAAAAGAGCGAAAATTGAGAACAATCAGGAGAGACAAATATCTTAGTGACTAGATTTTACCAATTAATTAATTATTTTATTGAGATCATGCTAATGGGCTATTGATAGCATACAAAATGTGTTATCCTTAGGCTTAATTATTGCTAGTTTTATGATGATTTCAGGGTTTTTACGTATTTAAATCATTTAATTTTAGGATAAGAGCGTAAACAGAACAATTGGAGATATTTTGGATTACTCGGGATCAAAGCGAGGCTAATTAGAGTTTAAAATAACATCAATTGGAAGTGAAAGGACCAAACCAAGCTAATGGACCCGAAGTGATGGCGTTGCAGTGTTGTCCATAGCGTTGCAACGCCGAGCGTGCTGTGAAGCTGTATTGAAGACTACAGGCGATAGCGTTGCAACGCTATCTCGATAAGAAGGCATGCACGAGGAGCTGCACAGAGGGCGTTGCAACGCTGCTTCGCAGCGTCGCAACGCCATTTTGATAAGGAACGCGCGCGTTAGGGTAGCAGCGTTGCAACGGTGCCCTCAGCGTTGCAACACCGTCGACTATTTCCTTATTTACCAGCTGCTTAGGGTACAGCGTTGCAACGCTGCACCGAATTCACCTATAACTACAACATTAGTTCTTCTTGCAAAGGGGAGCTGAATTTGGTAGATTTTTCACCCTAATTTCGAAATACACTTTGTAAGAAGAGAGAAAAAAGCGTTTTTGGAGCCAAAGCATCCGTGGAGGTTCGAGATCGAAGACGGGAGCTCAGAGACGAAGGACTCGCGTCGACACATAAGTTTAATTTCCCTTTCTTTCAATTTGTAATAGCGTTCTAAGATGTTTTCTACTTGTTTAGTTTGATTTTCATGTGATTTAGAGTATCTAAACATTGTAGTTAGGATTTGATTTACCTGTTATGACTTTCTTGCTATGTAATGAAGCATGTTTTGTCCTTATTTTTGGCAATTCGTTCTTTACTTCTTAATTTGTTGATTTAAGTGGACTCGAGAGATAAAGCTTAAATTAGATCAAAATTGTCAAGACCTTGAGAAATCTGGCGTGAGAATGACCTAGAAATCTTAGGGAAACGCATAAAGAAGTTGCTTAATGCCATGCATGTTGTAGGTTCATATGGAGACTATGGATTTTATTGCATGTGTGAGGCTCACTAAGAATCGAGAGGTTTTCTTGAGTATTTTACTTCTTGTTTATAATTTCATCTCTTTGGTTCATTGCATGTGTTAATTGAGTCATTAACTTGTATAATCACTTCCCTCAATTCTATCGATTCGTGTCTCCACATGTTCGTTTGTTTGCTTCTTTTTACTTTCAACCAAATATCCATGTTATGTTTCTTTAGCTAAAATTAAGAATTAGTATCTTAGTAATTAATTAATCTAGAAACCCATTACTGAGGACGATACTTGGACTCATAAATCACTATACTAAAACTTGACCCGTACACTGCAGTATTGCAATATCTATAATTTTACGCAACAGCTATTGCATTGCTTTTATAAACCAAGAAATCAATATAACAAATAACCTCTCTGGAGGCAAGTGAATCTCATGCAAGACATAGAATTAAACATCTCTTTTCAACCTAAAAATCAAACATGGCACTAAGTTCAATTCTTATGGGGTTCTAATAGCACTTCAATCATTCTCATGTCAAAGTAACTATCAGTCATGCAATTGACATCAGATCTAAAATATATTTCACAAGAATAAATTCAGACCTAAGAACAAATAAATCGTGATCAAGAGTCTATAAGCATTAAGGATGCAATTGCATGAATAAAAGCATTACAATAAACCAGAAGCAGTCAATTCAACAAAATACCATAATTAAAAGGTGACATCTATCCCTAAGATAACAAGTTTAGCTACTCATGCCCACTATAAACCCTACTAAACTCAAATACAAAACCATAGTTCAACAATCAAAGTGAAAAGAATGAAGAAATAACTCTCGTGGCGTGAACAGCAACGATCCCGACACCTATCACGAACCCCGAGCTCCAAAAGTCTTCTACTTGAAATCTCTCCAAAGTCTTCTTACAACCCCTAACAATGAATATTAGACAATGGTATTCAAAACACTCCAAAAATCACTCCCCAAAACAAGAGGCATAATTTCCCTTTTATAATATCGGCACAGCCCAGCGTTGCAACGCCGTGCCCTATGAGAATATATAAAAAAGAAAAAAATCTTGCAGCGTTGTAACGCTGCTACCCTCGCGCGGCTTTTTCTTATTGAAGTAGTGTTGCAACACTGGAAGGCAGCATTGCAACGCCATCGCTACGGGACTTCAAGGTGTCTTTGTTGTGTGTTGAGCATTGCAACGCTGCAAGGCAGCATTGCAACGCTATCGACGTGAGCTCTCAAGGTTGAATGATTGCACGCAGGGCATTGCAATGCCGAGAATGGTGTTGCAACGCCATCCTCTCGGGTTTGATTCCTTATTTTTTCCTTCCTCCTTCCATTTAATCTCTTTTTTAGCTCCTTTAAACATACTTTGACTCCTTTTTCACCCATAATTCTCCATCCATCCTTGTATTGCTCTTTATCCTGAAATTCAACAATTTAAACACATGAAAGCCCTGAATTTATCACAAAACTAACAAAATTTAAGCCTAAGGATAACACATTTTGTGTGCTATCAATGATTCGTCCAACTAGGGTTGTAAGTACTGGAGTATGGGTGGTTCCTGCGGTTGGATTGTTGATTGCCTACATAACAAACTGATGCTGGATTATGAGGACAATATTCATAAACACGCCCTTCGCCAAAATAAACACATATATCTTGACTGCCAACTTGATTCACAGTGGCTCGAGCTTGTACAGATGACATATTCTTCACTGCATTTCCACAGACAAATTCTTCAGCATGTTTGCCATGGATGCCATTTGAGCATTCAATGCAGATAGGGCATCCAATTCCAACCTTCACTTGGCTTTCCTACTCGGATTATTCCTAATGTCTGCCCACTTACAATTGTTGGAAGATATCCTTTCTAAAATCTCAAATGCCTCGTTATAAGTTTTGGATAAAAGGGCTTCATTCGTTGCGGCATCTTATTGCGTAAAATGATATTGCAATACAACAAGTGTACGAGTCAAGTTTTAATATAGTTATTTGAGTTAAGAGTATCGTCCTCAAGAATGGGTTTTCTAGATTGAATAAATACCAAGATACTAATTCTTAATTTTAGCTAAAACAACAAAACTTTGATAGATAGGTGAAAACAAAGATAAGAAAATAAATGTACAATTGGAGACACGAATATGATAAAATTAAAGGAAGTTGATTTCACAAGTTAATTCTTTATTTAACAAATGTAATGAACTAATATGATGAATTTATAAACAAGAAGTACATTACTCAAAAGAATCTCTCGACCCATGGTGAGGCTCGCACACACAATAAATCCTAAAGTTTCCTTATGAATTTTAAAAGCATGCACGACATTAAGCAACTTCTTTATATGTTTTCCAAAGAATTCTAAGTCATTCTCATGCCAGATTTCTAAGGATTTTGACAACTTTGCTTTAATCTAAATTTCTTTCTCTTGAGTCAACTTAAACCAACAAGATTGATGAAATTAAGAACGAATTACCAAAAATAAATAACACAACAAAGTTCAGTACATAATTAAATAAATCAAAACAAGTTAATCAAATCCTAACTACAACATTTAGCTACTCAAAATCACCATAAAAACAAGCTAAAGTTGCATGATAGTCTTTTAAACAAAGTTACAATCTAAAAGAAAGAGAAATAAACTTATGTGTCGATGTTGGTCCCTCGTTCTCGAGCTCCCGTCATGATCTCGAGTCTCCAAAAACGCTTTGGCTCCCAAGGAATGCTCTTTTTTCTCCTCTTACGGAGTGTATTTCAAAATTAGGGTACAAATTCTATAAATTTCGGCTCCTCTTGCAAGATTGGCAACATGTTGTATTTATAGTACAATCGGCACAAATGTTGTTATACACCGCGCCCTAAGCGCCAGACATATGTGGAAACTCTCGGCAGCGTTGCAACATCGCTACCCTAACGAGCGCCTCCTTATCGAACTAGCGTTGCAAAGCTAGTAAGCAGCGTTGCAACGCCATCATCACGGATCTTCAATGCGGATTTGTTATCGAAATAGCGTTACAACGCTATTGGTACGTTTCTTCTAAGCAAAAAGGCAGCAACAATGGCGTTGTGACGCCCTGCAGGGCGTTGCAACGCCATGACCTCAGGTTATAGAGCTTCATTTCCTCAATCTTGTTCTATTTGATGTTATTTTAAGCTCCAAAAAGCCTCGATTTGATCCCAAGTAATCAATGATGTCTCCAAATTTTCTGTTTAAGCTTTCTCCGTGGAATTAGATGATTAAAACACATAAAAACTCTGAAATTAACATGAAAACTAGCAACAATTAAGCCTAAAGATAACACATTTTGTGTGCTATCACATCTACAACCCGCTTGGTTGTTGTGTTCAATCCATGGAAGATGTCTCCATCTGGATGCAATGGAGAAGTCCATGATGAGGGCATTGTTGGGGTGTACGCCATAATCTCGTGTAATTTGTAATATTCATTGTTGTAAATAAATAAGAGTTATTTATTCAAACTTTGTGTCTCGCATATTTTATAAACTTAATCCAATAAACTAAGTTCCAGTGTCATTGTATTATGAGAGAACTAGAACTTGAACGGTGTGTAGTGGACACATGGGGAGGATCACGTTCGAGTTTTTGACCCGAACGGTCTACAGTATAGTATACGGATAGGGTTGGAGACCTAATCTTGGTAACACTATGGTTGCGGCCTACATTGTATTGGATACAAACGAGGTGATCCAACTCATTCATGTGGTTGCCATGCAAGTGGGGGCATCCTGCAATGAGATTGTACAAGATCGACCCGTGAATTATTAGACTTCATCGATGTAACATCGTTAACAATATAGGACTAATATCTTCGTAGATGACCATTAGTGGCTCGTCCATAATCCTGAGCGTGTTACGGACTCCTGTCTGCGGGGGTCTATCTTTTGACTAGTACGGGTGAGGGTGGCCACGCTTGCTCGCCTAATATGCATACCTTCTCAAGGACTGGACCACATGGGGAGCTGGGAAGTTGACTACGCAAGATGGAATTCACTCGTTCCTGAATTAGGGAAACTAGAGGGGTTGTTCCCTTAAGTGTTGTCTCCAGGGCTTGGACAATGGGCGATCACCCTCTCACTGGCCCGAGAGGGATGTTATTTATGGTCGGACCATACAACATAGTTGTTCATTAGATGAGTAGTGGGACTTAAGGAGTAAGAGGTAGACACAGGGGTAAAATGGTAATTTGACCAAGTTGTGACTACGAACAACCTGTAAAGGGTCGACTTACGGGCATTGGTTATATCGATGGACACAACTTGTCCTACGGTGATGGGAGTGCAACTACGGGCTTTAGTGGAGTGTTATCGTAGCTAATGAATTTTGAATAACCGGGTCAAAGAGTTTGACAGATTAATCTCGGATCATTGGAGCTCATAATCTGTAGGTCCAATAGGTCCCTCGGTTGGCTGAAACTGGATAAATTGAGAGATTACAGTTTGGTGTAGATTTGAAGTGTTTAAATTCATTCAATGGGTATTTATGTCTTTTATATGTGATATAGTTCACATAATATATAGTTTGATGTGAATGAGATTCATAATAAACTATAGTATAGCCTAATTGATTAATTAGTGCTAATTGGAGAAATTGAATTGAGAGAAATTAAATTGAATGTGATTCAATTTAAAATTCCACAATTATACAATTGAGATTTGTATAAAAAGGTATGTGAAGGGATTGAATCCCGCAGCGGAAGCGATTGTGAATCGTGTGTTCGTGATTTCATTACATAGATCTATAACAAGAACTAAATACTTATGATTAAGCATGTATTTCTGATTATGACAGCAAGGAATCATACCTTTCAAGAACACTTTCTTCACGAGCTGCTTCTCCAACGATCACGATCTTAGCAACGCGAACCCGAACCGTGTGAAGATCCGCCACTAAATCTTCTCCATTGTTCTCTAGGTGAGAGAGGAAGGTGGGTTCCTTTAGGATGAGAATTGGAGGTTTGAGAGAAGTTGTCTTTGGAACTCTTTCCAACAACACAAATAAGAGAACTCTAGGGTTGAATACCATAGCCTTACTCAAAGTTGCATCTTATGCAACTATTTATAGGGGAATAGGATGGAAATTACCATCCAATCCCTTCATTCTCTTATTAGTATATAGTTAATTTGTGAATCTAATTAACATAAAACTATATATTATACCAATTATATCACATATAATTTATATAACACCTCATATGTGAAATTGAACACTTCAATTTCATTCCTAACTTTATACCCTCAATATTACCATGTTGAGCCAACGGAGGGACCTAATGGACCTATAGTTCATGAGCTCCAATGATGTGAGATTAACTGATCAAACTCTTTGATCTGGTTAATCAATATTCATTAACTACAAGTCACTCCACTATAGACTTGTAGTTTCACTCTCCTCACTATAGTATATATTGTGTCCATTGATATAATCATTACCCATGAGTCGACCCTTCAAAGGTTGTTCGTAATTTTACCCCTGTGATTACCTCTTTATTCCTTAAGCACCACAGATCCTCTAATGAACAACAAGTCTATGGTCCTAACATAAACTCAAATCCTCTTAAGCTAGTTTAGACGGTGGGGCCCCGTTGTTCAAGACCTGGACTCATTTCTTAAGGCAACAACATATCTAATTCCTTAACCTAGGAATGAGTGAATTCCATCTTGCAGAGTTAAGTCCCTAGCCACCTACGAAGTTCTTTCCCTGAGAAGGTATGCTTATTGAGTCGGCTACAGGCCACTCTCAGCCATACTAGTCTAAGGAAAAACCCCAATAAGCAGGTGTTCTTAACTTGCTCCAAATTTAGGTCAAGTCACTAATGAACATCTATAAATTATCAGTCGTATTCTGTTAACGGCGTTATTCTGGTTAGACTAATAATTTGCAATCCGATCTTGTATGAACTCTTCATATAGGATGCCCCTACTCGCATGTCATCCACATGAATGAGTTAGATTACCTCATTTGTAGTAACTAAAAAATTGGTCCCATCCATTGTGTTACCAGAATAAGGTTTCCATCATCATTCTTATACCATAGACCATTTAGGTTATACTCTTGAACACAATCCAAATAGTATCTACTACACTGATGTTCAAGATTCATTATAACCTTGGATCTTAGTTTATTGGATTTATAATGCGAGAATATAATTTTATCAAATCAAATAACTCTTTATTCATTTGACAAAAATTACAGAAGTTTAGGGCACATATCCCAACAATGTCCCACTTGATCTAAAGCTTGTGGAGTACATAATTTAACATTACAAAAATGTAAAATACAATAAACTAGGGCATTGAAACCCTGTGTACAATATACTCCCACTTGTCCTAGTTAGGGAAGACTTGTAAACCTAGACCTTCTAGGTGACTCTCAAATATTTTAGTCGTGAAAGCCTTTGTAAACGGATCAGCAACGTTATGCTCGGATGGTATCTTCGTGACGATCACGTCTCCTCGATGTACGATCTCTAGGATGAGATGATATTTCCAGTCAATATGCTTACCTCTCTTGTGACTTCGGTGCTCTCTTGAATTTGCCACAGCACCACTGTTATCACAATACAGTATGATAGCCAAATTCATATTTGGAA
Organism: Trichosanthes cucumerina; assembly: GCA_036507285.1. Lineage (NCBI taxonomy): Eukaryota > Viridiplantae > Streptophyta > Magnoliopsida > Cucurbitales > Cucurbitaceae > Trichosanthes > Trichosanthes cucumerina. Next base: position 32,643 of record JAYKKG010000032.1, on the reverse strand, counting down.
GAACTTCCAAATCTAACATGAACTTCCTTAACCAAACGACCTCTTTAGCTGCTTCACAAGCCGCTACATATTCGACCTCCATATTGGAATCAACGATGCATCACTGCTTGACGCTTTGCCATACTACCACTCATCCATTAAGAGTAAATACTGACCATAATGTAGATTTTCGAGAATCTTTATCAGTTTGAAAGTCAAAATCCGTGTATCCTGTAAGGATCAAATCCTTAGCCTCGTACACAAGCATGTAGTTCCTTGTTCTTCGAAGATACTTAAGGATTGTTTTAATTGTTGTCCAGTGTTCATGTCCTGGATTGGATTGATATCTACTGACCATTCCAACTGCAAAACAGATGTCTGACCTAGTACATAACATGGCGTACATCAGGCTCCCAACAGCTGATGCATGAGGAATCCGCCTCATGTCCTCAACTCCTTGAGGTGTCTTAGGACACTGTTCCTTAGACAAATGAACTCCATATCTAAAAGACAATAAACCTTTCTTGGAGTCTTGCATCATAAACCTCAACAACACTTTGTCGATATAAGATGTCTGAGACAATGCTAGGATTTTTTTCTTGCAGTTTCGGACATTCTCGATCCCAAGAACAAACTGCGCTTCTTCCAAATCTTTCATTTGGAATTGCGTAGGTAGCCAATTCTTAATGTCAGTAAGATAACCTACATCATTCCCAATGAGTAGGATATCATCCACATATAGAACTAGGAATGCGACGGAACTATTGGTGATCTTCTTGTAGACACAAGGTTCATCATCATTCTGGTCAAAGCCAAAAGATTTAATTGCCTCATCAAACCTTATATTCCAGGACCTAGAGGCTTGTTTCAGTCCATAAATTGACCTTTTAAGCCTGCAAACCTTTTGCTTTTATCCTGGTTCAATGAACCCTTTGGGTTGGTCCAAGTAGATGTTCTCGTCAAGATTTCTATTCAAGAATATTGTCTTGACATCCATTTGCCATACCTCATGCGATAATGACAAGTAGGATACGCATAGGCTTTACCATAGCAACAGGCGAAAAGGTTTCCTCATAGTCCACCCCTTCTACCTGGGTATAACCCTTTGCTACTAGTCTAGCTTTAAAGGTTTGCACCTTTCCATCTACACCATGCTTTCTCTTGTACATCCACTTACAACCTATAAATTTTACCCCATCAGGTTTATCTACAAGATCCCAAACAAAATTGAAGGGCATAGACTCCATTTCTTTGTTCATGGCTATGACCCATTTGTCTTTGTCAACCATTTCTTGATTATAAGTCAACGGATCCTCACAATCGTCATCTGGTATGTCAACTTGGGTTTCATGTGGCCTTTATCGACACAAGTACCTTATCCTCCTTAGGATAATAGAATAATCCACCTCTTGTTTCTTTTGGGTAGCCTACAAATAGGCATAATTTTGAACGTGAATCTAATTTCTTTGGGTTTGTCACAAGCACATGTGTTGGAGATCCCAAATTCTGAAATGACATAAACTACTTTTACGTCCTTTCCAGAGTTCAAAAGGTGTTTCAGAAACACTCTTTGATGGCATATTGTTCAAAATGTATACTGCAGTCTCTACTGCATAAGCCCAAAAAGAATCAGGGAGATGAGCATAACTCATCATTGATCGAACCATGTCCAACAAGGTTCTATTTCTCCTTTCTGATACACTATTCTGCTGAGGCATACAGGATGCTGAGTGTTGGGATGTAATTCCATGTTCTATCATATAGCCCTGAAATTTCAAATCAATGTACACTCCACCTCGATCTGATCGAAGTGTTTTAATTATTTTACCAAATTGATTTTCAACTTCAGTCTTGAATTCCTTGAACTTTTCAAGTGCTTCAGACTTGTGATGCATTAGGTAAATAAACCCAAATCTTGAATAATCATCTATGAAAGAGATGAAATATTCATAATCTCCTCTGACTTTAACATTCATCGGACCACAAAGGTTTGAATGTATGAGCTCATGATGTTTTTTGGCTCTATAACCTTTTCCACTAAAAGGTCTTTTGGTCATTTTGCCTTCTAGGCAGGATTCACATACAGGTAAAGTATTTTCTTCTAACTTATTTAGAAGTTCATTCTTTACCAATCTCTCAATCCTATTGAGGTTAATATGACCCAACCTAAGATGCCAAAGATGAGCATTTTCTTTAGGAGAAATTTTACGTTTCTTAGTTTGCGTGTTTGCTGTTTTAAATAATTCAATATTCAAAACAGTTTTGACTGAATTTGGTCTCAAAACATACAGACCATTTTCTAACGAAGCTGTACATATTTCCACACCTTTATTTGAAATAAACACTTTATTTAAAGAAAATGAAACAGAAATACATTGTTCTATGCGACAAGAAATTTATATAAGGTTTCTAGTAAACCCTGGTATCACTTATACATTGTCTAACAACATATATTTCTTGCCGAACAAAAGCTTCATTGTGCCAATTGCTACAACTGAGACGATATCTCCATTTCTAACCCGAAGCGTTATTTCTCCTTTACAGAGTCATGCTAGAAATCAATACCAGAAAGAAGAGCAAACATGATTAGTGGCGCCTGGATCAAGTATCCAAGCAGTTTTATCATTATCCACTAAACATGCTTCTATACAAAGTAAATCATATTTACCTTCTTTTTTCTTCTCGGTCAGGTACTTTGGACAATTCCGTTTCCAGTGTTCATCCTCGTTGCAGTGGAAACATTTTCCTTTGTCAGCAACTTCCTTGAGCTTTTTTCTCTTTTGGGCAGCAACTTTATCAGCCCGTTTCCCTTTACCAACCTTCTTCATGTTATTCTTCTTCCCTTTCAGGTTAGAAGAAGATGAAGCCACTAATTTTGTTCTAGTGGTCGAACCTCTTTGATAACTCCTACTCGCAACATTTGCCTCACCTTTTGGTCCCTGAATTTTGATCAAAGTCTGAAATGTTTGGAGTTCATTTAGAAGGGAGGTAAGATTAAAAGTAAGCTTGTTCATAACAACATTACTTCTAAACTATAAGAAACTATCTAGAAGCGTTTCGAGAATAAAGTCGACTTGGCTCGATTCATCGATGGAAGCACCATTCGAATTCGCGATGTTGAAGTGTACCATCATGTCCGTGACATGATTTCGAACAGATGAACCCTCTGGCATCCTTGAGTTGAATATATACTTGAGGGCATTATGCCGGACCTGTGTAGACTGTTGTCCAAATATGCCCTGCAACGAATCCATGATTTCCTTAGCGGTCATCATGCCCTCGTGCTTCTTGGCTAGTATGTCAGACATATGCTAGCATATAGACCTTTGCCTTATCTTTGGCCTTGATTCATCGATCATATGCATCACGAACATTTTGATACGATCGAATCCCGTAGCGGAAGCGATTTTGATCCCGTGTTCTTGTAAAGAGTTACATGGATCTGATCAAAACTTATATCTAAAGCGATTAAGCATGCTTACTAAGATTGGACAACAAATATATTACCTTTGTAGACAAAAACAACACGTGCTCCTTTGTTCCTCTCGTTCTCACGATCTCAACAATCTCAAGCATTCTCCACAAACTACGAAGTAGTTTGATCCGCCTTCAGATCTTCTCCGTTGTATCTCTAGGGTAGGGAATGTGGTGGAACCTCTTTTGGAGTTGGGAGAGATTTTGAGAGATACAAGTGTTTTGGATCTTTTCCAACAAAAAACACTTGCAAAAAAAAGCACTACTTCACAAATGTGCATCTCATGATCATATTTATAGGGAAATAGGATGGAAATGACCATCCTACCCCTATAGTGCTCTTATGATATATTTCCCATGGATTAAACCATATGTTATATAAAGTACATCATATATAATTGATATATCCCTTAAACATGAAATTGAACATTTCAAATTCATTCCAAACTATAAAGCCTCATTATTTCTATGTTGAGCCAACGGAGGCACCTAATGGATCTACAGATCATGAGCTCCAATGATAGAAGATTAATCGATCAAACACTTTGATTCAATTAACCAACATTCATTAACTATGAGTCACTCCATTATAGACTCGTAGTTGCACTCTCCCCACTGTAGGTTATGTTGTATCCACTGATATAATCAATACTTGTGAGTCGACCCTTCACAGGTTGTTCATAATCACAGCTGGGTCAAATTATTGTTTTACCCCTGTCAATACATCTTGCTCCTTAAGCTCCACTGATCCTCTAATGAACAATTAGTCTATGGTCCTACCATAAACTTAATCCTTCTTAGGCCAGAAAGAAGGCGAGGCCTCGTTGTTCAAGACTTGGATTCAGTTCTTAAGAGAACAACCTATCTGATTCCCTAATTCAGAATGAGTGAATTCCATCTTGCATAGTTAAGTTCCCACTACTCTACAAAGTTATGTGTCCCGAGAAGGTAGGCTTATTGAGTCTGGCCATGTGCCACTCTCACCCATACTAGTCTAGGGACAAACCTCATAAGCAGGAGTCCATAGCTTGCTCAGGATTCAGGTCAAGTCACTAATGATCATCTATAAATTATTATACCTATCTTGATAACGGTGTTACACTAGTAGATTAATAATTCGCGGTCCGATCTTGTATAATCTCATTATACAGGATGCCTCCACTCGCATGTCTACCACATGAGCGAGTTGGATTATCTCGTTTGTACCAAATATAAAGCGGTTCGCATCCATGGTGTTACCAGTATAAGATTCCCATCCTTATGCATATACCATAGACTTTTTAGGTTATGCTTGAACAACTTAATCCAACTTGTGTCTACTACACAAATTGTTCAAAATCAATCTTTATAACCTTGGAACTTAGTTACTTGGATCTAGATTTATATGCTAGAATATAATAAATAACATCTTTATTTATTTGAAACAAAACTACACTTGTTTAAGGCATAAATCCCAACACATTTCGTGTTGCATTCGAGCCTGGCACCTGAGAACACTCCTCAATTAGCACAAACATAAGATCGTCCACTACAAAAATAGTATTAAGTTTATTTTTCCAAGTCATTATGTTCTCTCCAGTTAATTTTTCTGCACCCAATAAGGAAATATTAGAGTTGGATATGTTGCTAAAATTTACAAAAAAAACTTGTATAAGTTTCTCGCCAAAAACTATCTAATTCAATCACGTTTTAGCTAATTATCTAATGATTCCTAGATCATTAATAATTTGCAATGATACTCCAAAGGTTTAGAATATATGACACCGAAGGGTAATAAAAAACACTTCTCCTCTAGATCAAGACATTCTTGACCAAAACCTAATGTCATAAATGAAGGGAATCGTAGTCCTCGCAGCGGAAGCGATTGCGAATCGCGCGCTCTTAATTTAGTTACAACGGAAAATGCAAGAACGTAAAACAATAGATTAAGCATAAAAGTAAAATGGGCAGCAAGAAGTTTACCTTTTAAGAACGTTTCTTCAAGTGCTCCTCTCTCCACGGTCACGATCTCAGCAACAAGAACTCGTACGATCACCGACACCACCACCGGATCTTCTCCGTTGTTCTCTAGGTGAGGGAGGAAGGTGGGTTCCCTTTAAGAGTGGTGAGGTATTTTGTGAGAGAGATTTGTGTTTTGGAACACTTCTAACAACACAACAAGGAGGCTTGTAAAAACTTTCTCAAAGTCTTTTCCCAAAGTCTTAACCTAGTTGCATCTCATGCAACTATATATATAGGAGAATGGTATGGAAATGACCATTCTACCCCTCCTTTAATCTCTCTTTAGTATATAGTTTATATATGAATCTAATTCATATTAAAACTATATATTATATCAATTACATCATATGTAATTGATATAACTCCTCATGTATGAAATTGAACACTTCAATTTCACTCCTAACTTTATACCCTCAATATTACCATGTTGAGCCAACGGAGGGATTTAATGGAACTACAGATCATGAGCTCTAATGATGTGAGATTAACTGATCAAACTCTTTGATCCAGTTAATCAATATTCATTAACTACAAGTCACTCCACTATAGACTTGTAGTTGCACTCTCCTCACTGTAGACATTATTGTGTCCACTGATATAGTCATTACCCATGAGTCGACCCTTCACAGGTTGTTCGTAATCACAGTTGGGTCAAATTATCATTTTACCCTTGTGATTACCTCTTTTCTCCTTAAGCACCACTGATCCTCTAATGAACAACAAGTCTAAGGTAGGACCTTAGACTCATATCCTCATAGAGGGTGGGGCCCCGTTGTTGAAGACCTGGAGTTAGTTCTTAAGGGAACAACCTATCTGATTCCTCAGTAGAGGAATGAGTGAATTCCATCTTGCACAGCTAAGTTCCCGACTACCTCTGAGAGGTTCTCGCTCTGCGAGAAGGTAGGCTTATTGAGTCGAGCTCACAGTGCCACTCTCACCCATACTAGTCTAAGGACAAACCCCTATAAGCGAGGAGTTTTTAACTTGCTCAGATTTGAGTCAAGTCACTAATGACCATCTATAAATTACTAGTCTTATCCTCATTAACGGTGTTATCTTGGTTAGACTAATAATTTGCGATCGATCTTTGTATAAACTCTTCATACCGGATGCCTCCACTCGCATGTCAACTACATGAATGAGTTGGATTACGTCATTTGTACTAATTACAAAAGTGGGTCGCATCCACGGTGTTACCGAAATGAGGTTTCCAACCTTATTCTTATACCATAGATCGCTTAGGTTATAATCTTGAAGTCAACCCAAATAGTGTCCACTACACTGATTTCAAGATAAACGTTATAACCTTTGGAGCTTAGTTTATTGGATTTCTAAAGCAAGATCAGAATCTTATCAAAACAAATAACACTTTATTTAATTGATCAAAATTACACAAGTATAGGGCATAAATCCCAACAAGAAAAACTCTTATTCCTATAGGCTTTAGTTACCATTATTTGGTTAGGATACACACACTTCTTATGTACCTTGTGAGTGTAACCATCTATCTTTAGACCCTAGAGTCCCGATCCAACAAAATCCGCCGAAGGGAGGACTAGGTTGAAAAACAGACTAAGGAAATCTTTATCACTTTCGGGTGTTCACTGTGTTCGATCTCCTATAATCAAGCCCTCCGAAGGGATTGTCTGGTCCAAGCCAAAATAGCAGGCTGACCATAGTGATCTTACGGTGTTAACCGACAGAAGAGACCATAAGTTTTGTTTGCACTAAACCTGCTCCCACTCACTATAAGAACCCTCTCGATTCACCTTGCTGGCTGACTCATACAAACACCATCCGAAGGGGAACGCTCCCGATTGCGCCACGAGGCCAAGTATGAGTCTCACGGTGTGAACTCCCCGGAGAAACGTAGGTGGAATTATATGTATCATAGACACTTTTACTCCCACTACATACTTTAACTCTCTAGGAAATTGACCTAGGTTAAACCCGACTAATGGTTTTACCTAAACTTATCAATATAACTCTTATACTGAGAATCAATATAACTCTTATATTGATTTTATCCTAAGTTTGCTACTATAACTCTTTATATTAAACCTATAATTTGCAGTTTATTAACCTCTTAATAAACCCGCTGACACTACTATAATTTATAAACCCTCTGATTAAAATTCACTCCTGTGCCAGCCTCCCAAGTAGGGGGTATTCTGCTTTCAGTTAGCTTAAATACTGACCTAAATTAGAAACCTTCCTTAGACAAAATTTCTCTTTTAATCATTGTTTATAAATTACATGGTTCCTAATTCTAATCTAATTAGAACTAGATAACCTAATGTTTATTAATTTTATGTTCTAAATATTTTAAACTAATGAATTTAACCTTAGGTGACATGCAATTCTATGTTATTGTGCTTGATCATTCATCACATGAATAATAAAACATACCTAACACATTCATCTCATGAAAAATATGCACGTCAATGTTGTCCAAAAATTAATATAACACCTTATATTAATTATACATGCAAACTATATAATATAACACTTTATATCATAAATGATGAATGGAAATGCTTAATCTAAGGTGGGATATCTAAAATAAAAGCATACATTATGCAGAACAATAATTATACAACAATTGCATAAATTAAATAGCAAAATTAGACAATTTTTGGTGTCCTAAAAATAATTTTAATTAATATAATCTAATTATATTAATTAAAATTAATAATATTAAATACAATTAAATATAAAACATTTTTATATTTAATAACAAAAATAATTTTTTCGTCCGTTATTGCCTTCATGAAACGCTTTCGCGTTTGCAACGCTGGTTTGTCCGCTTCTAACCGTTGGCGCGCTTTAGCTTCAGCGTTGTAAAATGCCTTCTGTTGTTGCAACGCCAACGCCAGTATGTGGCGTTGCAATGTTGTCGTCTCCTCAATCGCACGCACGTCTGCTGCAGAGTGTTGTTGCAACGCCTATCAACAACATTGCAACACCATTCACAATACAACACTGCATATTCCTTTATTTTGCTTCGTTCTTCTCAGCAATCACTTTGCCTCGATCAACACAGACTTACAGACGAGATTTACATAATAAAATGCCCAAAACAATAGGCCCTTTACATTGAACAATTAAACGAAAAATTATATAAATCTATGGTGCTAAAAATGAAAACATCTAATTTGCCAACCAATCAATCATCACATGAAATCAATAAATCCCACCTTTGTTCTTGAAAAATCAAGAACAAAATCAAGAACACAATTGGTGCTCTGATACCAATTGAAGGGATCGAATCCCGCAACGGAAGCGATTGTGAATCGTGTGTTTATGATTTCATTACATAGATCTATAATAAGAATTAAATACTTATGATTAAGCATGTATTTCTGATTATGACAGCAAGGAATCATACCTTTGAGGAACACTCTCTTCACGAGCTCCTTCTCCAACGATCACGATCTCAGCAATGCAACCCCGAACCGTGTGAAGATCCGCCACTAGATCTTCTTTGTTGTTCTCTAGGTGAGGGAGGAAGGTGGGTTCCTTTAGGATGAGATGTGGAGGTTTGAGCGAAGTTGTCTTTGGATCTCTTTCCAACAACACAAATAAGAGAACTCTAGGGTTGCATACCATAGCCTTACTCAAAGTTGCACCTTATGCAACAATTTATAGGGAAATAGGATGGAAATTACCATCCTATCCCTCCTTCATTCTCTTATTAGTATATAGTTAATTTCTGAATCTAATTCCCATTAAAACTATATATTACATCAATTATATCACATATAATTGATATAACACCTCATATGTGAAATTGAACACTTCAATTTCATTCCTTACTTTATACTCTTAATATTACCATGTTGAGCCAATTGAGGGACCTAATGGACCTATAGTTCATGAGCTCTAATGATGTGAGATTAACTGATCAAACTCTTTGATCCGGTTAATCAATATTCATTAACTACAAGTCACTCCACTATAGATTTGTAGCTGCACTCTCCTCACTGTAGTATATATTGGGTCCATCGATATATTCATTACCCATGAGTTGACCCTTCACAGGTTGTTCATAATCACAGTTGGGTCAAACTACTGTGTTTACCCGTGTGATTACCTCTTTGTTCCTTAAGCACCATTGATCCTCTAATGAACAATAAGTCTATGGTCCTACCATAAACTCAAACCCTCTTAAGCTAGTTTGGAGAGTGAGGCCTGTTGTTGAAGACCTGAACTCAGTTCTTAAGAGAACAACCTATCTAATTCCTTAGTCTAGGAATGAGTGAATTCCATCTTGCAGAGTTAAGTCCTCAGTTACCTACGAGGTTCTGTCCTTGGGAAGGTAGACTTATTGAGTCGGCTACAGGCCACTCTCACCCATACTAGTCTAAGGACAAACCCCTATAAGCAGGAGTTCTTAACTTGCTCAGGATTTAGGTCAAGTCACTAATGACCATCTATAAATTATCATTCGTATCCTGTTAACAACGTTATACTAGTTAGACTAATAATTTGCAGTCCGGTCTTATATGAACTCTTCATTCAGATGCCTCCACTTGCATGTCATCCGCATGAATGAGTTAGATTACCTCATTTTTAATAATTACAAAATGGGTCACATCCATGGTGTTACTAGAATAAGGTTTCAAATCTCATTCTTATACCATAGACCATTTAGGTTATACTCTTCAACACAATCCACATAGTGTCTACTACACTAATGTTCAAGATTCATTATAACCTTAGATCTTAGTTTATTGGATTTATAAAGCGAGAATATGATTTTATCAAATCAAATAACTCTTTATTCATTTGACCAAAATTATACATGTTTAGGGCACATATCCCAACAGTATGAGATACCTCATTGTATATGATATGCAAATATGATTTGCATATTATATGGTTGTGGTCAAATGGTGAATTGGTGGAGATTTTAACTCCACCACTCACCATTATTTAAAGGCTTGGTGAGAAGCCTTTGGGTATCTCTTCTTGCATTTTTTAGATTTTCACTCCAAGAGAAAGAATCCTTCTCTCAAACTCTCTCAACTCTCACTAGCAATTCTCATCACCCAAAACCAAAGGGAGTGCCACACACTCTCCCTCAACCTACCAAGAACAACTGAGAAGACTTTTTGGAAGTGTCCCTGTTGCTCGGTCCGAGGATCGTGATCGTAGAGATCATTGGAATGAAGGAGTTCATGATTTGAGCAGAAAACGTCGAAGAAAAGTTCTTCAACAAGTAAGTAACTTTACCTACTGTTTTCTCTTATTCTTATGCATGTTTAGCCTTGAATTAATAAGATTAGTTTAATTTTGAGATATGAATTGCAACAAATCAACGACATTTCACATCGTCTTTTGTTGTGAGATTTCCATTCCCTTCAGGCATTTCCTAAGTAAATCTTTAAATCTTTCCCAAGCTTCACTCACTGTTTCATCCTCATTCTGCTGAAATGAAACTATATCACTCATTAGCATTGCATTCTTGGTTTGAGAGAAGTACTTGATAAGGAATTTCTCAGCCAAAGTGCTCCATGAGTCTATAGCTCCTGGTGGTAAAGAATCTAACCATGCCTTAGCACCATCCATTAGAGAATAAGGGAAAATATTAAGCCTCAAAGCTTCCTTGGATACTCTAGGCATGATAAAGGAATCACTCACCCCCAAAAAGACTCTCAGATGAGCATGTGGATCTTTAGCAGATAAACCATGATACTTCCCTATTGACTGCAACATCTGAAACATCACTGCTTTCAATTCAAAGGAAGGAGCTTCAATTTCAGGTCTTACTATCTCTGGATTCAACTCATCCACCAAGGGATTGGCATAGGTCTTGATGGCTCTTTCCCTCTCATCTGCTTGAAGGATAACATTAGCAGGGCTCATAGCTTGATTAACTGCTTCAACTTCTCTCATTTCAGGCTGCTGGATTGGTTGTGCTAAAGGGTCCCTGAGAAATTGAGGATTTGCCATTGTTTCTCTCTAATCTTTCAATCTCCTTCGGAATGTCCTTTCTATCTCTGGATCTCGAATAAATTCCAGTCCTAGTTTATCGTTCATGCACAACTTAATTCAAATACCTGAAACACGACGACTCAATCAGCTATACTTATGCAACGCAAATTCACGTAAAACTAACTCAATTTCAATAATTCTTGAAACTAATCCCCGGCAACGGCGCCAAAAATTTGTTGGTTCAAAGGAGTGCAAACTAAACTTTGTGAAAACCACACCTTAACATGTGCAAGTGTACACAACCTTATTGCAACAAGTGATAAGTAATTTAATTTATTCTGAGGGATTAGTATCGAGAAGAATTGTGGAAATTGACTTAATTTAGTGAATCAAAGGTAACCAAACATCAATCAGAGACTAAATACTTAGAAATAAACTTGCTTAAATAAACCTTGAACAAATTTTAAGCAAGATCTACAAAGAAAAGATATAAACTCTACTAATTAAGACAGGGGTTGAATTATGGGATTGATTATGCTCTTCACAAGCCGAATGCTGCAGCATTAAGACTACTCCAACACTTAATGCAAGTTTTCACAGACTCTTTTGAAAGATCTTTGATTACAACAACTAATTCCCATTAATTTGCTTCTGATTACTCCTCTCTTTGCATTCATTGAGTTACAATTCCTAGTATCCTCAATTACCCTGGGGCTAGCCCCTAATTAGAACTAATCTTAGACAATGAAATCAATTCACTCCTCCTCTTTCCAAATTCAAAATGAATGCAACTAAAACCGGTTGGTCAGATTGATCTTAGTTTGGATTAAGCTCATAATGACTAAAAGTGAGGATGTGTGCAGCTCATACTGTGCAATCAACTCAGATTCACATAACCTTCTCTAATTCTTCCCCTTAGCTATTTAGCTCATGATAAAGAAAAAATAAAAGCAACTAATGTAACTTGAACTCATTTTACTAAGCATTGCAAGATCAAGATTACAAAACTAGAATTTAGACAAGAAAGCAAAAAGTACAATCGGAGAGAAACTAAAATTAACCAAAACCAAGGGTAAAATAAGCAATAAATATGTGTAGCTCTTAAGAAGAGATCAACCCCCTTTTCCAAGAGATCTTCTCTTCTTCTCCCCAGCTCCACGAAGTGACCTTCAATGTCCTTATAGAGAAAACAACCTAAACTAATCCTAAAAGAGTCCCCCTCCCAAATGTTGTAAAAGGAGACTTAAATAGCAACCTTCTGATTATGAATAAAGGCTTTTGTGGCAATGACGACCCAGTAAGCAAATTTTGAATGACCCAATCGAGGCCTACTGTCAGCTTCATTAACTGAGGTGGTTGCCACGTGCCTCAATTGCTCAGACTTTCCCACAAGATGCTCCTAACACAACTCAAGCTTCAAAGATTCTTCCGACATCTTTGCTCCAACAATCTGAATGTTGTTTGAATCATTACAAATGCTCTAGCATTTTCTGCTGCGTCTTCCTACTTAAAAGATGTTGCATCAATTTTCCATTATGTACTTAGCATTTGAATATAATGTTGTAGCAATTGTCCTGCAAAGATAATAATAGCTACCATTAAAGAACACATGGCTTCAAATACTAATAGGAGACTTCTATAATCATAAAGATTATCAAACAGCCTAGAAGCACAATTTCTAGCTTTAAAATGTAAGAGCCCATACTAAAAAATGCTTAGATTGCTTACAGTGATCCACTTAATAACTCTCTTTTGCAGAGCTATCAAGCCTCTAGATTGAATCCTTTTGCTTCTTTATCCTTTTGAAATCTTTCCTGAATAGTTCCAACTCTTTCTAAATCTTCAACAGTTTGACTTTCCAAAGAGGAATCCCAGCAGAAGCTCTCCCCTCGGGCTTTGCTTGCAATGTTCATCTCTCTCTGATGAAGCTCCAGAGATTAGAGCTAGTCGTCTTGTATTGTTCCTCAGATGGGAAACCTTAGGGTCGACCCCAGTTAAGCTTTCCTATTGAAAATTGGATTGTAGACTTCAGTTTGCTTACTTTACTCGTCTTGGTGCACTAAACGTGTTGTTGTTCTTGTGATCGATTCCCGCCAAGGATCAACTTATCCTTTGATTTTAGGACAAGTGAACTAGTTTCTCCTACTTCTTCATTCACCATTGGAGTTTTTCCTTTGGCGGGGTCTCTTACCAAGGTGTCTTCTTGAATCTTCATTGTTGGATTTTGTTTCTCTAGAATGCTCCATAATTTGAGAAAGATTTTGATCCATGTCGCCCACTCGGTTTTCTAAGGCTTCAAATCGCTACTATCGGAGAGGTCGAGTAAGGCTTGTCGGCCTGCGCCCTTCGTGGATGATAGTCACGTCTAAATCTTCCTCATCGATATTTCTAGTAGTTCTTGTTGGCTTGATTACTCATCCTCTTTGATCTTGTATGCAAGTTTCACAAACAAACGTATGTCTTCATAGCTTTGCTTTTCTTAATTATGAATGCAAGATAGAGCACTCTTGTTTCCCACAGATGGCGGCAACTGGTCTTGCCATGACCTTCACGTGACAACAACTATAAATTTGTAATTTGGGAGAAAGAGATGTTACCTACAAAAGTGAAAAAGCTTGCACTGATGTGGCCTCAACCACACCAACTCCGATGCTTAAGTTAGCAAGGAGAATTTGAGTGTAACAAACTATAGTTTAGAGAATGAAGGTTGAAGTTAAACTCCCTGTTTTAGAATCATAATGATCTTTTTATAGGATTGTTGACTTTCCTATTCCTTTTCAGATAAGGATTTAAATAGATTTCCCTTTTTATTTTGGAATGAGATTTAAAAAGGTAAATCTTATCTGGCAAGATTCTCTTATAATTCGAATTTATCTCTTGGTCAAATTTCACCCAAAATAGTAAGCATCCACAACTGAGTGAGAGAACCTACGACCGTTTGTCGGATTTTGCAAGGTCATTCATGTTGTCGTGTTCCGAAGCCAAATTTGTTGCGGACTATTCCAACCGCTATGAAGGGAATGAATTTCCTGCAGCGAAATTATGACGTGAATCGCTGTTGTTTCGTTGTTGTTCTAATTTTCTTAAAATTGAAAGAAACACTTTCTATCTAGATTGAGCATGCAAAAATAAAGAAGAAAATAGAAAAAGGTTTCACGAAACCTACCTCTTAAAGAGTCGTTCTTCTCTTTTCCTCGATCTATAGAACCTCAAACGTACAATCAACGGATCAACCAGACACTTCCACTTGATCTTCTAGGTTGTTTTCAGGGGGATGAGGGAGAGTTGTGGGACTCCCTTTGGATTACGGGGTAGATAGAATCGCAGAGAACTGAAAGAGAAGTAGAGAGAATTTTACTTTCTCTTTCAATAGAATTCCAAAAAAATGAGAACAAGCATTATGAAATGTCTCACATCCCACATATTTATAATGTCATATGGTGGAGTTAAAATCTCCACTATTTATCATTTTACCACAACTATATAATATGCAAATCATATTTGCATATCATATAATATAAGGTATCTCATACCTTATTACACAAATCACATTTCTATAATTGTGAAATTTTAAATTGAATCACATTCAATTTAATTTCTCTCAATCCAATTTCTCCAAATTAGCCCTAATTAATTAATTAGGTTAGACTATAGTTCATTATGAATCCCATTCACATTAAACTATATATTATGTCCATTATCTCATATGTAAATGACATAAATACTCTTTTAATGAATTTGAACACTTCAAATCCACTCCAAACTGTAAACCCTCATTTAGTCCAATTTGAGCTAACAAAGGGACCTAATGGACCTACAATGATGAGCTCCAATGATACGAGATTAACTGATCAAACTCTTTGACCTCGTTAATCAACATTCATTAACTCTGATGAACACTTCACTAAAGCTTGTAGTTGCACTCTATTCATTGTAGAGGGACAAGTTGTGTCCATCAATATAACCAATGTTCGTGAGTCGACCATTCACATGTTGTTCGTAGTCACACCGGGTCAAATTACCGCTTTACCCCTTGTCTACCTCTGGTTCCTTAGTCCCACTTCTCCTCTAATGAACAACTTTGTTGCATGGTCCAACCATAAACAACATCCCTCTCGTGCCAGTGAGAGGGTGGGTGCCCGTTGTCCAAGCCCTGGAGACAACACTTAAGAAAACAACCGCTCTAGTTTCCCTTGCTCGGGAACGAGTGGATTCCTTCTTGCATAGTTAATTTTCCAACTCCCCACGTGGTCCTGTCCCCAAGAAGATAGGCTTATTGGACGAGCGACTCAAGCCACCCTCACTCGTTCAAAGGACAGACCCCGCGGACAGAAGTCTGTAACATGTTCAGGATTATGTACGAGTCACTAATGGGCACCTACGAAGTTATAAGTCCTATACTGTTAACGATGTTACATCAGTAGGTCTAATAATTCACGATCCGGTCATGTACAATCTCATTGCATACGATGCCCCCACTCGCATGTCAACCACATGAACGAGTTGGCTCACCTCGTTTGTATCTAATACAAAGCGGGATGCATCCACATGGTTGCTAGGATGAGGTTCCCAACCCTATCCATATAGTGTAGACCGTTCGAGTTAATAACTTGAACGTGATCCTCCCCGTGTGTCCACTATACACCGTTCAAGTTCTCTCTAATAATATGACCCTGGAGCTTAGTTTATTGGATTAAGTTTATAAAATGCGAGATACAAATTTTGATAAATAAACAATCTTTATTTATTAAATCAACTGTATTACAAACTACACGAGATGAGGGCATATACCCCAACACGCTAAACTTCAATGTTAGAGTCTTGCCTTCATTTCGAGTTGGGGATCCACCGTCCTCAATTGGCACACAAATCATCAGGGTCGGTTGTTGTGCTTGGCTTTAGCCATGAGCCGTCGTGATTGTGCTTCATCAGAACTCGTTGTTCACCATATTTACAAGGTGGGTTATTGTTGGATGAGGTTGTTGGAAGAAAGGGACGAGATGGAAGGAGTTGCAGAAAGAGAGGAGCCTAAAATAATGGAGAGAAGATGGTTTTTTTTCCATCCTTTCTCTTCTTTTTTTTAAAAAGATTTTTTACGGTTTTTTTTAATAACCTTTTAAGGTAAACTACATAAATGGATCATTTAATATATCTTTTTTACAAATGTGTCTAAAAGTTTCTATCTTTGCATTTATGTCCATCCTTTTTATTTAATAAAAGCGGTAATTGAAGCACATCTACAATATTGCCCATTTTTTATACAAAAACAAAGAAAAATAATACAATAATCACAAACGAAAAAATTGTTTGTATTCATTATGATTTGAAAATCTTTCCTAGAAATTGGCCAAATGTGGTCATTTTCCGTAAATTGTTATAAAATTAAAAATCCAAGATTGTGGGGTTTATTTAAAAATCAAATCTAAACTAACCATCAATTAAAAATCACGATTTGACTCAAAATCTAAGATAAATCCTAAAAACCCATAATCATGAATTCCACGTTTTGAATAGTGAGACATAGAAAGGCCATTGACAACCTCTTCTAGTTCGTCTTTTCTCTATTTCAACACCATTATTGTTTCAATTCATTATCGTAACCTTGAGGACTCTTCGATGACAATCACCAATGTTATTCCTTTGACGGCTGATAACTTTTATAGTTCGCTATATCAACGACCAAACTACAACCGAATTGGTAAATTCATAGTATGCATATTGTAATGTAGTAAATATGATGTTGTTGATTATATGAGTTTTATATGTATATTGTACTAACATATATTGAATAAATATAATATATATATTCTGTTCGTCAATTATGTAATGAATATCATGTATCTTAGAGTATATATTATATATTATGGTATATGTCTAGTATGAAATATTAAACTTGTAATGAATACAAGGTGTGTGTATAATATGTTGGTCAATTTTGTCTTCGGTCAATTTTGTCTATGTTACACCAATGTGATGTCTCTGATTATATGGATTTTGTATGTATATTCTACTGATATATATTGAATAAACGAGGTATATTACTGTGTTGGACATTTATGTAATGAATATCATGTTTCTTAGGGTATATATTATATAATATGGGGATCGTGTTCGTCAAATAATGAAATATTATGTTAAAAATTTGATGTTCTCGTAATACATGTTTTGTATTCTAGGTCTGACTTATAAAATAACACAAAGGATCATCGTGGTATACGATGCATATTATGTACTTAAACATAGTTTGGTGTGTAATAATTATTATACTAGATGATTATGAAAGATAAATTGTTGCAAATAAGAATAGAAAATGTTGTTGTACACAAGCCATACAAACTTCGCACATAGCGTTGAGACATCTGTAATCAACGTCGAGACATCGTGAAAACACGCAAAGTTAAGATTCTATCGAGAGGGTCTCGAAGGTGCCTCGATTTTCCTTATTAGGGCTGTGGCTGAGGCGTTGTCCTTAGCATCTTGACACCATACCGATAATATAAATTGGTAATTACGAGAATGGGGAGCCACTTGGGAGAGGTATTCACACCTAGTACGAAAACAAACCTTTGGAGGAGTTTTGAGAGCAACTTTAAAAGCAAACAAGTTGTTTAAAGTTTGGGATTGTAGGACATACCGAGGAGGACGAGGATTCAACCGCAATTAAAGTTTTTCTACACTTCTCTTTCCAATTGTTGTGTTTAGACTATGTTTTAGAGTTGGATCTTTATTTGGTTTTAACTATGAGGAAATCTGATGCTAGTGATTGTGTTTGAGACTAATTTCAATTAGAAGTTATAATTTCATTACATTAAATTTCATGTTTTCTATTCTTGAAAATGTGACCATAGTCTAAATTCTTGCATGTACGTTTCTAGATTGGGAAGTTTAGAAATATTATATTCAGAATGAAAACATGATTATTTTTTATTGTTGCATGGGAATAAATTGGTGGGCAATAATAGTTATATTGTGATTGTTGTGTGGCATGCTTAATTGAATATTTAGACTGGCTGGTTAAATATTGATTAATGCATATTTGTTAAACTAAGCATGGAAGAGTTAGTAGACAAATTCAACAATTCAATTCGCTTAATTTTAATGCACGATTTCTTAACTCTTAAGTTGTTATGAGTGGGACTTAATAGATAATTACTCGCATGAATTTCTCCCAATTTGACTCCGCAATAGTAAATAATAAGGATAGCTTGTTTCTCAACTTCACCAACTCGATTTTTATTCCTCTAGATAAATTGAGCACTTGTTCTTGTAGTACTTTATTAAATTAGACAATCCAATCCCTAAGATCGACCATAGTCACTAAAATTTTCAAAACCAAGAGGTCGGGTTAAAATATAAATTATTATTTGATAGCGCTTTAGACAAGCCTTGTATCACGCGCATTCACAACGCCGAGACGTTGTGCCCGAAGTGCCTCAATGTTCTTGCAATTCCTATAAATTCATCTCTTTCTCATTCGATGATTGGTAGGAGGTTTTTCTAAGAACCAACCTCTTGCAAACCTCTCTCTTCATCTTTACAGACCTTTCTTTAGTTTTAGATAGATTTAGGAGTTGTTAATCAATCCATGGACATTTTGCTCAAGTTTTCTAGCTCCGGCTAAGCGGAAATGTTGATTCTGGTGGTGATTGACAGGTTTTTGTAACGGCATGAGGTTTACATTTTATTGAGTTTCAGTTTCATTGTTGTTTTTATCTTAATTTCTTTTTCCTTGAATCCTTAAGCATGTTCGTAGATAGATTGACACCCTATTCGCATCAAATTTGTTTAACTATGCTATGTATGTTGGTTATTTAATTAGAATGCAATTTAGTAGCACTTAGTATTAGGATCGGTGAGTTTGTGAGTTTGAGCGGTCATGAACGACTAAAAAGGGCCTAAAACTAAAAGGAAGTAAAAATGCAAAGGTTAATCTAGGCTTGCTACTTACATTCATTTGGGCGATCTACTAATCATAATAGAATTTAGAACTTAAACGATTGTTCCCGAGTATGGCACGTG
This sequence comes from Trichosanthes cucumerina, assembly GCA_036507285.1. Classification (NCBI taxonomy): domain Eukaryota; kingdom Viridiplantae; phylum Streptophyta; class Magnoliopsida; order Cucurbitales; family Cucurbitaceae; genus Trichosanthes; species Trichosanthes cucumerina. The sequence goes on along the minus strand of JAYKKG010000032.1, from coordinate 13,233 downwards.
TCAGTCTCTAGCAAGCACTAGTCCCGTACCTAGCTTTGGACTAGTTTTGTGTCTAATTACATGTTAATTAAACTTATCTCGAGAAAAATTAGGAGTTCGTAGGTCTTACCTATGGATACACAAATATAGAACAAGGTAATTTAGTTCAATTTCATTAATTATATAATTGACATTACAAATTAACACATTGTCACGACCCTCTCGAATCTTTACCAAGGTGAGATGTATTCCCTAACTTTTACTACTTTTATGTCTTTCTGTCTTTAATTTAAATGTTCAACCCTTCCCTAGTCTCTATTAGTCCGAGTGAGTGAGAAAACCAAATTGATAGAAATACAATTTTAGTTTGATTCCCTATGGTTTGACCCGATCCACTATAAGTACTACAAGTATTTAATTTTAGATCGCTTATTAAATATTTTATTTGTTGGAGCCATCGACAAGCTCTCTTCAAATTGGCACTATTGTTGGGGAACTGCCAATTAAATTGATTTTTTTATTTTTAGTTTCCTAATTAAAAAAAACACAAAAAAGAGTCTCTATCTCGTTTCTTTTTGTGACTATAAATTTAAGGGATTTTGGAGGAGTTTCTCATACTTTAGTTTCAGGTATGTTGTCTTTAGAGGATTTAGTTAATGAGTTTGTTGAAAATACTTTTCAATTCCAAGATGAGTCTCGAGTCATGATTCGACGTCTGGATGATCAAATCAACCATCATTTAATCTTGTGGTGGAATTGGAGAGCACCCAAGTGAATCCTATCAACATAATGGAATTGAAATTCCTAAAGCCCAATGCAAGCCAATTGGATCAGTAAAACTCGTTTTTCATTATAGAAACAAAAATATTAGTACATTGGAAAAACAATTGATAAACATGGAAAAACATGTATAATATATACTAATATAATAGAAGTGAAACGTAAACTAAAAGGATTAGAAATCCTTACCTTTTGACTTCTGGAAAGCGTACAAAGCAGCAAGTATCCTTCTATGACACACGATCCGCCAACTCCAAAATCCTTTTGGGAGAAATCCAACAGAACATAACCATAGGAAAAACCTCTTATTCTCTGAGTGTTGTGAGGTTAAGGTTTGGTGGGAAACCTTATCAAAATTTGGGAATTTTAGGAGGAACCTTTTTTTTTAGAGCAACAATGAATATGATAAAAAAATCACCCTCTTCCTCTCTATGTTACATGTTTTATCGATAAACCCGAGAGAATTGGGAGAGATCGTGAGAAAGTGGAAGAGATAGGAACATGCGTGTGCGCACGTGCCTTTTAATTAATTAAATTTAATTAAAATTAATTAATTAATTAAATTTAATTAAAATTAATTAATTAATTAATTTAATTAATTAACAATTAATAAAATTAATTTTAATTTCCATTTAAATCACATTTAAATGTACATCTCCCATAACCTATAATGTTGGTTAACTTAATTAAATCAAATTTAATTAACTTAATTAAACTCACTAATTAATTAATTCACTAATTAATTAATTTATCAATTAAATATCACATATTTAACTTAGGTTATCATGATTAAATCATATTTAATCATTTTCTAATAATCTATGCGCCCTACTTTTCTATGACTATAACTCCTAGGGACATTACTACACATGCATGCATTCTTAGGCCAAAGGACATAAAACAATCTTTAAATCTCCATTTGTAATCAAAATATCTTTAGGATCCCGATAAAAACATTCAACACATGTAAAAGAAACAGTTTAGACTTGGCCTACTTAAAATCCAGAAATTTAAACTTAAACTTTGAAATCATAAAATGACGACATCGATTATTTAAAGAAAATATGCGGAAAGTATGAATATTCCCATGGTTCGACAACGCGCCTCCACACTCGCCCGCACGCGTCCTGGCCTTTGACACGAAAAACATTTTAAAGCGAAAGGGTGAGTATTGCAATACAATACCCGATGAAAGTGACCTGCGCTCACGAGGGTTTGGGATATGCAAACACATACAATCATGACTTTTAAACTTGGTCAAATATACATATGTGGGACCTAAAACTTTCTCAGATCAACATGATGTAATACATGACTTCCTTTTTCTTTAAGTGGTTAATTGGTCATCCCGAGTCATTTCATTTTGAGTCCCTCACAGGACCCAGTAATTATTTGAGTCCCTCACTGCACCCACTGTATGGATTGAGTCCTCACGCACTCCCTGTATGGATTGAGTCCTCACGGACACTTACATGCCTTGACCCATAGGGTCTCTAATGCATGTTTGACCATGCATACAATGCACTCGTGAGACCAATTTCCACATCTTACTTCAAATCGTTTTATGGCATACATAACATGCATGAGGTCCCATCAATCAACATAACTATAGTGCACATGTCATGAAACATTATCATTGATATGCAAATCATAACTTTCTCACAATAGTTTGAAAGATAATACTCTTATAAGTAATCATGAAATATTCTCATATAAAATAATCTGTAAAATCCTCACCAAATATCGGAATATTCTTACATAAAATAATCGTAATATGCTCACATAAAATATTGAGGTATCTTCACATAAAATATTAAGGTATTCTCACATAAAATATCAATATATTCTCATGTAAAAGTACAAACTAAATTCACATGAATTAATGAAATTCATTTTCTTTAATCCCATTTAGAAAAGTTCGGCACTGGTCCCTTACCTCGACTCGAAGTCCAACTCGAGTCCTAATCTCGCCCTAGCGTATCGCGCTCCTTTGAAGGACCTCGACTCCTAAGTGTATGGTGAATACGCCTTAGTTCGATCTACAGGATCCGTAACTCTCGACTCAAAGCCTCGCGTTTGAGTCCCACAGATTAACCTTCAATGAAAAGAAACCTAAAATTCCAAATAGTAAGTGTTAACTCAACGCTCCACTTACATCTAGTCTAGAACAAAGAGAGTAACCGCGCTCTCTCACGATCGGGGTTCCAAATCCGATCCACCTCCCGTGGTGGCACTCCGGTGGTTGTTGTCGGCGAAGCGTTGAGCGCGGCACGGCGTACGGCGTCAATCGAACAAGGCGCACGACACAAGGAGTTCGCGGCCGGCGGCCACGCGGCTCTTGGCGATCCGAGCGGTGCTCGGCTTCAAGGACAACGGTTTCATCTGCGAGGGCTTGGCGGTCTCCGACGCGCGGGCTGCGCTCGGCGTGGTGAAGCCGGGCGGCGGGAAGTTTGCCGAATCACCGGGCGAGTGTGGTCGAGGCTTGCCACGCAGACTCGGCAGCGGACCGAGGTCTCATGACACACGGCGTGTCTCGCGAGTCGCGAGCGATCCCGAACGGCCGAAGCTTCGATGCTCGCGAGATGGCGGCGCAAGGCTCGATGAGCTTCAACCGGCGTCTCTCCGCTTCATGGGCTAAAGGCGTGGACGGTGAGCAAGTACCGGCGACAACTCCGTTCGTGGTTTCGGCCGGCGGTAGAAGCAGCGACAAGGAGGAGAGGGAGGGGCGGTCGGCTAGGGCAAAAGAAAGAGGAGAAGAAGATGATGAAATTAGGGTTAGGGTTTGCTTTTGTTTCAACTTAAGGAGATTAAATACTACAAAATTAGGTCAACATCCAAAAGTCTTATGTAACCCTCATTTAGGTATTATTAACTAAAGTGCCATTGTCACTTCCTCTTCTTTTAAATTTATAAGTAATTTCATCTTAAAGAGAAGTAACTCACTTAAAACCCATAGGAAATTAAGGTTTCACTCACCGAGCTTTGAAAGATTTACTAATCCGACCTAACATAAAGATTGTTAGAACAATAACTAAAATAGCCAATCAGTACCTGTGGTTGTGGTCGTCACATAATCTATAATTTAATGTACATCTTATGTGCATTAAAATTTAACCTATAGTTTCAATATGAATCTTATTCATGTTAAAATAATATTTGAACTCTTTCAAATCATTCTCTCATAAATTTTGAATCATATCAAAAAATAAGTTCTATATTATAAATTTCTAATCAATATAAAAACTTTATATTATAATGTATCTCCATACATCATGTTAATTTCCAATGCGAGTTTGAACATTTCAAATTACAATGAAGATCTAACAATCTCAAAACCCTTTATGAGCTAGAAGTGGACCTGATAGACCCACAAATCAGAAGCTCCAACGATACAAAATTAATTGGTCTCATTAACCAGTTAATCAACATTCGTTAACTGTAGGTACATTCCACTAAAGACCCGCAACTGCACTCTTCTAACGGCATATATTTTTCTATATCTATGGATATAGACCAATAACAACAAATCAATCCTTCATGAGTGTTCGTAGCACATGTTGGGTTAAATTATTGTTTTAACCTTGGGTTACACATATGGCCTTAAGTATCAGTGCTTCTCTAATTCACAATGCTCATTTAATGAACAACTTGTTTATTGTCCAACCAATAAATAAAAACCTCTTTCGGGCAAGTGAGAGGGTAGGACCCTTTGTTCAAGTCTCGGAGGCACCTGTTCACACGAGAATTGAACCAACAAATGGAAATGAGACACGTGTAAATGAATTTGTGTTTGTATTGATTTCAGGTAATTGTGAGTACAATCTCTAGTATTTAATCCTTTGTTTCTCTCTCCCTACGTATATGTTCTTGATCGAGAGTTGAAATAACTTGTTCTCGATGTTGAAGACTTCAATGGATTCATGGTGTGTTCTTGACAATTCCCTTGAAGCGTTCTTCTTTTAGATGGTGTTTGATCTTATAGAGCTTTTAGAGACGTCATAACTTTGTTTCTGAATTCTCTCTGAGCTTCTTCAGTTTTTGAACCTCGTATGTTTCACTCGAGGGCTACAAAACTTGTTCTCGAGATTGAAGCTGCAACGGATTCTTCAGATTCGAAGAGGTGTTCTTCAGATTCGAAGCGGTGTTCTTCAAATTTGAAGAAGCGTTCTTGATCTTCGAAGCAGTGTTCTTCGTTCAGGGAGTGTTTGATCTTTAATAATAGAATCTTCTAGTTTATGAATTTCCTCTAGAGTCTCCAATTTTCTGAACCTTAAAAATGAAGGAGGGGGGTCTCTATTTATATAGTTTCTCTGGGCCTCCAGATGGGCTTGGGCCCGTTGGACAGGGTCTACTCTTTGTTGGGCCAACTCCTTTGGGTTGGGCCAACTTGGCTTCGAGCCAACCTTTTTGGGCTTGGGCGATTTGGGTCTTTTGTCCTGGGCTGGGCTGATTTATTTTGGGCCTACGTCTCGAGGACTGGACTTGGACTTTTGCTAATTGAGCCTTTAATTTAGACTTTTGTCTATCAAATTTTAAGTAACCCAATTGTATAGCCACCAATTTAATTTAGGGATGCCTGCAAATTTAATTAGTCCCTAATTAAATAATTTTGCCATCAATGTCGGGTGATGACATGACAATTTTGAATTTTTCAAAATCTCTATTCCAACTAATGCCCTCTTTTGAAAGTTATGCACAATCATGTGTGCGTGAATTTCGAAAAAGTTATGTTGGAATCAAAACATAAGAGTTTTTCTCTAAGTTGGATGACGTTTGTTCTTAGTTTGAATTATTTTTGATGTGTCAGTTTAATCAAATATGAAATTTGGTTCATAACTTGATTTTATTTATATGACACATATTTTTTATGCAAATATATCAAAATGTGAATTTGAGTCGATATTTTGATTATTTTGGACATAAAATTTTGATTTGAACTTAGTAGAGTTTATGCTCTACTTTAACTCAAAACAAATTTGGTAAGGTTGAAGATTCTATCCCAATTTTGTTTTTAATTTGAGTAAACTTTGAAATTTTTTCCCAAATATTTTTTTATTTTAAAAAATTTGTGTGAGCCCAATTTTTTAATTAGGAGAAGAGCTTTCACAATAATTCGAGTTTATTCTCAAATTTGACCAGTGAATATACATTTTAAAATATATTTAATTGTGAGCAGAAAAGTTCAAACTCAAACCGAAAAGCAACAAATGAGTTGGATTTGAGCTATTAATTCACTAGCATTCAAACTTTCATCTTGAAATCAAATCCTCCAATTCGATTTAGATTCCTCTTTGAACTTCAGTTGAGATTCATATGCAAACACAACAATAGAAGATGCCCAAATCTCTCCAAGGATTTCCTATATATACCCATACTATGCGAGGTTTTCTCAAGCAACATTGGATGAAGCTTCATACTCGAAGATCCGGCGTCCGAAGCATCGCAGTCATTGTGTTGATCAGGTTGTACTATTTCCACCGAACCGCGGACACCGAAAGGTTAAGCCGATGAGGCGTTGTAGATCTCGGCCGACGACCAATTCGTTTGGATTACCGTGGGTCGGACCGCTCTGAGCCATCGTCCCAATCGAAAGGCGTGTTGTCGAGCACCTCTTACCGTCGGCTACTTTGAGTTGCCACAGTGGTCGCCGGTTGGAGAAGAGAAGGTGAGGAACGAGAGAGAAAATGAAAGAGAAAGAAAGTGGGAGACAAAGAGTGAAAGAGTGGTGAGGAGAGAAAAAGTAAGAAATGGGGAAGAGTGGCGTGGATGCGGAGAGAAGATTTAGATTTTTTTCTTTTTTTTTACTTTGTTACCCCTCAACGTGAGCACACCAACCCACCATTTTTTTCTCTTATTTTATGATATATTTCTTTATTATTTCAACATTTCCTTTCTTTTCAACATTTTTTTATTTTTGTTCTCTTTTTTTACTAACTTCTTTTTATTATCTTTTGTTTGTTTTTAACAAATTTCCTTCTTCTACTTTTTTTATTCTATATTTTTTCAAACACTTCTTGTAAGTATTCTTTATATATATTTTTTACTCTTTTTTCGCTATTTTTTTAAGAAAACTCACCCCTCTTTTTTTTCATCCTTAAACAACATTTGGAGCTTGGGACGATTGAAATATCTTGACTGGAGCGGAACCTCCTCATCATCAAAAGGTAATATATTTTTTATTTGTATTATTTCTTTTTGCAAAGTTAACTTTTTTTTTTTGAAGTGGAGATGACAAGAGCACATAGCATTCCACGACTCTTCAACGATGGATCGAAGTTGACAACTTTGACGGCCGATGACGATGGATTGGAGGTGACAAAAGTGTTGGGATGTATGTCTTAATCTCGTACATGTTTGTAATATTCACTATTGAAATAAATAAGAGTTATTTTTTCATCACTTTGTGTCTCGCATATTTACAAACTTAGTCCAATAACTAAGCTCCAGGGTCATTGAATTATGAGAGAACTAGAACTTGAATGGTGTGTAGTGGACACACAGGGAGTGTCACGTTCGAGTTAATAATTCGAACGGTCTACAGTATATGGATAGGGTAGAACTTGAATGGTGTGTAGTGGACACACAGGAGTATCACGTTGGAGTTAATAATTCGAACGGTCTATAGTATATGGATAGGGTTGGAGACCTAATCACTGGATACGTTGTGGATGTGGCCCGCTTTGTATTAGATATAAACGAGGTGATCCAACTTCGTTCATGTGGTTGACATGCGAGTGGGGGCATTCGTACGCAATGAGATTGTACAAGATTGCACCGTGAATTATTAGACCTACTAATGTAACACCGCTGATAAATATAGACAAATAACTTCGTAGATGACCATTAGTGACTTAATCTTGAGAGTGTTATGAACTCACAGCTGGTCCAGATTCACTCTCAGCTTTGACTAAATGCGGGTGTGAGGGTGGTCACGCTTACTTTCCTAACATGCCTATCTTCTTAGGGATGTGACCACGTATGGAATTCACTCGTTAGGACTAAGGGAAACTAGAGGGGTTGTTTCTTTAAGTGTTGTCTTCTGTGGTTTGGACAACGGGCACCCACCCTCTCACCAGCCCGAGAACGGTGTTGTTTATGGTTGGACCATACAACGTTGTTGTGTTGGGATGTATGTCCTCATCTCGTGTAGTTTGTAATATTCCAAGTTGTAAATAAATAAGAGTTATTTATTTGAGCCTTGTGATATAAATAAGAGTTATTTATATTGAACTTTGTGTCTCATGATATTCTCATAAACTTAATCCAATAAACTAAGCTCCGTGGTCATTGTATTAATGAGAGAACTAAGAACTTGAACGGTGTGTAGTGGACACATGGAGGATCACGTTCGAGTTTATGACTCAAACGATCTACAAAGTATATGGATAGGTGGGAGACCTAATCTCGGATACACTTTAATGGATACGACCCGCTTTGTATTAGATACAAACGAGGTGATCTCGACTCGTTCGTGTGGTTGACATGCGAGTGGGGCATCCCGTGCAATGAGATTGTACAAGATCGGATCGTGGAATTGTTAGACTTCATCGATGTAACACCGCTAATAGTGTAGGCTAATAATTTCGTGAGATAACCATTAGTGACTCGACACCAATCCACGAGTATGTTACGGGCTCTTGTCTACTGGGGTTTGTACTTTGACTAGTGCGGGTGAGCGTGACCACCGCTACTCGCCCAATATGCCTATCTTCTAAGGGACAGGACCACGTGGGGAGTTGGAAACTTGACTACGCAAGAAGGAATTCACTCATTCCCGACTTAGGGAAATTAGAGAGGTTGTTCCCGTAAGTGTTGTCTCTAGGGCTTGAACAACGGGGCCCACTCTCTCACCGGCCGAGAGGGTATTTTTTATGGTTGGATCATCCAATGTAGTTGTTCATTAAAGGAGCAAAGTGGGATTTAAGGAGCAAGAGGTGAACATAGGGGGTAAACGATAATTTGACCCAGCAAAGATCTCACGAACAACTTTGTGAAGGTCAACTCACGGGTATTCGTTATATCGATGGACACAACATGTCCAACAGTGATGAGAGTGCAACTACGGGCTTTAGTGTAGTGTTACCGTAGATAATGAATGTTGAATAACCGAGTCAATGTGTTTGATGAGTTAGTCTCGATCATTGAAGCTCGTCACGTGTAGGTCCATTAGGTCCCTCGGTTGGCTCAAATTGGACAAATTGAGGGTTTCATGCAGCTTGGTGTGAATTTAAAGTGTTCAAATTGATTATTTGGGTATTTATGTTGTTTATATGAGATATAGATGACATAATATATAGTTTTATGTGAATGAGATTCATAATAAACTATAGTATAGCCTAATTGATTAATTAGTGCTAATTGGAGAAATTAAATTAAATGTGATTCAATTTAAAATTCCACATTTTAGAAAATGAGATTCGTATAATAAGGTATGACATACCTTATATTATGTGATATGCAAATATGATTTGAGTATCATATAGCTATGGTAAAATGGTGAATTGGTGGAGATTTTAACTCCACCACACACCATTATAATTAGGTGCATTCAAAGGCATCTTATAAAAAAATTGCCATTTTTTTGGATTTTCATCAAAAGAGAATTTCTCACCCTTCTCTCATTCTCTCTAGATCTCTCCTCACCCACAACCAAAGAGAGTCCCACATACTCTCCCTCAACCTCCCGAGAACAACCGAGAAGACTTTTTAGAAGTGTCTTGCAACACTATTCGAGGTTCGATTCGAGGAGATCGTTGGATCGAGAGAGATCGTGACCGGAGGAGGAAAGCATTAAAAAAGTGTTCTTCAGCAAGTAAGTTACGACTACCTTACTGTTTTTCTTCTCTAGAAACGCATGTTTAGCCTAGAATTAAAGTTGTTTATTTCAATTTTAAGATAGGAATTACACAACGAAACAACGACGTTTCACAACGTCTTCCGCTGCGGGAATTCCAAATCCCTTCAATTGGTATAAGAGCAAATCGGTGATCTTCGTTGTGTATTCAGTGAATTCTTAAAATTAGGTGGGTAGCATTAATTTTTATGAGATGATTGTTAATGGTTTGCGTTTTTGATGTTTCTCGGTTTTGGCAATTAGTTTAGATTTGCATTAAAGTTGAAGAGATCAATGTAAAGGTTTGGTGTTTTGGGCATTTTTAATGTAAATCGAGTCCGTAAGTCGTTGTCGTTAAGTGGCAAAGAGTTGTTGTGAAGAAAACGGGCGAAAACGGCTGATTTCGGTAAAAAACAACAAAAGTTGTTTGTTGGAAATTCATCGCCGCGCGACTTTGTTCTTCAAACGTTGCGGCGCCATCTATGCTATTGCGAGAAGTCGCAGCTGCGGTGCGGCGTTGCAACCCTAGGGGTAGCGTTGCAACACCGCAATCGTTGAGAACGCTTACGCTTGACGCCGGAGGTTGCGTTGTTGCAATGTTGCCCACAGCGTTGCAACGCCATCGCGTAGTGGGCGGCGCAGTCATGAAAATTCCAATGCGTAGTGGCAAGGTGGTTTTTTCATGGGACATGGAGTGCGGCGGTTCGAGACCCACTAAACGTGTTTTATTTTAGTTTTTTATTTAATTGTAAAAATTAATTTATTAAATTAATTATTTTAATTATTTTAATTAATATTAACATAAATGTTATATTATTGTTAATTAATTTAATTTCATGTCCCTAGGGTGCCAAAAATCGGTCCAATAATGCTATTTAATTATTTTATGCATGAGATGTATGATTTAATTATTTCTATGTGCATAGAGTATGCCATATAGATTTAAAATCCCACCTTAGGTTAAACATTTCATGCATCATATTTATATTATAAGTGTTATAATATATAGTATGCATGATAAGATTATATTATAAGAGTTATAATATAATGTTAGCATGATTTAATTTATTAATATAAGTGTTATATTTCTTAGATTAAAAGCATGCTCATGCATTTAATTCATGTGATGAATGTATGTTATAGCTTAGTATTATTCATGTGATGAATGATCAAACACTATAACACAGAAATGCATGCAACCTAAGTTAATTGTTAGTTTTAAAATGTTTAGAACTTGAATAATTAGACTTAGGTTTTCTAGTTCTAATAAGATTAGAATTAGGAAATCGAGATATGACCTTTGAATGGAGACTCGATAAGTAACTACGTCTAAAGGAAGGTTTTGTCTTATGTTGGGGTATTTAAGTTGACGCTTGTGGAACACTCCCTACACTAAAACCGACCCGGAGTGAATTCGGTCCGAGATTCTTAGGTTATATTCTCGTGGAGTGTCGTTAATTAAAAGTTATTTAATTTACTCACATAGACCTAAGTTAATAATGTGATTATAGACTTAGGCTAATCCAATATAAGAGTTATATTGGTAGACTTAGGTAAATTTTAGTCTGTTTATCTAGGTCAATATCGAATATTTTAAAGTAACGAGTGAGAGGAAATAAAGTGTATGAGATACATTTAATTTTTCATGCACAAATCTCAATTAACTTTGCATGGTGAGATCCATGCTCACCTCGTATGGCGCAAATGGGAGCATCCCCTACTGGGATGGCATTTGTATGGGTCAATATTAACGTGAATGGAGAGAGTACTTATAGTGAGTGGGAGCGGGACTTGTGAAAATCGGACCCATGGTCTCTTCTTTCGATTCACACACCGTGAGACGCCTATGATCCGCACTTTCGCTAGTTTGGCCTTGACCAGGGACAATCCCCTACTGAAGGCCTTGATCATGGGAGTCGAACTGCCGTGTAATTTCAGAAAGGGATACGATTTCCTTGTTGGTTTTCCTTCTTAGTCCCCACACTACGACGGCTATTGTTTGACGGATTCTTGAAAATTTAAAGATTGAGGGTGACACTCCACGAGGATTCGTTAAAAGTTAATGAATCTGAATCAAAAATAGTAAATGGATGCCAATGGAATAAGAGTTATTCTACAGTATTAGGGTCTGGTCGAGAAAGTCTCATCCCAGAGGAGGAGTGGTTTTGTCTACCCTACGGTGGCGGTCATTCTAAACCTTTGGGGTATCATTGCAATTTTTAAATGACCTAGGGATCATAGGATAAAAATTTGCTAAAACCGATTTGATTTTCAAAAGTTTTTGCGAGACTAATACAAAAGTTTTTTCATTTTTCAGCAACAAAATGTCAAGCGCTTTAACGCTCCTTTAGCTTCCAAGTTAAGTTAGTCAAGTCGATATGATTTCGTGGAAAAACAATATTAACACGATTTTTAGTAAATGATGACCAAGAGTTCGGTGTCACACCAGTCCCAGACTTACTTGCCTAACCTAGGAAGAGATGCAAAGACAAAAATTACCAAACATCTTGTTTTGCTTTCCTTGACTAACCCAAGACTTAACTTAAATTAAATGTAACACAACAGGTTTGAACAAGCAAAATTAAGCAATGATATACACTTACAAATGAAAAACATTCACTTCCATTACTATGTTCTTTAGGGAATCATAAAGCTTCCAAGTTTATTACATTACCATCTAATATGTTCTCATTACAAACCATATACAAAAAGAATGTGTGTATACAGGAGCTAAATGGCGTGGTGGCAAATAGGTCTTGTCAAGGCTAAGCACTAGAAACTGGAAATCTACTACAGGAAAGAGTAGACATAAAGAAAACGTGAGCTAGGAAGCCCGGTGAGTGTCTATTATAAGCTCATAGGTGAAGCATAATAATGGCAGACTATAAGTAGAAAATAGCTTAACATCTGTTTGTAACATAAACAAACCATGCTTCCAATTTATAGGTTTAAGTCACTACTTATGCATCGCACACAACTCATAATGTAGTATTATATTGAGTATAGATAGATCAATAATGAAGAAGCTCATAACAATAAAACACATGGCATGATACCACTTTCGAACCATAGAGGTGGTAGAGTTACATTTATACCAATAAGGTTCATACCTCTCTCACGTGCACGTGGGATACCTTTGGCCCTTTGGTTTCCTAATACCTTCTCTATGTCCTTCAGTATAAGGTAAGACAATTTACTACCTTAATACCTTATCATTGTCCTTCGATATCCTGAAATTATGATTCATTCCCCAAGTACCTTCTCGAATGTCCTTCAGATTAGGGTTAACCACAAACAAGGGCATAATTTGTTTACCATGGAAATCATATGTTTATAACGCATACAACAATTTCTCGACATTTTCACATTATCTTCTAAACATGTTCTCAAGTGGATTTACAAAAATATTCTCTAAAGGAAAACATACTTTCATAATTTAGTTTCCATACTTGGATTTATAGTTACAAACTAATTCAAAACATGCTTAGGTTCCATCATGAACTTTATGTTAGAAACTCCATGAAGCTATACATAATTAGTTCAAACAGATTCAATGATCAACAATTATGTTTTTTGAAGAAAAAGCATAGGTCAAGCATAATTCTAAAATAGAGTCACCACAATCACCAAAAAGAGTTCCA